>MU224499.1:1164691-1209454 GCA_018584345.1 Thuja plicata
TGATTATGTCAAAAGAGAACATTTGATAAAGAAATATGAAATGCCTAAATTCATGCCTAGAGTAGATAGGAAATTGGTGAAGATTCCAGACAATTTCAAGCCACCTTTTGACCTATCTCTGTTTCATAATTATGTAAAATTCACTGTATATGGTGTAAGTAGGGTCCTAGGCCTTGATGGAGATTCTACAATATCTGAAGAGATACTCATGATAGCAATGAACATCCAACACCCTGAAGTCAATACTGATTATGATTATGTTGGCTATATAGTAGAGGCTATCCATTTTGGATTGGTAGAGATACAGTCAGATAACCCCAAGCCCACTTTCAAACACTACTCTCATCTGATGTACATGATTCTATGCTACAACAGAACATCAATGGATAAAGAACTTCAACTATTTTTATCAGAACATGGTGTGGAAGAACCAATCCAAAGGTGGACCTCAGTATGGGACAGTGGGTCTGTCAATTCCTCATTTGTATGTTTTTGCAATTGGATTGCAGATCAAATTTTTGATTTGTTGGGAGCAGACAGGCACAGACTGCCATTTGAGGTTAGGAAATTTTTGAGACCTTGGGAGTATGTCACTAATTGGCCCATCTCCCACAACTGGGCTGATTTCTTCTTCTTCGACTACATCACTATTATCAGAGTATATGGCTACACTCAGCCTCCTCACATTCTCCCCAAATTTGTTCCTCCCTGGATTTCTTTCTCAGAATTTGTCTGGCAGATTACATGGGTAGACAAGAAATTTATTGAGGGGCACAAGAAGGGAACCTTCATCCCCAGATTATGGATGGGTTTTGATTTCACTATTGCGAAGAAGATGTTTGACACAATCAATGACTATTTAATGCAATGTAGGATGTCTACTACAATCACTAGATTCTTTGATCCTGAGAATTTTGTACAAATAGCCCTAAAAAGGATGACTCCATTGCACAAAATCAGAGATCATGAGCCATTAGATGATGAAGACATTGTGAGGAATAAATTAAATAGATTAGAAGTTTAGGATAGAAGAAGAAAATGGAATGACCTCCTAAGAGAAAAATCAGAATGGAAGGAATCAGATAATTCATTCTCTGGTTTCTTTCCTGATCTCCCATATCTCCAGAGGATAGAGAAGATGATATAGTCATATGACACTTTGATGTCACAAGTACCTCAATTCAAGGCTGAAGATGCACAATCTAAAGGGTCTCCTATTCAAGTTTCTTTGCATGATAAGGAGCACCAAGAGGAACATCAAGAGGGAGAAGAACAAAGAGAAGAACAAGGAGAAGAACAACATGAAGAAGAAGAAGTAGGTGAGGAAGCTACTTTAGCTAGAGAGCCAGCAAAGAAGAAACAGAAAACAGAGCTCAAACTATTCAAGGACAGAAAATGCATGGCCAAAGCTGTGATTTCAGAGCATGGCAAATACTTTAGGAAATTGAGAAGGAAATTGCAGAAGGAGCTAGAGGCTGAGGGCCAAGGGGATAATCAGATGGTGCTATTTGAAAAAGATGATGAAAGGGTCATGATGGAAAATGAATTCATGAAGGATGATGAATTCATAAAGTCTCAAGAGTTCAAATATTTTTTGGTCAAGTTTAAATAGAAAAGCTTGAGACAAGAAATAACAACAAAGGAGGAAAGTGTAGATAAGAATGAACAAATTGTGCAAACACTTCAGGATTATGACCCTGAAACTAAACAAATCACTATGGAACAAGCCAGATTGCTGGTTTAGAATAGTGGTGTGATGCTGATGCCTGGTTGGGACTTACAGTCCACATTTGTTATTGATCAGATTAGGAGGCAGGAAGATCCTCTGCTTAAGACAGAATTTGAAATGGATGATGTCTTAAAAGGATTAGGGTTTGACCCAAAATCCAAAACCCTAGAAATATGGTCATTAGCTCCAGCCACACATAAACCCTTGGTCATGACCATCAAGGAAGAAAAAAGAGCTAAAAGAATGATATGGAACCTGCAAAATACTTCAGATACTGAGATAGCTCAGTTAATGACACAGGTTTCATTTATGAACTTGGCAAAAGTTGACGACTTGTCAAAAAGGTATGAAACAACTTTTGGCCAAATGATGGAATTGGCAAAGAAACATGAGGAAGTGGTGGTCAAGAACCACACACTTGAAGAGGAGATTGCCAAACTAAAAGAAGAATTGGAAGAAAGTAAAAAGGAAAAAAATCCAATTGTTGAAGAGGCAGCCAATATTGTGGCAGATGTTGTCAAAGATCCCAAGGAAGACTCTGCTTTGGAAGAAACACAGTCTAAGGGTATATCACAGGAACAGGGCATGAATGCTATGTCTATCATGTTTCTCATATTACAGCATAGGATTGAAGTTCTGAAGCAAAATATTGATGTAGTATATACACTGTATGGGTCCCTTCAAGAGGCCTCAAAGATAGCTGCAGAAGCTACGGTTTTCCTGGAGCCTACTTTCAAACTTTGGTCAGCAAAGGAAAGAGTTTTAGATAAACTCCAAATAGCTATGCTATACAGTGATGATTTCCCTGACAAAGTATCGGATACCATTGATATGGTAAATAAGTTGAATGATACTTTTGCCTTCTTTAATGGCAAATCTGATTTGATGAATAGTAAGTTACAACTGTTTGGTGATCAATGTCCACCATTGATCCCAAAGATTTATGAGGAAACAGGGGAGTTGAAAGCACAATCAAATTGGGAATCTGGTTTTGATGCCATACTAGGAAATCAGGATATAAAGCTATGTTTGGAAAAGGACACAAATGCAGAATATTGCAATGAACCGATCGATGGTTTCTGCAAAGTTGAAAGAGACATGGAAAAATTTGTGTCTGAGGCCAGAACTGCCATGGATGCCAGGTGGGTGGAAGCTGTTGCCAAGCTAGAAGAAGAGAAAACTTTTGATTGGCCCACCATCAAAGAAGTGAATAGATGGGAGGCGAAGCTAAAAGGATAAATCAAATATGGTTAAGCCACAAAAGACAAACCTTGTTAATAAGCTGCCACCTGTGTTCGGTTGCAAAACTTTGTTTCTAGTTCGTTGCAAAGTGGTTGCAAGAAATTTTTTAATCTTTACCAGTATGTCGGTAGCTTGTTGCATCCTTATGCTATAAAAGGATTCCAAGACTACTGAGAAAAGGATGGTCATTTTTATGTTTGAAAATAATACTAGGTCAATTGTAAATTTTGGTTTTGAGAACCAATATATCTGGTCTTTTTGGAGAAATCTTTGTTGAATGTAGTAATTGATGATGACTTTTGAATAAAATCTAGTTCACAGTTTGTGAAGCATTTAATGGATTTTCTGTCTTCGTTTTAGCATTCTGAATTTTGCCTAAATTGAATGTTCTAGGAGCATTTTCAATTTATATATCTGTCAGGCAGATTATGAAATACTTCTAGGGTTCTTTCAAGGAGAGAATATACCTTAGAGATATTTCAATAAAGTTTAGGGTAGAAAATGAATTTGATGGATTAATTTGGCTAAGTGTAATGAGGTAGATATATAAGGTATATCTATGTTTGTGTCAAATCTTGTAATTGCCTTAATTTTTGTTCTCAATCATGTTGGTTAAAACTATCCATAGATGACTCCATGCCCTAAGATTGAGCACTGGTCTATTTTTGTTCAATTAAATGACTATTATTATTAAAATCAATCTTTACTTTCAGTTTGGTCTATTTTATGTGAAAGTTACTGTGATCAGTCCCTGTAATTCCATCAATAACAAACTAGATTAATTTAGTGATTTCATTATTCTAAGTTTTCAAGGGTAATCCCACCTGAGTTTGTGGAGCTCAAAGTGTAGGAGGTCTCAAGACCTTGTTTCTATTTTTCTACTCTATGCTTGGTCAGTGTTAGGGATAAATAGAGTGAACCCTCTAAGGAATATTTACATGTCAGTAAGAAAAGGGAATAAACATGCCCCATGCCCAGGAATTCTCGGTGTGGATGTACTATTTTCTATATTGCATCAGAACCCACAACTAGACATTCAACTAGGTAGCTATTATAGCTAATCACGTGGATACACAAATGAAGGTAGTTGTCCAAAGTTCCCAATTTTACATGACATCATATGTGTTTTGGGTGTTAGCCCAAAAAAGACTGGCTTTTCCAAGTTTGGGAATAGTTGGGGAACTTGGGAATGGGCCAAAGCAAGTCACACCATGGGATAATTATCCCCAATTACAATGGGAGCTCAGTTTCCTGAACTTCTACTGGGTAAATGATGCATTCATTTACCATAATATCTAAACCCTTACCTAGGATTTTGGGTACAGACTGTCATAGGCAACATTGATTCTGGTCAGCACCTATGGCCGTTATTTCATCCAATTCCAAAACCACACCTACATTAGGGTGATAGGCTTCAACGGGAAGTCGCATCTTCTTCTCTAGTATTGTGGGGAAAGAATTATTCTTTTAGTGTTTTGCAGGAAGATCTTGGATCTACACACCCTCTTCATAGTGAAGAAGGTTACCAATGTTCCATTCCCTATCCATTGTGGGGACTATACATGTAGCCTCACCATGGAAAAAGAGGCAGAGAATGAATTGAGAAGCTTAGGGCTGGTGGAATTCCACCACGCCCAAAAAAATTATGATCCTCTTGGTAAGATTGCCACAGCACTTCCCCGGGTGTCCCCACCCCATGAAGAAGACATTGAAGACTTCTGGGTAGAATTTCAATATATTTTTGATCTTCGGGCCCAACAACACACACGGATGAGAAAAGGGCTCATGAAAGTGCTCAAACTTCAGACTTTCTCGAAGGGTTTCAAAGATGTCAGACCGCTGGAGGATCCAACATATAAAGGATAAGGGATGGATAAATAGGATCTTCCTTTGGTGGATTGGGCCACCCTGGAGGGCCTAATGATTGAAGGGGTATGCCACCCCATTTTGGAGGCAAGTCACCAATATTTCACTTAGGTGTGTCCCAAGAGCACCCGATAAAGGCCAACAATCAAACGAGCTACTCCCTGTTCAGTCGGTGCTAGATCTTCTTCATCTTCCGCAGCCACTGAACCAAGCACAAGTAAAGGGAAAGAGAAAGAGGGGGCCCCAATTCCCAAGGCACCTCCTTAGGTCCCCACCCTTTTGATGGCTAAATTACATCAGAAAATGGAGTTGGCAAAGTTGGCTAGCCAACAAATAAGCATGTAGGTATCCGCCAGTCTCCCTATAACTCCAATGGAATCTGCTTTCCTGACAGGATTGCCATCATTGGCTATCATGATGAGCAGACAAAATTTTTCTGAGGAAAAGTCTACTAGCATTTTGGATACTGGGGCATCACTTATAAGAAAGAAGAAAACAATGGTGCCCCCCATCCCAAGCGTAGCGGCCGCCCCTGACATGCTGGAAATGCTTCCAGTTGAGGTTAGTTTGGATTCCCCAGAAATTAAATAAATCCTTCAAGACCTAGCCCCACATGATGAATTTGATGATGTATTTGAGGCAGATGAAATTATGAACTTACAAGGGGATATAAGTCACGTGGTAGAAGAGATCGCCACATAAGATAAAGAGGAGGCCCCCATAGAGAAAGAAGTCTTAAAAGAAGAGGCAGTACTAGAACAAGAAGCATAGGAGGAGACACAAGAGGGGCATGAGCAAGAGAAGATACTGATCCAAGAGATTGAAGAAACACCAAGGTAGCCCACAGATGAGAAACTAATGGTCAAAGAACCTAGAACCGATGAAACAACCATACCTCCAACCATCATGCTTCAAGTGTCGTTGGTTACTCTGGGAGATCAAGTGCCCCGAAATACATTTGGTGAAGCAGAGTTGAAGCAACAGATCGATCAAGAAGCCCTGGTTAATGAAAATACACAAACAACTAACATTGGGAGGGACGAAGAGGTCCCTAAAAATACAGATGATATTGAGACCGGGGAAAAGATCTCGGATGATACCACAGAAGACGCCAGTATGACAGAAAACATTGAAGGTTCCAGAGAACAAGAAAAGGAACCAGAGTGAGGGAAAGAGAAAGATCCTAGAGGTAATGTTCTTTCCAAGAAGATGCCATTAGATTTCTAAAAGGAATCCTAATGAACAGGTCTTAACAGCAAAGCCACCCCAGCTGCCCCAATGGCTGGTTGATTCAAGGAAAAGGAAGACCCCGGTGGTGACCTCAGGCGCTATGCTCTCATTGGAAGAAATGATGGCCAAGAATATAGAGGCCAAGAATCCCAAGAAGGCACAGGTAGTCCATACTCTCTAGACTAATCTAGCAAGTAGTGCTGTGGTGATTATCGCAACACCCCCACCAGATGCAGAGGCAGTGGTCATAAGGCCCGAAGATTATAATATAAAAAAAAGTTACATTGGGGAAGAGAGATAAATAGGGTTAGCTGGATCTACTGGAGGAAGCCACCAAGGTGATAGAGGCCACATACATCAAGCAGGGCCAGAAGCTATAGGAGGAAAGAGAGACAAAGGCTAATCTCCTTGTGCTCCTAGCAGAACTCACACAGCCATTGGCCAAAGTCCACCCCAGAACCCCTTTCTCTGGATTGCTTCTTTCACAGGGTGATTTGGACTCTCTGTGAATCATGAAAAGAAAAGTGCAAGCTGTGGATGGGTGGGCCATTGAGCAAGTAACTGCCATGAGACAATTTTTGGCAGTGTCCCTCCCAAACCTTTATCGGGTTGATGTTCTTCTCAACCAGGAAAAGGGCTCCGCTATTATATGGGAGCAAGATCTAGCCAAGTATGAAAAATGGAAGGCTGGGTTGGATGAAATCTGCAACATAGGTGAAGAATTCCCCACAGAGTCTAGAATTTTGGGAGATGAAATGTATGATTTCCTCTAGGCCCAGTACTCTAGATTTGTCCTCAGGGGTGAGGTATGCAACAAACTAGTTAGGGCCTTGAAAGAGAAAGTGACAGCTACCCAATACCCCTTGGGTTTTTTTAAAGCATTCATGGTTGGAGTATCGCAAGTCGATCCCTTCGCCACCAAGATGTGTACCCTGGAGGACTATATCCTCAACAAGTTTGATGAGCGGATGGAGTCCTTGTATCTACCTGCCAGAGATTTTGACTAGGGCAGGCTATCCAGCTTGTCCAAGACCATGATCTGATCACATGATGCCATCAAAATGGTAGATGAACTTTGAAGCGGGGCTGAGGATGTTCAAGAGGCATTGGAGGCTGTCAAAAGTAGGTGGGACAACATCAAAGATATAGATGAAGAAAGCATAGGTCAAGTACTGGAAGCTTGGGAAAAATCATAAGGAACAATAAAATTCTCTGGATTCTAGAAAATCTCGCCAACCCCATATTGGTTGTATTCATTCATTCTTTCAGAATGCAAGTTCCCAGATCCCTGAATTCTGGATCCCACATTTTTGTATTCTTTAAGTGACCCATGTCCCAGTTTTCAAGGCTGACCGATCACTTTCAAGGAAGTTAATAAAGGTTGTTAGAAGGTAGGTAGCCACAACAAGGCATGTTAGATTGACAAGAGGTTTTTTGACAGATGGTCTTCCCAAGGTGCCGCTTCAACGTTACACCTGGCGCATCGAAGATAGGGTGCCACTTTACCATTTATGAGGCATGTAGCCTCGATCCCTAGGGGATCAGATTTCTTCTCTCTTCCCCACTCTCTTCTCAAGGCCAATTATTCCACTTCACTTTTATTTTCTTATTCTTCTGACATGTTAGACCTTCTCCGTTTCAAGGTCTTTTGTAGCATGGTATAGGTAGTACTGTCCACTAGAAAATAATATTATATTGTAAAGTGTAAAATAAGTTAGGTTTAGGTTGAGGTCAAGTGATGTGTATAAATAATAAGTCTTACCTCATTCCAAGGGTTGGCAAAATTGATGATTTTGCAATCCATAGTCAATAGCAATTTGGTTTTCTTAGTTCTTAGTTGTAGAGCTCAATGCTCCATAGTTTCTAAGCTTTCAATAGTTAAATGCTCCCCTGGAGCCACCATTGTATCACACACCAGTGCTTGCTAGGAAAGATGTTAATGAGGAAGGAAGAGTTCTCTCAATGATTTTTTTGGCATTCTCTCTTCTGGGTTAACGGTATTTTATGCTTTGTGTTCTTTATGTCCTCTGCTCTAGTACTTAAAGTAGATTAACGACCTCCTTTCCTTTGCTACTGATAAAATATGGACTGCTGGTTGTATATTTCTTTGGTATTTAGTGTAGTGTGTTAGAGCATTGTTGATGTTTTTAATTTTTAGTATAACTATAGGTAGATGAAATATTTCTAAATCTACAGTATCTTTTGAAGTTTATTTGTAAAATGAATGCATGCTTGCAGGAGACCCCACTCACTTGAATCCCCAGAAATGATGAGTTAAGATAACCAACTATCCCCCTCAAACAAAGCAATCACATCTCCCAACCAAGCCTCGCACTATTGAGACCCAAATCTCACATGCGTGGAGGCCTGGGGAATCTCATTTCCCCAGACAAGCTTTGCAGGCAAAGTTGGCCGGTACCCTGGTACCCGGTGACAACTTACATCTGTTGGCAGACTCGGTCACAAAGTCCCGTCAATAGATCCTAGTAAAGATTATCAAATGGAAGAGATTATTCAATCTTATTAGATGCCTCATTGTCAGATTGTGAACTTTGAATGATCTTCAGAGTAGCTAGTACCCTAGGATTTTTTACTGGAGTAGGGTTCTCTACATCACTAGAATACCCTCATGTGATTATCCAGGCAATGTGAGCCTAGGTTGGGAGCCTATAAATACAACTAATTTCATTGATACTAATCTTCTGACCTAATGATTATGCCAACAAAAGACTAAAAATAACCATCATAACACAGTCCTTGCATTTGGTGTTGTTGCGTACTCTGATGTTCCATGGTAGTTTCCAAATTGTCTGCTTTTTTGTTCCAATCTGGGAAAGTGTATATGCTTATATGGGAACATTGGTAGTTCCTCACTTGAGTAGAAGTAGAAGTTTAAGATGATGTTACAATATTTTTCTACACATAATATTATTGCAATAATTTATATTAATGCAAAGAACAATACATAATTATAGCATAACAGAAAAAAGAAGCTAAAACCTGATTTTGAACCTCCCAAAAATATGAAAATATGTAGAGAAATAACCATTGAGAATTGAAATATATATAGCATCTTTGTAGTTTGTCTTTGAATTCTAGACATGTTACAGGTTGGGGTAAAAATGATGTATGCATCAATATTTCCTTGTTCCAAATCAACCTGATTTAGGGCTATCTAGCGTGGATCAGAAGGATGTTGTGATGATGTGTACTCACATATATCCTTGAACAACTTATATATGGAATCAAATATTAAGGCATGATACCACAAACAATCAAAAGTCCCCATGAAGTCATGGTAGTCATCAGTAACCGCATCACTAACCTGCAAAGAATTTTTTTTCCCACATGAGCACTACTAAGTTTCTTATCAGGTTAGATTGTGGACAATCTTTTCCCAAAAAGTAAAAATTGAATTCAACAAAACATTTTCTCTTACCATGGAACCTTTAAAATTGATGACATGCTTCTAAAGGCACTTGTTGTTTCTGTAAACAACTTGTGCCAACTGTGAGACATAATTCCTTGAAAGAAAAATACAAGACAAATAAACAACTCCATAAAGTGATATATCCCAGTTCATACAGAATTGAAGAAATTAACATACATTATGACCTAGTAAGAAATTAAATGATAGATGTTGATTGAAAGTCCACAAATCAACATGTATGGGTATGTGTGTGGATATGAGTACACCATTTTCACAATCCAGTTAAGGAAGGGTATGATGGGATGTGTAGATGTTGTCTATTTCAGTTTATGTGAGTACGTTCTCTAAATTAAAAAAGTCCACACAACTAACTTACCAAGTTTAGTGGAAACAATAAGTTGATGAGTACAAAATGATTCTATTTTAAGGTAGGATATAGGGAGATGTGTTCATTTATGCCCATTTTGTCTATTTTGGGTGTCCGTGAGTATGTTATCTAAGTTTAAAATGTTCTGACTTTCAAGTTCAATGAAAACAACAAGACAATTGAGCTGACAGATTCTATTTATTGTTCAAGAGCATTTGTTATGCCCAAGTTTAAACTAAAATGAGCTGAATATGTTTTAATGTGTGTGGTTTCAAACCTCCAAAATTGTATCTATATTGGGTCCATTTAAGCTTTATTTGTGGCAATACTAGTTTTCTGAAGCAACTTATATGTTTCTATGCTTTATAGGGTAATTAAAGCAATATTTCCACCCTTAATAAGGTTTGTCATTGTCATTAGGAAACTATTGGAGGCACATGAGTTGGTTGCAATGGAGTATGTAACTAATGTTTGGATTCCCCATGTTCAAATATGCCTTTGGCTGTATGTGATGATGAAATGTTGGCAAAGGCCGCATGTTGACAACCGAAAAAAATAAAATAGAAAAAACAAAAATAAAAAATAATTAAAAAATAAAAATAGATTGCATGGTCTTGAAATAAATCAATTTGCACAAGCAGAGAGTGATTCAGGCAATCATTAATGCATGGACTTGAGATACACATGATAGCATAGAAATTGTAATTTTGCACTAGTTAATGCAGCCAAACAATTATGTGGTTTTCAAAGTGACAAACCTACATAGTTCTCCCCATCTATGTAGAAGTCCCTATATTTGTATTGATGAAATATTTCCAGCTAATTGATCAAGAAAACATATGAATCTTCATCTGCAATTACAAAAACCAAGTACAAAATACATTGAACAAATTTTTTTTCCCTCAATTTCTTTAAATTTTCAAAGAAAAAAAAGCAGGAACTGATAGCCAATATTTAAAATCTACTTGTTCTCCTATCCCCTGAAGTCTACAGATTGATGAAGTTTTTGTATAGGAAAATCCGACTCCTGCTAGTGATCCCAAGAACAATATGTTGGCAACTACAAAAAAGAACTCCAATAAACATGGTATGAGAAACATAGATTCGAAGGAATTTATTAGACATACACTTAGTCCATGAATATGAATTGAGAAAGAGTGTCTTTTCATCAAAATTTATATGGAAAAGACCCAACTCCTCTATAGCTCCATATGCCATAGAAGAGCACCCATAACCTCCATTGAACCATAGAACAAGTGGTTTTGAAGATGGGTATTTTGTAGCTTCAGTTGGCCACTAGAACACATCTCTACCAACCTACTGGCTCACTGTCACATTTCTAGAGTACTGTGAAAATTCTACATTTTCAGGCTGCCCAGGTAGTTGGATAATCTTATCCCTCTCTTATCCATCCATCTAGTTAATCTCAGTTCTTCAACATTGCCAGAAAAAAAAGATCCATACCACATTGTTGTGACCCATTTTGAACATGGTTCTTACAATGCATTTAGCCCTATTTGATATAACCTAGTTTGTAGAGAACTACTTAAAAAGTTTCCCCCGTTAACAGATAAGATTGAATCCATACAGAGAGTATTTTGTCCAACATACTGTAATTACCTAAACTTGGTCTAGTAAACCTATGGCCACTATTTTTGATTATTTGGTCTTGATAAATTCTAAAATCTAAGAAATTATTACTAGACTCTAATTATAAGAGCACTTAATCAAACTTGCTTAAATAATCCTAATCCTAACTTGTTGAATCAAATAATCAATCACCCAAGCCTGAATCTTAAATTGCATAAAATATTGGGATAAATAAAAAAGTCCTAAGTCCCTTTTTAAATAAAAAAGTGAACCCATTCACACATGGTTGTGCACTCAAAAATCAAAATAAAACAAATAAAAGGGAAAATACCAATTTGTCTTATTCTCCACAAAACTTGACCAATCAAATGCATTACACTTAGCTCACATGGATTGAGGGAAGGTGCATCTCCACCATTGATCATTTCCTTTTGCCTCTTAATCTCAACCACCCATTTCTTGGAATCTGTTATAAAAGTGATAGCTCCCTTTCTCATGAAAGTAGAAGAAGTTTTGGAGTAGATTTATAATGCTATTTTCATTCTAGAGCTTATTTGTGCACTCATAGTTCCTACTTGCATAGTAGTTTACTTGCATTCTTGCATTGTTAGCTTCATTTCTTAGCTTAATGGCATCCCAAATTCCTTTTATATCTTAATGTAGATGCATTGTTCTTCTCATTTGATAGATTAATCTTGCATCTTAGTTCCATTCCTATTTGTTATGCATTTAGTTTACTAGTTCATGCATTTCCATTTTCAAAGCTTTTTCAAGAGTAAAGTATGCAAGTCTATGCATCTTGCTCCATATTCCATTGAATCTTCCATTTTGGAGTAGTCAATTCATTGATTTTCCATGTCCAATCTGATGGAAAACTCATGAGAATCACACTCATTTCAATTAGGAATCAATAAGCCGGTTTCAAGGGTTTTTATGCTTTGTTTGATCTTCCTTTTGATACTAACCCCTTTTGATGTAATGGTTTATTGAAGTGTTTGGTTGTAGATTATGATCACACATTTTACCACACACACATTTGGCGCCCACCGTAGGGTAGAAAACTAATTTTTGCCTCATTATTCACATTTTTCCTACATTTGATGAAAGTTCACTCACTGTCATACGAAGTCTGTTGAAAAATTGTACAACAATTCATGAGTCTATAGTTTGTCATTTGGGAATAATAGATTTGTCGCATGAGTCTTCTTTCTTATTAATTTTTTCATTTTAGGGCATTGAATTTGTCATACAAGATTTTATCACTGCATGTTTTGTCATTTGGGAACATATACATTGTCGTATGAGTTTTGACTTGAGTATGTTCTTTGTGTTTTGTCATCTGAGAAACAGTGAAAAATTTTAAGGTTCATAATGAGCTAATCTTGATTTCTTGACTTGTTGCATGTTTTTTGTGATCTTTTTGCTCTCTAGTTTTGCACCTTAACTATTTTTTGCAGGACGTTTTGAGGAGGATTCTCTTGTCAAAGCCTCACTAGCACACTTGTTTCTTGAAAAATTACTAATGGTTTGTGTTTGTAGGATGCTTTGAGAGAAGAAAGTTGAAAAATACTAATGCTATTATCTGTAGGTTTCCTTGACTTCATCAACCAAACAAATTGCATTGTTTCTTAGATGATTTCTTAGGAACATATCTTAAATAGGGCGTTGTTTGTTTGTGCAAAGTTAAACATTAGGGGATTATGCTCTTCTCTCTTTGAGAGAATCAGAAACCTAAATGTGTTTGATTGAGCTTGAGAAAGTAACACTTTTCTTTTGGTAAATGAACATGTTCTTGATGTGTTTGGGATATAGTATGAATTAGGAGAGTATTCTCTTTTTCTTTTTGAAATTCATAAATCATGACCTTCACTAGCTATCCATTTACTTTTCTTATATTTACCTTTAGAGGGCCTGCCAAGAGTGAAATCTTTTGGGAATGACCCAAGTGGAGAACAAGCGAACTTGAGTACTCCTCCCCACTATAATCAAATGCTTCCTTCAATCCAAAGAGAGGGAAGACATGGCTGTTTTATATTCCTAATGCTTCTTTATGTGTAGGGCCTTTTTTCCTTAATATTTCTAAGAAATAATACATTTGATTGGGTGCTTGTAGAGCCATTTTGGTCTTAATCTTGTTTAAAAGACTACAAGGGGAATACAGTCAACTTGTGTTGGACTGAGAGGTCTCAATATTGCTTACAAGACTATGCATTTTGGGTGCTTGTAGGGCTATATTCCTTAATTTTTCTTGAAAAACTATAAGGGATATTCATAAATGGGTGTCCTTACTAGACACCTTTAGATAGAGGCTACCTGATTCACCTCTAAAAGCATCATAATCTTTGTGCAAGGATCGATCCAAGCATATTTACTTGGATCACCTGAAGATTTTACACTCACCATATGTATTCTAAATTATTTTTTAAATCATGAATGTGGCATGAGGAAGCTTATGCAATTTGAGCATTGAGTCTCTTTTCAAAAAATACAACGTGCAAAGTCTTGGAAAAATCCAATATCACATTGTGTGAGGTGAAGGAATATCAAGCGTGTGCAAATATTTTGATGTTAAGCCAATCTAACTTTAGGGGTAGAAATTTTTTGATTATCTCCTCTTTGTGTTTGATTTTCTTGAGACACTTGACATTTAAACCTTTGCAACAACAACATTTTTGACAAACATAACACATCGTCCAAACTTGAAATTTGATACAAAAGAAACAAGTGGAAAACTGTCTTGCGTATCCTTTTATGGTCCTTTCAGAAAAATTGTTGGTTCTTAACTACACAGACTTGGCTTAACCAATGTCACTCATCTTAGTCTTATGTATGATCTCACTGGTCCTATGATTTTTCATCAGCAATCTATTGCATGTCAACTTGGTCACAAGTGTTGCCCAGCAGGTATTCAGACCTCATAGCGCAATACCTTGTACCTTGTTCAACAAACCTCCTTATATTCTTCTTTCAAGCTACTGGACAAGAAATCATTCAGAAATATTTGACATTAACTTCATCAGCCTAGTTACTCTAGAATTATAAATACAATTGTCTTTCATGGTCCAAACAAGAAGTCAAAAAGCTGATCTCGATTCCAAGGGAAAAGCTATCAGTGAATTTTCTCAAGAGCCACCTTCTTGTCATAAACCCAAAACACATTTTGAAATCTTGGAAAAGGACACTTGGGTTCCACAATAGAAAGTACCCTTGTTTGACTCATCAACCTTAGTTGCACACAATGCATCAACCATGTAAGCTTACGATTGGGGGTCCCAAAATGACCACCAGAGTCAACATACCATTGCCTCTTCCTCCATAGAGGGGCCGACTTCTAAAGAGATTAGGAAGTGCCAAAAATACAAACACTTTCAGAAGATGATGTACACTATTATGCAAATGGACAAAGACAAGTATTTCATGCATCTTGTGTCAACAGGTGTTAAAATTCCACCTAACTTTGACATTGAGGGACTCATACAACAAGAGAAAGAGTCACCCATTACTATTCACAACCAAAAACTACAAGACATGAGATGCAAATTAAGGGAACTAAAGAAAGAAAAGGAACAACATCCTAGAAAATAATCATTGGAGTCTATATTTCCTTTCTAGTTCACTAAAAACTTGCACATGCCACTGTTTCCTCCAAAGGTTAAAATTCTTAAATATGACAAATACAATGGGGAAGGTGACCCTCAAGATCCCGTTAGAGAATTTTATGCCCTTAGTATGGAATTTATGCATAAAAGAACATACCTATTGCAACTATTCCTATGAAGCCTCAGTGGCCAAGCCCTAGAGTGGTTTACAAAGCTCACACCTAGTGCTTAGACATTCAATGAGCTTGTACAAAGGTTCATCCAGAAATATTCATACAACATCTTGCACACGGTTACAATGCTAAATCTATGCAACACTAAACAACACATTGGTGAACCGTTTGTTATATTTCTCCAAAGATGGAGAAATATATTTGCAAGATATCCTAGGCAAATCCTTGAACCAAAAAATATTGACATCTTCATCAACAACTTGGTTCCTGAGATGAATTATGCAGTGCAAATGAAAAAAAAAAACACCTCTTTTAGTGACTTAGTTGAAAGATCTATGAGGATCAAAGAAGTTCTTGTAACGAAAGGAGAGCTCACCTTGAACAAAGATTCTAAATCCTCTAACAATGGCAATAACAAGGATTAGACTAAATGCTGGAATAAGAATTGTAATGTGGTGGTTAATGATGGTGTAGTTGAGTCACCTGAGTATAAGCCTAAGGAACCAGTATTCAACCTCACTAATAGCATACAGGCTTCCAAGCATAATTTGGTTACTCCTAACCCTCCTAAGAATACCAAGGACTCTCAGAAAGATAAGGCACCTTGGATTCTATGACCCAAACAAAATTTTACTCCCCTTGGAGAGCCTTTAGAAGATGAATTAAAGACATTGGTTGCTAATAAGATCATCATGATCCCTAACTCAAAACCTTGGGAGCATGAGGTAAAATGTAAGTGGTGAAATGACAATCACTACTATGAGTTCCATAAGAACAAAGGAAAATTGACGAATGATTGTATGAAGTTGAAACATGTGATACAAGATCTAATAAAAAATAAGAATACTACGGTTGGTACTCATGGGTAGAACGATGACCATAAAGCCTTCAAGTAACCTTTTCCATCTTATGAGAAAGGAGAATCCTCAAAAGCCCTGGGAACCACAGTGAATCATACCTATACCAACACCAACAATGTGATACACATGCTCAAACCCTTTGACGAGTCAATCAATGTCATCATTGTTAAGGACAAAGAGACTAATTCTACCAATATGGTCACTCATGGTCAATCCAAGGTCACTCTTAAAGGAGTGATGTCTACACCTAAGAAAACCATTGCGCCAATGCAAAAACCCTCATCATCAAAACAAGATACTATATCACTTCTGACTATGAACTAAAATTTGGTTAATCAGTTACAACAAACTCCCACTTAGATCTCTATTCTTGAGTTTCTTAAATTGTCACCATCGCATACGGAGATCATTGAGACACAAAGACCTTGATGTCAGTCGGTTCTAGACCATGGTGAATCACTCCTCTCACTATCTGTCCTTCTCAAAAGAAGATGATAAGGAACTTAGTCACCCACATAATCAACCTTTGCACATAGACGTCCTAATTCATAAGCATCGAGTGAAACACATTTTGATAGATGGAGGTGCTGGTTTGAACATCTGTACTCTCAAGATAGTAACAACATTGGGTTTTTCTGAACATGCTATTGATTCCTGGAGGAAAATTACCATAAAAGCATATGATGAAGAAGAATGGTCATCAAAAGGACTAGTAGTGTTACCTATCAGACTAGGGCTAGTCGAATGAAATGTCATTTGCCAAGTTTTAGAATTACCATTGGTGTACAAAATATTGCTAGGAAGACCTTGGATCCATGACATGAAAGATGTTCCCTCTACGTATCACCAGTGTGTGAAATTCTCACACAATGGGGTGGATATTTCTATCTTAGCAGATAGCACAAACTATTGTAACATACTAAAACAGGCAGAGAGCATGGTCCCTGATAATAAAGAAGCATCCCTGAGATCAACATCTGAAGACTCTCACATAGCATTCATGAAATTTTTTAAGGAGAAATTGAAAATTAAGAATAGAGGCATGTGGGAATACCAGTTGTTCATTACTAACCTCCCTATGTCTCCTAGGTCCTACGGGATGCCATCATCATTCTCCAAACCATCAAGTAGTCAGAAACTAGAGATACATGAAGGGACTACCATGGTCAGGGCTTGTGTCCCTCTTTCTAGAGAAAATGAGGAAAAATCCATCCTGGAATGGCTTTACAAGGGAAAATACCAAGAGATTAAACATGTTGAGATTTTCCCTAAGAAATATGGCAAAGGTTGCCAACTCACCTAGCAAATGGGATATAAAGCAAAAGGACCCTTGGGAAAGGATAAAGGATTACCAGAGCCTATACATATGGAGTTTTGAAATCCCATGGAAAAAAAAAGAGTGGGATACCATGAACAAAGGTTTCATCCTTCCTCTGACAACATCCCTGCTAGTATTTGCATGGATATATCTGATAATGAGAGTGATAAAGTAGAACTCACTCGTCTATCTTTTGAAAGATTGCTTAATATTCAAGACCCTGAATATCAAGGAGAACCATACATCCCATAGTCATTCAAAAATGAATCTAGAGCTCACTTAGAACAAAATAAGGTCTCATCTTCTCTTTTACAAACAAATGTCCAAATGACTGAGGTAGAAATAGCCAACCTCACTCAACAAGTTGACTCACCTATGAGAGAGATTTACCCAAAGAAAGACACCTAGCCTGAAGTCATACATCTGAACTGGGGGAAAATATTTCTTTTCTCTCACTTTCTTGACCTCCCCAACTTCTCAAATAATCATGTACATGCTATTAAGGAGGCTAAAGATCCAACACAAAATAGTGAGACTAAGTGTTAGTGATTTTTCTTGTAGAATCTCAATATAGCAATTGTGCTTGACTCTTAGATTCCCAACTTTTGATTCTTACAAGTAAAATTCTAATTGATGAGGATTGATCCTCCTTCTTTGAGCTCCATAGACTCAAGCAGGTGTACCTTTTATAGATTACTACTTCAAAGTAACTTTAATAAGGGATTAAGGGTTACATTGATTTGTCTCTTTCCTTTTACTACAACAAATGATAGCACATCTTGCAATTGAACAAAACCAATCTTATGCAAATATTAATAAGCTAGACCATGAACATGGAAAGGGAAAATAACAGTGAAACAAGGATTCTCATCCTTCTTCCTTTTAGAGTTCTAGACTCAGGATGGCTAACCTAATGATTCTCTCTCCAAGGAATCACCAAAATGAATTATATTCTTCAATACAATTGGTAAACATGTATGTTCTTAATAACATAAGTATACAGATTGTTTGAATTTAAGATTGATGATGATAACTACTTATCAAAACCTAGACCAACGCCTAATCTAGGGAAAAGAGTCAATTGAGTTATACATTCAAAGAAATTAATTAATTGAAACACACATGAAACTTAGATGGAGTTCCTTACAAACCACCTTCTCATTCCCACACCTATGTATCAAATTCTCACACTAATATCTAGCCCTCTGTAACTACTCATAAGATTTACTCCCTCCTTGAAAGAAACTCACAAATAGTCGCACAGTTACCTTATAACCCGTACATTTAAAATGCCAAAAAGACTAAACATACAAGAGCATAAAAATAAAAACAAGAAGATATCATTGATGTGAAACAGGAAATTCCATTTTTATTTTATTAATATACTTCTTGTTCAATACATTCAGAGAGACAAAAAGATTGAAAGTAGACAAAATTTTAGAAGTCTACCTCGTAGTTGTGAATTTACCATCCTTTACAAAATCTTACAACTTTCTATATATAGATAACACTAGCTATCTTGGAATCCTTAGAGAGAAAGGATGAAAGAAGCTTCAGATGGCTAGGCTAAACCTAAAATTACTAGAAGACAAAAAGCAGTTACATCTTCAGTAGATGGAAAAGAAACACTTGAGTAGCTGATTTGAAATGATTCCAAATCTTTGGCAGTTGGCACCTTTGTCTGCTATATTCTGGTAAACCTCTTGAGGTTGTTGTGAGACATAGTGACCGCCAATACAAGCTAACTTACACTAGTATTTTGGATGATTACCCTCCCTGATCTCATTGATCAGGTGTCAGGTGCCACTTTACTCCTCATCCATCACATCTAAATCAATACTTGTTGTTTTCTTCTTATTAGGTTTGGTGATGTTATCCCACTTTGTAAATTCATCCTCTGATGTCCAATTGAAATCTTGTAGATTCTAAACTTGTTTCAACAACCTCTCCCACATGTCATCAGTGATAGCCTTGGCATCTGTAAAAAACTTAGCAAAGTTTGTTTCTGGTTTGAAAGCTTCATCCAAGGCTCTGCTGAATCTATCCATGTCCAGGATACTCTCTTCTGTTAGGAATGCCTCTTTAGTAGGCAGTAGAGTATCAACTTTTTTTCTCCATTCTTCCACTAAATTTATCTTATCATCTTGTCCCTTGACTAGAGGAATAAATCTGTTAAAATCTTGGCCAAACATACTGACCCTTGCCTGAATTTGATTGGCCTTACCCTTGAAGAATGACAATGTTGTGCCAATCTGCACAACCATTTCTCCCACCTAACAAACTATCTTTGGGGATCTGTCCTATGTGGCTGTAAGGCTTCTAGTCTTTCAAAAATTGGTCCCCTTCTTGACCAAGTACTAAATAGAGGGTCCAAAATTGTTATATGTCCCTTTACTTCTTTATCCAAATCAGGTAACTTAATGTATGTGTTGTGTACTAGGTCCAATTTACCTTTTAGGGCATTAATCCTATGTTGTAGGATATTCAATAATGCAATTAAAGCCACTTCATTATGATCCTTATCAACTTGCTATGTTCCAAGTGGAAAATAATCACTAGTATCTTTTTGAATAGATGCAACTTCTTTGACTTGAGGAGGAGCAGCTTTGGGGGCCTCTTATAATTTCTTGTTCAAAGTTTCTATTCCCCCCTGCAATGCTTTGATCTTAATCAAGCATACCTCTCTATCCTTCACCACAAAAATTGACTCATTAAAGAGTCTTTTGTATCTATTTGATAGTTGCTCTATTTTTTTCCTTAGTGAGGTGTGCAAAGTGGGTCACAGCTTGGGAGATCTCTAAATTTGAAGTGTTGTGGACAGACCATATAATCTTATCTACATCCATCTTTTCTTCAATACCAACTAGAGACAACTTTTTTATCCTTGGAGATAAAGACCACATTGCTAAAGTCTAAGATTTGGGGTCATATCCACAACCTCTTATCATTTCCCCCACTTGGGTCTTAGAAGACAATTTAGCATTTGGTTGTTTCCTAATATGGTCAATTATAAATATAGAAGTCAAATCCCAACCATGCATAAGTAATATTCCACTAGATTTTACTATTTTTTTGGCCTCCTTAGATGTTATAGTCTTTGTCTCAGGATCATAGGCTTGTAGGACTTGCACAGATTAATTTTGTGTAGAGTCACCCCATGTCAACTGCAACTATGATCCTACTTCTTGTTGCATCCTCTATATTAAGAAGTTATTGAATTCATCTGTCTTGATGAATGCATCATCACTTAGGAACTCTTCTTGATGAAGTTCCCTTTCATTTTGACACAATTGGAGATGCAACTCCACTTCTTCTTGAACATCTTTTTCTTTTTTCTTCCCTTCTCTAATCTTCTTTCTAAGTTGATGGTAGTACTGCCTCTCACCAATGATTAGGGCACTCACCCTATCCTTTTTCTTTTCCTATGTTTGCTCTTGATAATTTTCCCTCTTTTCTACTCTCATTTTCTTCCTTGGGGGATCATCCATCACCTATGTATCAGGAACCTTTTTAAGATCCACTTCTAAAATTTTCTCTACCATAGGTAGATGGTTCATGGGAGGAGGGCTATCCACTGGATATCCTCCCTCACTATTCTCTTCATATTCAGAGGATGAATACTTTTTAGGGTTTCTCTATTTATCTTCAATTTGGCCTTCTAATTAGTTTTACAAAGTATTATATGACACAATCATCTTCAAAATTCTTGCCAAATAAGGCACTTATGGGAAAAATCCTCCAAAAGGAACCCTACCTTCTTCATCTCCTTCTCCAAGTGAATTAGGTCATCATATTGGGTAACTCTAGTGGCTACCTCTTCATCTTCCAAAATATTTCTGATAAGGTCTTCTTTGATACATTCCTCATGCTCCTTGATAATAGGGATTCTTTGGGTTAGCAATGTTTTAGCACTTTTAATGAAACCTTCAAGATCTACACACCTGCACAAGGCCATGCTCATCTTGTACTTCCCTATCCATTTTTTCATAGAACCTATGGTTCATTTCCCAATGGTAAAGTAACAAACCTTGAACTGCCTAGGTGTGAAAGTACCCTTTCTGTGGGGGCCAATTGCTCTTTATCTTTCCACATTAGCTGCCAGATAAACTCCATTACAACCAATCTTAGAGGCACATACTTGGGAAGTATGTGTGGGGTCTTGGAACATCCATAAACCCTAATCAAAGTAATGGTTTTGTCATACTATAAATCTCCCCAATTGTGATCCCCCAACCATTTGTTCATATATTTACAAGGTCTAATAAGTTGAAGCACCTTGTGTGGAAACCTATTCACATTGAGACCCATCAAGTCTAGAATTGGATGTACAATCCAATTCTCAAAACTAGAGTATTCATTTTCAATGGAAGTATAGTTCAAAACCCTAATCCAGAGTTGTACAGGGTTCGGTTAGCCTTGGAACTACATCCTTGTTCTCAAATTTTGCATGTCCATCCTCTTAATATTTAAATATAGAATCAAATGTGTTAAGATAGAATAATGCATGAACTTAGGGTCGGCTTTCTTATGGATATCTATTGGGCCTTGATGTATCTTGTCAATGACATACTAAATGTAGTCAAAGCCAGTATTGGTATGTGAGTTTTGAATGTTCAGGATGATCATCAGTAATTCTGCAGGCACCCTCTCACTGCCCCCATCCATTCCCAGTACCCTACATAGCCTATAAGAAATATACTTCATGTAGAAGTTTAAATCCTTGCATTGATATGGTGTACCAGAATTTGGCAGGGGAGCTATGTAATTTCTATTTGATCTGGGCACATGAGCCTGGATCAACTTGCTGACAGTGGTGTCCTCTCTAACATACTTATTCTTCAACTTGGTTAAATAAATCTTTGTAGTTGAGGGATGGTATATTCCAAAGGATTTCATGAAGAAAGACCTATCCAAGGTCACTAAAGTTGTCTCATCACTTTTTTTGATAATTATAGAGAGAGGATCATACCTTCTAGCCAATTCTATTAGTAAGTCTACATCTACGAAGACATCTAGGACAATTAGCTTTGCTAAACCTAGTGTCCAAGGGTTTGACACAGGAATTTGCCTATCATTATTCTTGTAAAATTAATTGAATAAATGGAAACTAGAGCATCCAGGAGTGTTGGGATCTCTACAATTTGACATGTCATCAGAAAAGAATTCATCATTTACCTTTTTGTTTTGGTTGGTCCCAGGGAGTAGAGTAACGAATTCATCTGAGTAGTTCCTCTTTACTTTCTTCTCTTCTTCTTCATCCTTGTTTCCTCCACTGGTTGAAAACCCACTTGTTCCTGATTGGCTCATCTTTACTAGCTTTGAATTATCCTCTGAACAATACTTCTCTTAGACACAAATTTTCTCTGAAACTTAAGCAATTTATTTTCTCTAAAAACTCTAAAAGTTTATGCGATTTCTATGCTCTATACTCTGAAAGTTGGTAATTAGAAATGTAGAAAGGCTACGTCTATTTATCATTGAAAATTGAATGCACCAATGTAGTTGAGAACATGGAAACCATTGCTCAATCACTTCTGCAATAACTCTACATGTCTTGACATCAATTTTCTCCTAGTCATAGTGCTTGAGGTTGACAGGTAATCAAATTTTAAAATCCCAATTGGAAAAGTCATGAGTGATTTTTTAGTTTTAAAACCTTATTATATGTGAAAAGGCTTTCAAATTAATATGACTGGCTTTATTTTCTTACTTTGTCACAGCTTAGTGGATTACTTATACCCTGTCATAATCTTTCCTCTTTAATAACCTAGCCTTTTTACCTTATTTCCTTATAATAGCGCGAGAATAAATCCTCATGATTTCACCTTACTCTTACCACAGTCTATCTCGAGATTGTACAACTTTGTTATCTCTAAGTCTCTGAATGTTTGAACTAATTCTAGTTATATTATGAGATCTAGCGCCAGCCACATGATGAGATCTTGATCCACAATTTTTGCTAGGTCACTAGATGTTTTTCTTAACTCTAGCTTTGTTATGAGATTACGCGTTGGCCAATCATTTTAACTCTAACTTGCCTTTGGTTTACCCTTTCACACTAAGTAGTTCATTTCTTCTTATCTCTAAATCTTGTGATAAAATTCACCGATCTTTGCTTTCAACCTCAGGTTTATCTAGAGATCATGCGACAAGCTTAATCTCCAAGTCCATGAATATTTTTACTAACCCTAGATATATTTAGAGATTACGCGCACACTGCAAGATTTATATATCATCAATGGTCAAGATGTTTTCTTATAAACTTAGCATTTTAACCTTAACTTAACTTTATTTCATCCGAAGATTACGCGACAAGGAAATCTCTAAGTCGCTGAATACTTTTCTCAACCATGAGTTTATCTAGAGATCACGTGACAACCACAAGATGTGAATTTGATCTATGGCTTGCGATAAGTCTCTGAATCATTTTGTAATTTCTCAATTTTTTTGGAGATTACATGACTTCCCTTGATCTTACCTTTAATCTATGGCCTGGACTGAATCTCGTAATCTTTGTCTTTAACTCTAGTCTATTCTAAGATTATGTGACCATAGGTTGTCTGAGTCCTTGAAAGATCTCCTTGACCCTAGGTTTACTTAGAGACTTCATGAACACCACATATTTTCTTGGTCACATATACACGTGTCTGCATCTTAGCTCATTAACTCTTGATCACTGAATAATTCATGACTTATTGACTTTTTCTAGCGATTCAGTGCCAGACACACATCTCTACCTTGATCAACAGTTCAAATTCATTCATAGAAAACCTGACTTGGCTTTGACATAACCACTATTGACCATTTTTCATTTGGAGATCTAGTGACTAAGTAAGTCTCCAAGTCACTAAAATATTTGACTAACTCCAGCCTTATCTCAATATTACACGATAGCCCTCAGATCTTTCCTTGATCTATGATCAATGCTGAGTCTCTGAATATTTTTGTACTTTATCCATTCTTCTTGAGATTACATGATAAACCTTGATTCTGAGTTGATCCAAAGGCCTATGCTAAATCTCTAAATTATCTATTTAACCAAACTTTCATTCTGATATCATGTGACTACTTTATCTCTAAACCTCAGAATAAACTCTACTTGACTCAACCTCACCCAGAGGTTTATTTGGCGATTACATGACTAGCTTCATTTGCAAGTCTTGAAAAGATTTGCTAACACTAGGGTTTATTTTTAGATCACACATAGACCACACAGTCAAGCCAAGGATATAAAAAGATCTAAGGCTATCACTTAATCACTGAAGAAAAGATTGATCTTGATTTTTGTCTAGAGATCATGCGCCAACCACTCATCTTGAAAAAGATCAACGATCCTTGCTGAATCTCACAATGAAATTCTTAACTCTGATTATATCTGGAGATCATTAAACAAAGAGAAAAGTACACTCTACCTTTACCTTAGGTTGGATCATGAGATTACGTGACTAAGCTATCTCTGAATCACTGAATATTTCTTGTAATTGGAGTTAATTCATGAGATCTAGCGCTGGCCACATGATTATATTTTATTCCACATTTGTTTCTCTGTCTCTGAATCTGTGAGGCAATTTCACATGTGTCTAACGATCACACACCAACCGCATGATTAGATCAAGATCAACCACTTGCGCTTAAGCTCAGAATGTACAAGAGAATATTCTTTTCTTCTTGAGATTGTGAGATTAAAGCTTGCGCCAAGTCTCAAGATCATAAGGAATATTCAGTCTTGGTTACGAGATTAAGTGACAAAGGCAAGGACTAAAAAGGCACATGACTTAAAACATCTTAAGTTACTTGACAAAAGTAACTTCAAATTAGAACAAGGTCACGAGGGTCTAGGTTTTTGTATGGAAAAGACACAAATAACCTAGGGCTTAAGGTTTTCAACCATTTTTTGCATCATATTTCTTGGAAACAAACACTTACAATAAAATTTGATGGTACTCTGGAATAGATCTTGATACTTTAATGCACAAACTGACACTGGGAACCAAAATTTTTAGCAAGACCCACAAAACTAGAAACATACCCAACAATGGCTCTATTTGAGGATGCTTGAATGAAAGTTCATGGCATGAATCATAGATCTATGGGGGGTAGACCACAAATTCTATAACCTACTGAAAAAGAAAACACACAATGGAAAGAAAATACACATATACATAAAATACAAGACTACTGTTCATGGAAGAGAATTAAGTCAATTGAAGAATGATGGAAGAATTCCAAGATTGGCTAGCACTTACTCAAATAAGGTCTTTACATTCCTAGTCTACTTAGGATCCTAATTCACTTCTAGAATCCACCAAATTCTTGAGTTTTCACACCGTAAGACTATCCTAACTCCCCACTAAGAGTTAGTTTCTCTGTGTTGAACCTTGAAAGATTTCCACCACTATAAGTACTTCTTGTCTCTATGTTTCCTTGGATGATTCCAAGCTCAAATCTTCCCACACATCCTTACAAGTGCTACAAAGGACATTTTTACCTTTAATAAATCCATATGACATCTTTTGAATCCCATTTGAATGGGTCTTATATCCCAAAGGGATCGAGTTCCATCTTCACAATTCTTTTGAACCTATTAGGCCTAGTAGCCCTATTAGCCCTATCCAAAGAGTTTTTCTGGATTCTTGTCAAAAACTTCCACATAACCCTTAAAAATAACTTAGGAATCAGATACCCTTTTCCAATAATTTCAATATTTTCAATGTTTTAGCTTCAAAACCCATCCGTACACTATTGTCCTGAAATGTAGGTCTTCTAGGCCTATTTCCAAGCATTGACAGTAACACACTGATTTCTTGCTAGAAATATATCAAGTAGGATTGGATAGGATCTAATCTCATATGTAGGGTACAATTAGAACCTAAGGGTTTTGGAACCACACTTGGTTTCTTTCCCTCACACACTCCTTTGCAATGGCACTTTATTCTTTCTCTATTACACCCCTAATCGGACAAACATTGTTTACCTAGGGCATAACCTTAAAAATAGCAGCCCAACTTTCAGTACCTCTCCTTGCATATTTACACTTTATATAGGCTCCCCTAAAACATTCATCCACCCTTAGGATATTCCCATGGTTAGATTTCATAGGGGAGCCATGGAAACACAAACTACTCTAAACTAGACCAACAGACTCCCTAAATCCTAATCAAATTACAAATGCTACTAAACTAACTCTACAATACTTTCACAATGAAATAAAAAAAATTTTAAGTACCTACTCAACACATATCCAACACTACATCGATTAGTTCAATCCATCTAATCGCTTTATAACTCAAAATGCTCAAAAATTACTCAAAACCTAGAATTGCAGAGCTTCTTACTATCCCAAAACTTGCTTACATTCAATCTGCCTTAGGAAATGAGTCCTCAGGAATCTTAAGATACTTACTGCACTATTTTAGGCCACTAGCATTGATTTTTTCCCTCCATCTTGAGAGAAATCCAAATGTTGTCTATGTTGCATGCAACATTGCAACAATGCAAAATGTTGTCATGACAACATTGTAGCATCTTTTACATAAATGATTAAAACTAACTTTTATGATCTCTACTATGCTTGGTATGAGGAATATACATCATTAAGGCATTTTTAGGCACTTTCCCAGTCCTAATTAACTCTAGGACCCAATAAGACTCATTTTCCCTACTCAAGCCACAACTCTGCATTAAAGTAAACTAACTAGACTAGGTTGGATTTGACACTAATTATCAATCCACCTAGTAACACACCTTACAAGAATTAATAAGGTCAAAATTAAACACACACTAACTTGTCCAAGGTCAGTTACAAGTCAAAACATTCTAGGGCTTAGAGGATAGCCTAGGTGCTCCTGCACTATCCTCCCTAAGTGAAATATTTCAATCCATCCAGTTGTCCCTTCCACTTCACTAAGTTCTCTTTGTAATCCTTCTTTCTAGTCTTTTTGTAAATTTTGGATTCTAGTATGCAGTCTACCTTCTTGACTGGTGTAGATGGAAAATGGAGTTCTTCTACCTCTTGGATGAATTCAGTCAAGCTCTGATCTAGATCAGGTATTGTCCCTTTGTATAAGACCAAGTATGAAATGTTAAAGACAGGTGACAAGCCACTGTTCTCTGGTAACTCAACCTTGTAAGCATTTGCTCCATATTTGGCCAGTATAGTGCAGGGGCCAATTCTTCTCATCTGTAACTTGTGTGGGATTCCTTTTTGTAATCTAGCCTTTTTGAGGTGTACCATCACTAGACCCCCAACCTTGAATTGGACATCCCTTTTCCATCATCCACCTTACTCTTGATTTCTGTAGTATTGTCAATCAATGTCTTCCTAATTGTATCATGGACCTCTGGCATAGCATAGGAAAATTCCTTAGCATATCCACTCCCTTTAACTCCATCCTTTATTTCTCTTAGCTCATAAATTCTTCTAGGGTGTATGCCATATACAATTTCAAAAGGACTCTTACCAGTAGTCTTGTTCATAGTATCATTGTAGGCATATTCAGCTTGGCCTATGAGTTGGTCCCATGTCTGACCATACTCCTTTTTTAAGAATCTTAGGAGATTACCAAGACTCCTATTAACTACCTCTATTTGACCATCAATCTGATGATGGTATGCAGATCCAAAAGATAAGTTGGTGCCCAACTTCTACCATAGAGTCTTCCAAAAATGACTCATAAACTTGGTGTCTCTATCTAACACAATACTCAAGGGAAATCCATGTATTCTAACTACCTATTTAAATAATAGAGAAGCTATTTTACTAGCATCATTGGTTTTCTTGCAAGGTACAAAATGAGCCATCTTACTCAATCTATCCACTATCACATAGACACTATCCATTCCCTATCTTGACTTAGGTAATCCAGCTACAAATTCCATGCTCAAGCATTCCCATGGCCTAGTTGCGATAGGAAGTGGTTGGTATAGGCCAGCATTAGAAGATGTTCCCTTGGCCTTCTGACAGACAATACAACTCTCAACATACTTCCTAATATCAACATTCATCTTTGGCCAAAAGTAAAATCTCTGAACAAGTTCTTGTGTCTTACTAACCCGAAAATGACCACTCAATGCACCATTGTGCTTCTCTTGAATCAAATTCTCCCTTATAGACCCTCTAGGGACACATAGTTGACTTCCTTTAAATAGGAGATTACTTTGCAAATTATATTCAGAATATTTACTATGAAAGTGGTTCTTATATTCTTGACATACCTTATAGATGTCTGCAAACTCTTCATCATCACCATATAGATCTTTGAAGTTGTATATTCCCATGCTCTGTAGTTGTATCTCCTAGATAGTAAGGGTTCTTCTACTAAAGGCATCTACAACCTTTTTCTACAATCCCTTCTTGTGTTTGATATTGAATATGTATACTTGCAGGTATTCAACCCACTTCATATGCTTATGACTGAGTTTCTCTTAGGAGTTCAAGAAACTTAATGCTTGGTTGTCAAAAAATACTATGAACTCTTTTGGAAGCAAGTAGCACCTCTACTTTCTTAATTCATGAACTAGAACATACATCTCTAGGTCCATAAGAAGAACATTTCTTCTTAGCTTCACTCAACTTCTCTGAATGGAAAGCCAGTGGTCGTCCCTCTTGGCTTAAGATAGCACCAATTGCCACATTACTGGCATCACACTCTACTATAAATAACTTTTCAAAGCTTGGAAAAACCAAAATATGTTGTGTAGAAATCTTTATCTTTAACAATTCAAAACCATGGCCAGCTTGTTCATTCCATGAAAACTTGGTCTATGCCTCCTTTTATAGTGTCCAACATGGGAGCACAAATTGCACTGAATTGTTTGATAAAAT
The DNA here is from genome assembly GCA_018584345.1 of Thuja plicata. NCBI lineage: Eukaryota > Viridiplantae > Streptophyta > Pinopsida > Cupressales > Cupressaceae > Thuja > Thuja plicata. Next base: position 1,193,920 of record MU224499.1, read on the forward strand.
TTCTATAATATTGGGCCAGAATATGAAAACCCCTTACCTTTGTTTCTATCCTTGGAGTAGGCCAATTGATAATGGCTTCCACTTTGCTTGGATCCATCTTTAGGTTACTGCAAGATAGTAAAAAACCAAGGTATACTAGCTCTATCTTGATGAACTCACACTTTTGTAAGCTGATCATCAACTTCTCCTCATACAACTTCTTAAAAATCATTTCCAATTGTTTGAGGTGCTCTTCTCTTGTCTTACTATGGATGAGTATATCATCTAAGTAGACTACCATGAACTTTCCAATATAGTCTTTAAGGACCTCATTCATCAATCTCATTAATGTAGATGGGGCATTTGAGAGTCCAAATGACATTACAAGCCACTCATATACTCCTTCTGTTGTTTTGAAGGTTGTCTTCAACTCATCCTCTTCATTTACCCTAATTTGATGATAGCCACTCTTTAGGTCTATCTTTGTAAAGTACCTTGCTCCTCCTAGACAATCCATTAGATCTTTTATCCTAGGGATAGGGAATCTATACCTTATTGTAATCCTATTGATTTCTCATGAGTTTGTACATAACCTCCAATTTCCTCGCTTTTTAGGTGCTAGGACTATGGGCATGACACATGGGCTAATTCTCTTTCTTATAAGGCCTTGTTCTAGGACCTCTTGGATTTGTCTGGCAATTTCCTCATTATGTTGAGGAGTCATTTTATAGGCTGCCTTATTGGGTAAGGTAGTTCCTAGTATTAGGTCTATCTAATGGCTTACACACCTCTTAGGGGGTAGGGTTGATGGTTGTCCATCACTCACTATTCCTTCATACTTCTCTAACATCTCTTGGACTTATTTAGATAGCTCTGTCCTCTTCTCTATTTTGTCTGCAACTTCCTTTGGCTTTAACACTAGTGAAAATACAACTCCTTCTCCTTCTTATAAAGTCTCTAAGAACTCTTTTTCACTCACCATGAAAACATTAGGACCAGTTGTCTTCAATTCTGCATCCTCCAATAGTGACTTGATTTTGTATGTCACATTGTCCTTCTTGAAAGAGTATGAATTTGTCACTCCATCATGCATGGCCTTCCTGTCAAATTTCCATGGTCTACCTAGGATCAAGTGACATGCATGCATAGGTAAGACATCACATAAAAAATTATCCTTATATCTCCTCATGGATAACTCTACCAAAGCATTCTCATTAACAAGCACATGTTGTCCTTTGTTTAGCCAAGTGACCTTGTAGGTACTGGTGTGGGGTATCCTTGCCATTTTCAACTTATTGACTACCTCCTCTGACACTATGTTGTTAGTGGACCCTGAGTCTATGATGACTCTACACACTTTACCCATCATCTTACGCTTTAATCTAAACAGTGATCTCCTTTGAATGAGTTCTTCCTTCACTAGCTCTTTGATCAGAGTTCTTTTCATCATGAGATTCTCTCCCTCCTTTTATTCTAATGGCACTTCAGGGTTCTTTTTTCCACCACTTGTCTCCTCATGAACATAGTTCACTCTTTTTTCACCTCCTTGAGAGGTATTTCCCTTCTCTGGACACCTATATGCTGCATGTACTAACTTATTATAGTGATAACACTTTATATTGGCAAAATAGTTGCCTCTTCCTTGGCTACTACCTCTTCCTCTATTGTTAGAGTTTCTCCCTCTACTTGAACTTCCTCTATTGAAGTTTCTTTCATGTTTTTCAGTGAGCTTAGTCTCTGCTTGGTCTTGAGATTAATAGTTTCTTCTACCATATCCACCTCTTTGTCCTTTGTTGTCTCTTCCTCTACCCCTTCCTCTTGAAGTGCTTGAATCTTGTTTCTTCTTCAACTTGTCTTCCACCTTGATAGAAATTTGGTGGCATTTCCAAACTATGTCTGGAGTCAAAAGACTCATCTCATCTTGAATGGTCATTTAAGTCCATTAAGATATCTTGATACCTTCAATTTCTCACCCTCTTCTACTCTTGACCTCATCAAAGTCTCTGAAATTCTTCAGTGTATGAGTTTACATCTAGCTTCTCAACCCATCTGTACACTACTGTCCTAAAATGTAGGTCTTTTAGGCCTATTTCCAAGCATTGACAGTAACACACTAATTTTTTACTAGAAATGTTTCAAGTTGGATTGGATAGGATCTAAGATCATAGGCATGGTACAATTAGACCCTAAGGCTTATGGAACCACATTTGGTTTCTTTCCCACACACACTCCTTTGCAATGGCACTTGATTCTTTCTCTCTTACACCCCTAACCAGACATACATTGTTCGCCTAGGGCATAACCTTAAAAATAGCAGCTAAACTCTTCAGTAACTCTCCTTGCATATTTACACTATACATAGGATCCCTTAAAACATTCATCCACCCTTAGGAGATTCTCATGGTTAGATTTCATGGGTGAGCCATGGAAACACAAACTACTCTTAACTGGACCAACAGACTCCCTAGATCCTAATCAATTTACAAATTCTACTAAACTAACTCTATAGTAATTGCACAATGAATTAAAAATTATTTTAACTACCTACTCAACAGAGATCCAACACTACATCGATATGTTCAATCCGTCTAATCACTATGTAACTCAAAATTCTCAAAAAATTCTCAAAACCCATAATTGTAGAGCTTCTTACTATCCCAAAAAATTTCTTATATTCAATCTACCTTAGGAAATGAGTCCTTGGGCATATTAGGATACTTCCTCCACCATTTTAGGTGACTATCATTGATTGTTTCCCTCCATCTCGAGAGGAATCCAAATGTTGTCTATGTTGCATGCAACATTGCAACAATGCAAAATGTTATCATGACAACATTGTAGCATCTTTTACATAAATGCTTGAAACTAACTTTTATGACTCTAATATTCTTGGTATGAGGAATATACATCATTAAGGCCTTTTTAGGCACTTTCCCAATCCTAATTAACTCTAGGACCCATTAAGACTCATTTTCCCTACTCAAGCTACAACTATGCATTAAAGTAAACTAACTAGACTAGGTTGGATTTGACACTAATTATCAATCCACCTAGTAACAAACCTTGCAAGACCTACTAAGGTAAAAATTAAACACACACTAACTTTTCCAAAGTTAGTTACAAGCCAAAAAATTCTAGGGATTAGAGGATAGCCTAGGTGCTCCTCCACCAAAGAAATTTTTTAGAAATTGTCCATGCACTGGCAATTCCTGTTCTTCATCATTCATGATCTTGAGATAATATGAATCATTTCCAAATGTTTGGTGGATAATGAAAGGACCTAACCAGAAAGACTCAAATTTCTTGTGCTTCCCCTTATCTTTAGCCCTGGCATTCCATTGTAGCACCAAGTCACTAGGCTGGAATTTTATAACATCTACCCTTTTATCAAAAAGATACTTCATTTTTTTTTGTAGTTTGATATTTTCCTTTTGGCTGTCTCTTCTCATTTAATCCAATTCTACCAGTTGAATCATTCTCTCTTGCATTGGCTTAGAGACTTCTAATCCCTCATCTTGGATGAACCTATATACTAGATGTATATTTTTTTCATGCATCTTGTATTGAACACCATACACTATCTCAAAAGAAGACTTACCTGTTGCCTTCTTCATAGTAATTCTATCTACCCATAAGGCAAGCTTCAACTTTGCATGTCATTGTCTTTTGTTATTTTCCAATGTCTTCTTCAAAAATTTCAAAATACTTTTATTACTAGATTCTTCTTTCCCATTAGCCTATGGATGTTAAGGGGATGAATATGATGTGACGATTCCCATGTCGTAGAAAAAATCAACAAACTCTTTAGATCTAAAGCACATTGAATTATCCATTACTAGTTTAATAGGGACACCAAACCTAGTAATGACATTATCCATGAGAAAATAAATTACCACTGTGATTGTGGCCTTTTTAGTTGTGATGGCTTCTATCCACTTGGTAAAATAATCATTGGCAACCAATATCCAACTATTTCCACCACTTGATTTTTTTCAAACTCCACAATGAAGTCTATACCCCATATAGCAAAAGGTGCTTTAGAAACTACTAGATTTAGCAAAAGAGCACCTAGAAACTTCATCTTATTTGAGAAACTTTAACATGGTTTGCATTTCCTGACCAAAGCATGGGCATCTTTAAACAAATGAGGCCAATAGTAGCCAACCCTTAAGATCTTATGAGCTATTGCCCTTGTTGAATAGTCTCCTCCACACATTCCAGAATGTATTTCTCTTAGGATACTTTTAGATTACCCTTTGTCCAAACATAGAAAAAGTATTCCATCCCTATTCTTCCAATACAAGTCACCATGCAATAGTACATATCTCTAAGATTGCAGTCTCAGGATTCTCCTTTGGTTATCATTCAAATCTTTTGGGCAACTAGAATTTTTGAGAGAATACATTATGTTAGTATATCAGGGCTGCATTTAAATGCTTGTAACCATTCCTCTACTAGTGCTAGCATTATTCACTTGGAATAAATCCAAATTCTCTTATTTTATTAGCTTAGCTAGTCCCAATACCCTTATCAACTTAGGAATGTGGATTTCCAAGTCAAACTCTTGAATTTTGTTAATCGACTTGCATCTCTTCCCTGTTACTTCACTTTGGACCAAAATGTCTTTTACTACAACATGAGGAACATATGCATTTATTTTGGCACAAACTAACAAAGGCCTAAATGTCTTGGCTTTTTTAACTAAAGCATAGGCTTTCTTCTCCATAAATTGATAATATAAGTAAGGTGATTGTAATGACTTGTAAATAATGCTAAAGGATGCTCAAATCCCTCATCATCTTTCTACAATAGTACTGCAACAATGGTGTGAAAAGATGCAAACATAAATAGAGAGAAGGATTTAGTATAGTCAGGAGATACTAGGATAGGGGCTTCTTGGATTTCTTGTTTGATTTTCATGATCCCAATCAAACTTCACAACTTTCTTCAATAGTTTCACTATTGGTTTGACCAATTCTACAAAATTTGCAACAAATCTCCTCACAAAATTTATCTATCTTAAGAATGATTGCACATCTTTAAGGTTTTTAGGGGCTAGGACCTTTTGAATAGCTTAAAATCTCTCTAGGTCTATCCTTACCCCTTGTTTTTATACTATGTGCCCTGAGAGTTTTCCCTTTGTGGCATAAAAATTGTACTTCTTTGGATTTAAAGAGACTCCATATTCAACAGCTTTAATGAATACATTTTCCAAATGGTTGCAATGGTCCTCTTCTCTTTTTGAAAAGGTAGTCAAATCATCCTGATAGACTACCATAAGGACATCTATAAGATCCTTAAAGGCCACATACATTTCCCTCTGAAAATTAGCACCATCATTTTTTAGACCAAAAGGCATACATGCATATACATAAGTTCCCCATGGAGTAGTAAATATTATTTTGAATTCTTCAGACTCCTTGAACAAAACCTAGTTATATCTAGAGAACCCATCCATCATAGATAATAGTTCACATCTAGTGACCTTATGCAACATAGCTTCCATATTAGGTAATCCATGGTTGTCTTTCAATGAAGCTACATTCAGGTTTCTAAAATCAACACACAATCTTATGTCCCCATTCTTTTTTCTCACTAGGATCAGATTTGAAACCCATGATGAATGTCTTATAGGCTGAATTATGCCTACATCCCTTAATTTCATCAATTCCATTTACATCTTAGTAGCCAATAATGGGTTAATAGGCCTCCATTTTTTCCTAAATGGTTTTACATCTTCTTTCAGTGGGATGTCATGCTGAAATAGGTCCTCTCTATAGGATTTGAGGTCTTCATAAGACCATGCAAAAACAAGTTTATATTTTTTTAGCAACTTTATCAAATTCAATCTGATATTCCTGTCTATCTTCTTTCCAATGCAAACCAATTGGGGGGATGTCTCTGATCCTTGGTTTATTTCCTCCAAATTATCCACCTTGGCATTAGACTTCTGTGACATGTAGTTATCATTTATACTAAACATGCCCTCTAATTCAACTAAAGACTTAGGAATATGATTTGAAGCTAGTTGAACAACTTCTTGGTCAAAAATATAATCTTTGCCTTCTACAACCCCTATCAAAGAGTCACAATCAATATTTTGGCCATCATATTGATCTAAGCACTGAATGAATCTGAGGATATCATCATCATCCTCAAAGACTTGCCAATTATGGATATTGTCTGACATTGCTGGCCTATTCTTGATTTCCACCACGGATATGCCAGCAAGGGTAATGTCATTATTCTTCAAAGAAACATTGGCAAGAAAGCGTGCCATAATATTGTTGGACCTTTCTACCTATAAAATATTGAAAGCATCAAAGAATTCTAATCTATCCCAGATAACATATTTATACAAATCCAGTCTGTCATCTTTAACAACATACTTTGATCTAATTTGAGCTATGATTATTTGGGAATAACCATGAACTTGTAAGCATTTAATACCATGTTTGATGGCAATGTCCATTCCCAAAATTAGGGCTTCATATTCTGATGTATTATTGGTACAATGAAAGGCTAACAAGAAAGAGTACTTAAAAGTAATACCTGATGGGGAAATAAAAAAACACCTTCTCCTGATCCTTCTTTAGATCATCCTCCATCAAAGTACATCTGCCATAACCCATATTGTTGTGACATTAACTCATTAATGATTGGGTCATTGTTTTTTATTAAGGTAAAACCAGGTTTTGAAAGGACCCCGAAACCTTTTACAATAAGCTACTAGAGATGAGCATCAAAGGCACATACAAACATATAAATCATGCAATGAACAAAAGGTAGGACCCAGAAAGACACCCTAGAACAAAAACAAGAAATTACAAGAACTGCCAAAAGAACACACAATTTCCAGCACAACTTCTAGCACAAAGTCTAGCATAATTTCCAGCAAAATTTCCAGATCTGAAGAAAAAACATTACATCATTTTCTATTTGGCTTCCTCTACCTCCTTCTGCATTTCTTCCATTTTTTCAATGGACTCCTTTAGCTCAAGCATCTCTTTCAGGATCTCAGGGACTTTTCTTTTAATAGCACTTCAGGGTCTAGAACCAGGGCCCAAGCTTCCTGCCTTATCATCAATGGTAATTGTTGTATTTTACATCAGACTTCTTTCCAGATAAGAATATAATTCTTTTAGGTTTTGAACTAAAACTTGAAGCCCATCATTGTTGTGCTTAAGGATGACCCATATCATGTGCCCATTGTGGCTTATTGTTCTTTCATTTCTTTTATCTTTTCTTCCATAGTCTCATTAACTATAGTAGTGAACTCCTCATCTTTGTTACTGTCATTTACCTTAATCATCATATTTTTCTCCATTTCCTCCACCTTGGCTTTGAAAGGATCCATTGCATCCTGCATCTCTATCAATTTTTGCTTCATAATCTTCATCTCCTCACTAAGCCAGTCTTCCATACTTGCTTCATAGTCCACTTTTCTTTTTAGGATTCTGTCATCTCTATCAAAACCAACCTCTTTTGGGCCCATTCTCCATTTATTACTGTTCCTTTTCTCAGCCTTTAAAGTCAGTTGCTTTTTTTTACCCTCCTCACCTTCATCCTCATTCTTCTTCTCCTCTTTTTCATCTCCCTCTTTTCCATATCCTTTAATTTCCATTTCTTTGTTACTAGCTTTAGCACCCTTGCCCTCTTCATCAGTAATAGGCATTTTCTCCTCTTCCATTTGAGAGTGCTCCTTACTCAGCTTATCATCTTTCTCCTTTTCCAAATTCTCTTTATTAGTCTCACAATCTTCATCATCCTGGTTCTCTTTATCTTTTCCCTGATTCTCTAGGGTTTCATCATCTGTCTCCTCCTGTATTTCCAGATTTTCCCTCTTCTTGCTTCTAACTCTTTTCGTCAAACTCTATTTTTTACTTTCCTTCTTAACCTGCCTCACAATCCCTTTAACCCTCTTGGGGATAGGCTCTGAGATATGGTTGTAGGCATAATCAGAGATTAATAGAATGAGCCCCACGTAGAGCACCGGGTTACTCAATTTCTTTCTATGCTCCATCATGTTGTTATGCAATGAGTTCAGGAGATAAAAAGGAAATGAAATCTTTTTACCATGCCTTAAATGGTTAGCCAGGATGAAGTGCAGATTATAGATTTTAGAGTATCTACCATCCAAGGTAAAATACTCAATCATAACTATGAGAATGTCAGCCCAGTGGGATTTAATTTTTTGGATATCAACATCATCCCTCGTCCCTTTACTAAGAAGGGCCTCTTCATCTTTAGTTTTTGGGAAAATCTTGAAATCTTGAGTTCCTGCCCTCTTATTGTCTCTATAGAATTTCATTCCCTCACAAGACAAGCCCATAATTTCAGAAATAACCCTCATGGAAAGAGTAAAATATTTCCCCCATAGGTTCACTTTCCCATCCTTCCAACCCTCTACAAACTTTTTTGTTATCTCTGTATCCCAGCCATGGAGCTTCTCCATATACTGAGAAACACCTCCCTTTTTCAACCTTCTCCAGACCTTCTTCTCTTTCCATTTGGTGTAGTCAATTAGATCCTCCCTCTTGAGACCTCCTCCCATTGTTCTCATCGCTTTCTAAAAATGTAGATACTTTTTAGTATTGAACGCTGGATTCTGGCAAGCTTCACTATAGTGATTGTTCTGGTTCGAGTTTAACACCCAGAAAGTGTGCGGTGTCACAATTCTCATTAATCCTGTTTCCTTTGAATGAAAACACACATTAATTTTAATAATTAAATATGACCTCATCATTAATTATGTTTATATATAACTCCTTTAATACTATTCATCCTATCGTACCTGATAAGACTAACCATCTCCATTTTAAAATCTACCTCACCTCGCCATGATTGCATGACATTAGATAATACTCCCACATTTGCTAGGCCACCCCCCATCATATTACCTTCTCTAAAAACATGTGAAGTATGGTAATCTTCAAAATTGGACAAAATGGATTTGATTTTTTCAATGATATGGTTGATTGTCCATGAAGCTTCATGAGTGCATTTTATACAATTAATTATATTAAGAGAATCTAACTCCAACCATAGTTTAGAGAAGCCCATATCTTTGGCCAACATAACCACATGAAGGGAAGCCATAGCTTCGGCCATATGGTTTTTCTAAACTCCCAGCAGATCCACCACAGCTCCCATAATATTTCCAGAAGAATCCCTTATTAGGCCTCCCACTCCAGCAGTCCCCAGATTCCCTTTAGCAGCCCCATCAAAATTCCCTTTGACCCAGCCACTCGGGGGGGGGGCACTCCATCTGGTATTTTCCCTCCAGTTTAATTTACTATCTTTATACACCTAAGAGATCATAAGTATATCTCTGATATAGAAAGAATTCTTGTAGGGGGAGTTGCTAGATAGATGAATTTTAAAATTTTCCAAAAGACTTCTACACACAGTATTAGCCACAATTTGATAGGGGGAGCTTTTTTCTCTGAAAATTTTGTTATTTCTTTCCTTCCATATTCTCCATGTGAAGTGGGGTAGGATTAGCTTTCAAAGATCTTTGGCTTCTTTACCCTTAAGGGGATAGTTCCATTGTTTAACCATATCCTGGAAATTATAAGGTTTGACCCACTCTAGGTTAATGACATTGAGCACTGAATTCTAGACTTTACAGGAGTAGGGATAATGAATCATTATATGATTACAATTTTCAGCTTGAGAATAGTAGAGGATACATCTGTTAGGCATGCTGAATCTCCTTTTGCAAAGATTATTCACTATAAGGATTTTATTCTGAACAAGAAGCCAGAAGAACATGTTTATTTTAGGAATAAGAATATTGTTCCATACCTGACAGCTAGAAGAGTCGTTATCCTTTTGGAACAGAAGAGCAGAGGTAGAAGAGATAGAGAATTTTCCATTAGCCTCTAGCCCCCAGATCAAAGAATCTTGTTTATTAGGTCTAATAAACTAGGCAGAGAGGAACTTACTGACCAAATTAAGAGAATCATCAAAGTAACTAAGGTCTACCCATTTATCATTGATCCAGTAATCAGAAACCTTCTCTCCAACAATTTCAATACAATCCACAATCGCTAGCATCCATTCTTGCTTGTCACTAAGGGATTCTTCCTTCAGCCATTTATCTATCCAGAAATTTATTTTCCTGCCATTTCCAAGCTTCCATCTATCCTATTTTCTGATCAAATCCCTACTTTTTCTTATATTGTTCTAGATGAAAGAGCTATTGATCTCTGAAGGGTCCCTAAGCACTTCCTCCAGAGTGGTTAAGTGGTACTTTCTCTTGATGGTAGCATTCCATTCCTTCTCTTCTTCAAAGATTCTCTAGCACTGTTTTGCTAGCAGAGACTTATTAGTATTTTTGATACTTCTGATATCAAGCCCACCCCATTTCTTAGGTTTTCACACCACCTCCCAGGCCACAAGGCTTAACCTCTTCTTCTCTTCCACTCTAGACCAAAGAAATATTTTCTACATTTTTTCAATCAAGTCAGCATATTTCTGAGGAATTTTAAACAGACTAAGAGCATAGACTGGAAGATTTTGAAGAGTAGATTTCAGAAGTTGAACTTTTCCAGCTTGGCTAAGAGTAGCACCTTTCCATCCAGCCAGCTTATTATGAAATCATTCAATAATACCATTCCAGAAGGCCTCATTAGGTTTAAGGCAAAGAGGGAGACCCAAATAGGTAGATGGAAGAGTCCCTATCTTGCATCCCAGAATAGAGGAGATATTCCATTGTCTATCTTTAGGGGTATTACAAAAAAATAGGGAACTCTTCTCCCAGTTAATAGATTGACCTGAAGCTTTAGTGTACTTGTTCAATGCCTTTTTCATGTTCCTAGCTTCCATTACAGAGGCCTCTCCCATCATAATAGTATCATCCACAAATTGCTCATGAGAGCACTTATGTTGAGCTGAAGAAGGTTGGAGACCAGAAATCTGACTTGATAAAACCAAGCTTTTTATGGACCTCCCAAGACTTTCTGCCATTATAGAAAAGAGAATAGGGGAAATGGGATCACCTTGTCTAAGACCTCTAGTTGGATGGAAGAAAATAGAGGATCCTCCATTAACCAGTACCGAGGAAGACACCGTAGTAACCAACTGCATTATCATTCACATTACATCTTTATCAAATCCAAAGGAGCTTAGAATTTTGGATAGGAAAGACCAGTCCACTCTATCATAAGCTTTTGACAGGTCCAGTTTTATCAAAAAACCCTATTTTTTAGAGGATTGAAGGGAATGAATCGAAATTGCAACTAATCTATGTAAAGAGATGCAATTAAACTAAGGAATTGAATTGCACTAATCTAAGAATGATTCGCAGCTACTCTATGTAAGTAAAATACAATTAAACTAGCAAAAAAGAAAATACTCTTAGTCTAGAAATGAAAAGCTTGTAATCTATGAAAGGAATTTGCTCTTAAACTAGAATTGAATTGCTTGTAATCTATGAAATCTTGTAAACATCAAATTGAAATATTAGATATAGAAATGAATCTTAAATAAAAGCATATTTCTTTAATTCCAATTCAAATTTACACTAATTATGCAAATTGAGCTTAAAACATGAAAATCAAATATAAATTGCAAAATATTGATGCTCTCCAAAAATCATGCTCTCTAATGAAGAAAAGAAGTCCAATTTATAGAAAACCATGGAAAGAGAGTGAAGAGTTTCTTGAAAAGAAACAATTGTCTCTTCATTATCCATTTGAGACAAATAAGCAAAGATTATTTAAATTAAAGAGTGAATTATTTCCACATAAGTTTCCTTTCACATGGAATTATGGAATTCCTTTTTTGAGGATAATTCACTCAATAATTAAATAACCTTTCAATTCATTTTATGTATATTAGCTAAAGGGGGTGGAATTGATTTAATTAAAAGCACTTAAGACTTTAGGATTAAATCAATTAATCATAGGGATTTTTAGCTAATAATCATTGAGAATTAGGAATTAAATATAATGTCAGATTTATGCAAATTTGGGTTTTCTACATTTGAAACTCAGTCAATTAAAGTCAATTAGGAGAAGAATTTGCCTAGTACAATAGGACTTCAAAGATAAGAAAATGCACCAAAATTGATTGATTATTAGGTGTCAATTTTGGGGTGTTACATTTTGCCTCTTTGAATTGATGTGCGAGTAGTGCATTGATTCAAAGAATAGTCTGAAGTGAAGATCAGAATCAGGGTTAGGTTGCCCCAATGTCCACTGAGAGCTGATGAAGATTTAGGACTATCTCCAGATACAAGGTTAGTTTGCCCCAATATGAAGGTAAGCCCTCTGAGATCTAGGTTAGATTGCCTAGATAATGGTTTAAAGAGTTTTTGAGAGTCATCTTTAGAATGAAGTGTAACTTTTAGGAATTAGGGTTAGATTGCCCCAATACCCAATGAGATTTCAAGAATCATCTCCAAAACAAAGCTTAGTCCCCCAATGTCTAGGTTAGATTGCCCAAACACTGGTTAGATTGATATCTTTCACAAGACTATCCCCAGGATAAGGCTCAATCTTCAGGAATTAGGGTTAGATTGCCCCAATACCTATTTCAAAAGATAATCAATTCAAGACTGTCTCCAAAATGAAGTGCGACCCCTGAGGATCCGAGTTAGATTGCTCAGATACCTAGCAAGATAGATGACGAGATGTGAGATCATGGAATATCCAATTTTGACCATTAGGTATGAAAAATTGAATATGCCCCAAGTGATGAGATGCCCCTAGTGATGGGGACTTTTGATTTAGATCAGACTGATTTGAGAATAATGTGAAAAGATTAATGATGCAATCATCCTACCCCCTCGGGAGCGAAATTGAAAGAAGACACATCATGATGAGAGTGAGAAATCATAGAAAAAGATAGATCAAGAGAGAGCAGAAGCAATTTAGAGTGATCGAGAGGTATTATTGATTAGGTTTGACCATAGTTGACCAAAATTGACTATAGTTGACTTTGATGAAAAGATTGCAGAAACTGAGAAAAAATGATGACAAGAGATAATCCTGACAAGAAACCAACATCAGAAAGCTGATTTCTCAAGTGTCTAATCACGTCGGTCCTAATATTTTTAAAACATGATTTTGAGCTACTTAGGAGTGTCAGATTTCAATTTTGATCACGAAAATGGATCCAGAATGGTCCAATTAGCCAAGGGTGCAATTTTTGTGAAAAATGAAGCACTTTGAAAAATTAGGTCAAAGGCTATATAAGGCCTGGAGGGGTTATTTTCAAATCATTATTCACCTTTGATTTTAGAGATGGTGAGAGCTCCAGTTGACATTGAGAGCATTCCTGTGCACATGCATCGATTTGAGTGCACCCAATAGTACAATCGACTAGCGAAGTATGACACACCTGTGAGTATTCATAACTGGATCTTGTATTTCGGCAAAAAAATTATTGTTCTTTAGCGTTAGTGAGATTTTTTTAAGCATTTAAACCATGTTTTGCCAAATATCATGTGAGGAAATAGTTTCCTCACACCGGGCCTGATTGCCCTTCGCATAAGAAAACTGTTTCCTCACACGAGTTGGGGATTCCACGCGCGAGCCCCTCACCAACGATCGCGTGAAGATCGCACGTGCGCCACACGAGATTCCTAGAATCTCACATGAGAACACCTTCTTTGCGCGAGCTAGAAAGCTCATGCGGAGCCAGAGTTTACTCGTGTGAGAAAAGAGTTTTCTCGCATGGGAAATTGGAAAAAACCAAAAAAATTGTTATTTTCTTGCATCACAGAGTCAACCAGTTGAACTATATTTCAAATAGTTCTATAGTTGCATTTATTGTCATTTGCTTTGAAAATCATCATTGTTGAGGTAGTGATACAATTTTTTCCTTTTGTGTTGCAGGTCGATCTCCCAGATATTGGTTTCAGGTCTCATCATCCTATCATGGGTGAGTTACTATAGAGATTATCAGACGCCGATGGGGCCTACATTGATGGGTTAGGATTGACATATCTACGTGATGTACTTGATATTTGGGTAAATCATAGATTACTTGGGGCCCTGGTTGAGCATTTCCATTCGAAGATGAATACCTTTCATCTTCCGTAGGGAGAGATGATGGTGACTCCAGAGGATGTATACCAGATATTGAGAGTGCCATTCCATAGCTTGTGTGGAGTACACGTAGCCAAGAGATGGTACGTAGGCTTTGAGAGCCATTTTTCAGGATCAGTTGGTGGTGGGCCGGGCTATCTCCTGGGAGGAGCTGATACGTAGATATGGCTGAGATTACCCCTTGGCAGTTGTTCTCACATTATTTTTGAGCTGTCATCTAGTACCAGATCGTGGTCAGCATTGTTTGGAGTGTGGCTAGGGCATTATGCTTCAGAAGATGCTAGATGTGCCAGTAGTGATGTATGGATGGGGTGAGTGTATACTCACATAGATGTATCACAAGATGCATGAGGTTGTGTATTGGGGTGCCCACACTATGGTAGCAGGAGTAGTCGTGTTGCAGATCTAGGCGTGGGAGCACCTTCCCATATGTAGGCTGATTTTTCATGATACGTGGCAGCCATTAGAGCCATATATTTACAGATATGCCAGTCTGATGACCCAGCCCACACTGGGTAAGACTAAATAGTGGCATGCACAGATTGATGATATGGCTGCAGTGATATGGCGACTGTGGGCAGCTACTAAGGTCTGGGACAATGCTCATCATGAGCTATCGTACATGTTCTGTTCACGTCCTCTAATAGGGTGTACCATCATAGTGATCGATCATTTCTTACTTATGCATGTGTTGCACCAGTTTGGGAGGCCTCAGGATGTATCACTTGAGTATTGTACATATGCCTGATTCATCGATGAGACAAAGAAGGGTTGGCAGAGGTAGCTGGACAGGGGGCGTAGCATGATAGACACCCAGGTACCACTATCCTGATGGGATTACATGGCAGAAGTGACAAATGCAGGTGTGACACCTACATATAGAGATCAGCTATTAGCAATCCATTTCCTAGGTTCACATCTCCAATGGGCCAAACTCCTTAGGTGGTGCAGCCACCACCACAATAGCAGGCACAACAGGTTCCTCCTCCAGGACAGCAGCCTCAGGGTCAACAGCCATAGTAGCCACCACTACAGTAGTAGGATAGAGTGGTATGTCCATGTACACATCAAACTACTATCCCTGTGAGGCCTATGGGATCAGATATAGGTGTTGGGCCTAGTGGTAGCCAGGATAGAGCTGTAGAGCAAGGTGATGATACCGTCATGGCCGATGCAGTTCTGACTGACGCTCCAGTAGGTGGGCATGTGACTCAGCTATAGGAGGCTCTCAGTAGAGCGAGAGAGAGTGTGTGATAGACGCAGAGGGAGCGTGATGACATTCATACACAGGTGGTCATCAAAGATACCCAGATATCAGAGTGGGACCGGGAGGTTTGAGAGTTGTGAGAGGCACTGGCCAGAGCACAGTTGGATATTAGATATGAGGCTGCATAGGTGGCTTACTATTATGCTGCGTATACTCTTGCAGTTCCTGAGGCAACAGATCAGATTCTACCTTTTTCAGAGTATGATGGCACTCGGGTTGTTCCACAGGGACC
>MU224499.1:1209755-1220315 GCA_018584345.1 Thuja plicata
TCATTGTACATGTGTATATATTGCTTTAAATGTGTATGAGATGATTTCCTATATGATTTAGATGTATGGATTAGAAATGTATGTGATGAATGAATATGCAAATGTTTATGCACGTGTTTTATTGATGTATGAAAATGCTATGATAGATGTTAGATGGATAAATGCTATGTATGAATTGAGTTATGCTTATAATGGATGCACATGTGTATGGATATATATGTATGCAAATGAGTTTATGGAAATTCACTTCTTGAAAATGAATGGAATGCAATCAATGCAATGGTACTAATCATCTCGTGTAGGGAATCCACAATATACAATAGATACTAGCCAAAGAAGGATGCGCACAAAGATCGAGAATGAGGACCGGACACTCATGCAGTCAAGAAGAACCATGATGAAAGATGAGGACCTTGAAGAATGAGAAGATAATGAAGAGAGCATCAAACTACCATGATGCAAGCCTAAAATGTGGATGCAAGCCTATAATGCAAATGTAAGCCTAAGCTAAATGCAATCCTAGGACTTTGGTTGTTGGACTCATCGTATTGATCATCATCGGGTGCTTTTGGATCATCGGAGTCAATACAAACCGTACTAGTGCCGCTGCAACCATAAGAATATGAATATGACTTTCATTAGATAAAATATAGGAAACAAACATAAATACCGAGGCACAAAAGCCAAGGTGACTTGAACATTGTTTCCAATTTGATATAGTAAAAGTTCACAAGTAAACAAACATAGCAATAACAGTCAAGGAGATAGTTTTGACTTCCCCTTAGCGTACAAATAAACAAGATCGAGGGATGTGAGGCTTTTCCACCTTAATGTAGAATCTCTTATCACATACACCCTATTTATATGATGTTGCTGGATCATCAAAACCACACCAACAAGCAGTAGACAAAGAAAATATCAGTGAAATCCATAAGAATAGACAACATACAAAGAAAGAGTCAATCATATCTTAGCATGTTTTGAGGCTTACGAATGTGTCTATGTTAAGGGTGTTGAAAAACACCATTGTGCTTGTGAGTGCATTGTGTTTGATTGCTATCCAGATATACTTACGTCATGAGATATCCAAAGTGTGTTGAAAAACACAGATGTGTCCAAAGAGAGTGTTGAAAAACACTGTTTGATTAAGGTGCTGAGAAACACTAGTTTGTGCCAGTAGAGAGTTGTCCTTCAGGATTGACAAGATTACTGACTCAAGTGAAAAACAAAGAGTGATTGAAATGAGGAGCCATGTCCCCAAGTAACGAATGGATCAAAGCTAAGAAAATAGGATAACAAAATAGTGCGAGAAATCTCAGCAGTGTAGCGATAGTAGGCAGACTCAGTGAGAACCACTAATGACTGTCGCAAGAGATTCTCAAGTGAGAAGATCGATAACAAGATCGAAGCATCAACAGGTAGACACAGTGAGGACCACTGGTGACTGATGCAAAAGAGAGTCTCAAGAAGAGATGAAGCACTATGAGGCATCGACAGGCAGACACAGTGAGATCCACTGGTGACCGATGCAAGAGGAGAAGAACTCCAAAAGATAAGACAATGCCCCCTAGACTAGGAACATGCCCCTGAGCCTGACCAATTTCAATCCATGTGAGGTCAAGAAAAATCTTGAAGATGACTAAGAGAAAAATACACACTAAAGTAGGAGAGCGAACTAAAGCTGGAAAGCAAATCGAAGCAGGAAAATGAACTAAATCAGGAAAGCAAACCGAAGCAGGAAAGCGAACTAAAGCAGGAAAGAAAACTAAAGTAGGAAAGCAACTGCAAGAAAGCCAAGACATGTTGTGATAGATAAAGCATTGCGAAACAAGAGGTACCTATTTACCAGGTTTTCACCATCTTGGCAAAAATTCTATTTTTGCTACCATGACGCCTGTTTACCAGGTTTTCATCAATGACACATTTTTCTCTTTTTCTCTTTTTTTGATTTTTCAATTTTTCAATTTTTTTGTTCTTTTTGGTTCTTTTTGATTTTTTTTGTACTTTTTTTTTTTTTTTTTTTTTTTTTTTTTTTTTTTGATATTATCAAGGCACCTATTTACTAGGTTTTCACCAGGATAATAGATACATCAAAGTGCCTATTTTCCAAGTTTTCACTAAGATGATCATTTTTTTAGGATATTTTACAATTTTTAGGATTTTCTCAGAAATAAAGTATGTACATGAGCATGCAGAAGATATCTTAGCTATAGAATTTCTTCAGGTAAAGAGAATTGATGGGCTCTTTGAGTGGCTCACCTTCTGTAGTGGAGAGATGATAAGCACCGGACCCAAATACTGCAGTAATGATATAAGGAACAAGCCAGTTTGGCTCAAACTTCCCTTTCTGAGTCTGTTGTTGTCAATTTTTAGGATTCTCTCTCAGGATGAGATCACCTGTTTGGAAGTCTCTTGGTCTGACTTTCTTATTATAGCTCTTTGATATCCTCTTTTGGTATGCTCTAAGATGATCGAATGCCACCTTCCAATGTTCATCCAGTAACTCAAGCTCTTGAAGCCGAGATATTCTCATGTCATCATCTGTAATGAGGCCTTTCAAAGAGACTCACAATGTAGGAATCTCAACCTCAATAGGTAGTACAGCATCTGCACCATAGAATAAAGCAAAGGGTGTGGCCCCTGTTGGTATTCTAATACTGGTGCGATAGGCCCATAAAGCCCAATTTATCTGAAGTGCCAATCCCATCTAGACTTGTGTACCGTACGGTGCAGGATCTTGAGAATTATTTTGTTAGAAGCTTCAGCTTGCCCATTACCCTGGGGGTAATAAATAGAAGACCAATGTTGGATGATCTTGAAGTTAGCACATAAATTTTTCATATCTTTAATCTTGAACTATCCCCCATTGTCGGTGATAATAGAGGAAGGTACACCATAGCTACAAATAATGTAGTTTAAGATAAACAGAGCTACAGATTTTCCATCAGCTACACTGAGAGGCACTACCTCAATCCATTTAGTAAAATAATTCATAGCAGTGATGATGTACTTGTGTCCTCTTGAGGAAGATGGATATATCTAACCTACTAAGTTGAAACCCCACTGTTGAAATGGCCAAAAGGTGATAAAAGGAATGAGTTCCTTAGATGGAGCATGAATCAAGTTTCCATGGAGTTGACATTGCTTACAAGATTTGGCAAACTGTGTAGCTTCCTTCTCCATATCAGGCCAATAATAACCAGCTCTAATAAGCTTACAAGCTAGTGTCAAGCCATTTGAGTGAGAACCACAAATGCCTTCATGTACCTCTTATAATACGTGTTTAGACTCATCAGGTTCTAGATACCTAAGGAGGGTACCGTCTAGACCATGTCTATACAAGTCATTTGCTACGATGACGTACCGTGAAGCACTGTGGATTAGATGGAATTTTTCATTTCTAGTATATGTGTCAGGAATAGTTTGGTTATGGAGATAGGAGCATATGTGGTGGTAATGAGATGAATCATGTCCAATTACTGAATAGACCATCTGGGAGTCAGGAGAGTCATAGGCAGGGTAGCATAATGTCTCCACTAGGAACTCGTGTCTAAAATCATTCTCTGGCATTTGCAACATAGAGGCCAAAGTAGCAATAGCATCAGCTGCTTTATTATCCACCCGGGGAACTTGCTAGAAAGTGAAATGTGCAAAATAATTCTTAAGGCTATCAACCATCCTTTTATAGGGTACCAATTATTCATCTTTGGTTTGATAAGTATTGTTGACTTGATTGATAACTAGTTGTGAGTCTCCAAAGACTTTTAGTTCATCCACTCGCCATTCAATAGCAATCTTCAGTCCATTGATCAGAGCTTCATACTGGATAGTGTTATTGGTACAAGGGAACATCATTTTATATGCCTTTGGTAAGGAATATTGCTGCGGTGTGATAAACAAAATCCTAGCTCCTGACCCCTGTTGGGTGAATGAACCATCAAAGAACATTGTCCATGTTTGATGTGTGAGAAGCATAATGTACTCATCTGGGAATTCCATCTTTAATGGTTGGTGATCCTTTAATAGCCTTTCTCTCAACATATATACAATATCAAAATCACTAAGGAGCATGACCCATTTAGCTAGTCTACCTGTGAGGGTAGCTTTACTGAGTAAGTATTTCAATGGATCGATCTTTGCAATAAAACTCATAGTGTGAGCCAACATGTAGTGTCGTAAGAAACCAATTACTGAATAATTCATTTCATAAGAGACCAATGTTCTACTGATGTATTAAATGGCTCTTTCTTTATGATTTGGATCTTCTTGGGCCAAGAGAGCACCCAAGGATGTTTCTATCACTAAGATATATAGGATCAAAGGATTCCCCTAAATGGGAGGCATCAGTATGGGTGGACTAGCTAGATATTGTTTAATTTGTTGAAACCCTTGTTCACACTCTTTGTTCCAGTCATAAGTCACACCTTTATGCAGGGTTTTGGTGAAAGGTTGTGACTTGTTAGCTAATTGTGAGATAAACCACCTGATAGATTGAAGTTGACCTTGAAGACCCCTGATTTGTCTGATATTACAGGGTGGTGGCATTTCCATTATAGCTTTTACCTTTTCTGGATCCACTTCAATTCCTTTCGCCAAAATAATGTAGCCAAATAATTTTCCAGTAGTAACCCCAAATGCACATTTCTTAGGGTTTAGGCACAACCAAAATTTCTCCATACGATCTAGTATAGGACCTAGATTGGTGAGATGTGTTTTTCTATCCATACTCTTGGCAAGCATATCATCCACATAGTCCTCCATTTTCCTATGCATCATGTCATGAAATATTGTAGTAATAGCTCTTTGATAAGTAGCCCTAGCATTCTTTAAACCAAAGGGCATAACATTCCAACAAAATGTACCCCATGCACAATTAAAAGTTGTTCTCTCTTGGTCTTCTAGTGCAATTTTGATCTGATTATAGCCAGAAAAGCCATCCATTAAGGAATACATCTCATATCCTGCTATCATATCCATGATCATGTCAATATTGGGGAGTGGAAAATCATCTTTCGGGCATGCCAAATTTAAATCTCTAAAGTCCGTACAGACCCTAATGGATTTTTCATGTTTGGTTACTGGGACTATATTATAAATCCACTCTGCATAATCAATTGCTCGGATGAACCTAGCTTTTAGAATTTTTTCCAATTTTGCCTTAATCAATAAAGCTACATGCGAATGCATCTTTCTAAGTTTTTGTTTGATAGGTTTCACACCTAGTGATATTGATAAGTGATGCATAATGAGGTCAGGATCCATACTAGGCATGTCAGAATATGTCCATGCAAAGTTAATCTTTTTTTCTTGGAAAAACTCTATAAATTCCTTAAGTTCCTCTGAAGATAATGACTTGGCCACATGAATGATATGTGGATGTTCTTCCATTCCCAGATTTATTGGCTGAGTAGGTTCAATTAACACTGATGAGCATTCCTGAAAGTGACTCAGAAGTGCATCAAGTACCTCACCCTCAGGCGCCTCAGAGAGGTTTTCACCTTCGGGTACATCTTTTCTTTTTACTTTTTTTGGCTCTGATACTGCCACAATGTGGTTTTCACCATCAGAGCGCTTATTCTTTCTTCTTTTAATTTCTGACTAAGGTACTTGATGTCAGCCTTGGTCATGTTGACACTTTCTTCACTAGTGGAGGACATTACGGGCTCAACAACATGAAGGTAGAAGGCTAAGGAGTAATCATTCTGGAATGTAAGGACTTCACTGGATGAAGAAGAGGAATTCTAGTCTATTAATTCAGGGTGTTGGAGGGAAAGGAATGTGACAGGTTCAAGTGCGTCCATAGTATAGTCATCATTGAAAGCATTAACTAGCAAGAGGCGATCTAGACCGATCTCGTCCAAAGATGTGTTTGAATCCTTTTGATCTCTAACGATCAAAGTAGAAGGCATGTCAACACCTATAGACTCACACTCATTAGGATTTTCACTAGACTCCTCACTCACGTCGAGAGGTCTTTCACAAGATCCTGCTGACAAACTATCAAACTCATACTCATGAGAGTCTGTATCTAAACTCTGACTTGGGTGCTTGCACCATGAAGGTTTTTGAGTTCTTGTAATATGAGTCTGTTCTTGTGTCCACCGTTCTTGAATGCCTGGTGGTATGTACCTTTCTCCTTTGAAGTTAGGTTCTTGTAAGTCTTTCCATTGCTCATAAGTGATCGTCTCACATTGAGTAGTTTGATCAGAATCACTATCTATTTCTATAGTACAGGTACGTGGCACAAATTTATCTCGCTCAGCAAAGAATGCTGCCAAGTTTGGAGGGATGGGATAAGGAAAACAATCCTCATTCGAGTTTTCTTGTATAGTGTCAGCTACAGTTGTACTTTTAGGTTCTAGTGTAGGCTCTACTTTTGGTACAAATTTATTGATTCCTAGATGAAACAAAACCTTTTTGAAACCTAACCCAGTGTTATCTTTTGTCTTTTGACCTATAGCTTGAATAGGTTCCACTAACCCATTGCCATTCACACCTAGAGGGCCACTTCCTTTGTACCCAAAATGTTTCATAATCTTAAGACCTTCACTGTTAGGATTTAATTCATGAGCCAGGGAAGTTTGTTCAGCTATGTTCTTTCCTTTACAAAGCCAAGCTTTGACAGCTCTGTCCTCATCTTCATCTTCCAATGGTGTATTAGCCCTTAAAAATGTACCCTCATAAACCACTTCATGGGTAATAGAAGATTTATGGTGTTTAGAAGGTCTCCCATAAGACCTAGGAGATAGGGGAAGAGAAGCTAATGATAGCACGGGCTCCATTTGATATCACCCCATGCCCATATCTATGATTTTTAGTGTCTGTTCTATATCTTTGAGCTGGGCATCACAGAGTTATGTGTATTCTCTATTAGTCAGAACAAGACTATCAGCTGATTGAGTGAGAGCATTACAAGAAGATCCCATGCTAGCGGGAATAGTCACCTCTGCACCTTGAAAAGAAAACTTGATACACTGATGGTATGTAGAAGGAATCGCTTGCATCTCGTGAATCCACGGTCTTCCTAGTAAAATATTATACGCAAGAGGAAGGTCTAGCACTTGACATATGATGTTTCTTTCAACTGGGCCAACCTGAATGGGTAGTAAAACTAGACCTTTAGATGTTCTCTCTTCCTCATCATAAGCTTTTATGGTAATTCTCTTGCGGGAATCTATGCGATCGTCACCATAACCTAGTTGAGCAAGAAAATGAGCGGAGCAAATGCTAAGACCAGTACCATTATCAATGAGCACATGGTGGACTAACTATTTACCTATCATGACTTCTATGTGCAGAGGAGCATTGTGTGGGTGACTAATTGAGTGATCATCTTCTTCAGAGAAGGATAAGTAAAGCGGCGAGGTCAAATGACCCACCATGGATTGAAATTGGTCCAAGTTGATATCTTTGGGGACATTAGCTTTGGTGAGAGCTTTGTCCAGAATCTGCCTATGAGCAGGTGAGATTTTTAATAGCTCAAAAATAGTTATCTGAGAATTGGTCTTTTGAAGCTGGTCAAGGATGCTATAACTAGTAGTAGGAGGTGTAGGGACCACCTTTGCGGTCTTGTTGGTGGAACCAACAATAGTCTTATTTGCAGTTTGTTTTAGCGCGGACGTAGCAGCAGGAGGGTTAGGACCCTTGATAGTGATTCTAGTGTTAGACCGAGTGACAACATTCACACAATCCGGGGATGTTTCAGATTGAGAGTCAGGACCTCTTATGACAAACGGGGTTCTGGGTTTAAAAACATTCCCACTTCCCTTGCTGGTAAACATATTGCAATATTCCACTCCTATTGGTTCAATCATGTTGATCACATTATCGTAAGTGGTATTGGCATAATTAACTTTGGCATTATTATTTTGAGTGTTGGAGGATTCACCTTTCTCATGATGAGGGAAGGGGTCTTTGAATGCTTGATGATCTAAATTCTGGTTATGATTCCCCACATCGATGACTTGGTCATCAATCAAGTCTTGAATTTTATGTTTTAATTGGTAACAAATAGTAGTCTTGTGACCTTTATTCTGATGGTAATCATAGTAATCATTTTCTTTCCACCAATGAGGTCTTGGTTGTGGATCGTATAAACATTTCTCCAAAGGAGTAAGAATTTGATTTTGCACCAAAGTTTTGAAAACCACATCAATTGTTTCTCCTAGAGGGGTAAATTCACGCTTGGTTCGTGGTACCAAGGTTTGTTGCTAGAAAATTTAGAGGGTTTTTGAGTGTTGGTCGTAGCCTTTGTGATAGCTTTGGTTGCTTGTATACTCGTAGTGAGATTAAAGACCAGTTTCGAAGAAGTTGAATTCACGTTATCAACCACCCCATCATTCACAACATCTCTATTTTTGTTGGGGAATTTACCTTTGTCTTTGTTGGACGATGATGAATTTTTCTTGTTATCTTTATATAAAGTCAATTCACCCTTTTTAACCATGAAGGCTTCTATTCTCACAGCCTATTTTATCATACTATCAAAGTTAAGGGGACCTTGAAGTTGGACTTGATACCTGAAGTCAGGGGTAAAATTATCCAAGAATATATCAAGTTTCTCAGACTTGGGTATTTTGTGAGGGTACTTTGTGCAAATTTGTCTCCATCTTTGGAGAAACATCAAGAATGGTCCCCCTTGCTTCTGTTTAAGGTTGCATAGATCCCTTATGTTAATAGGATGTTGAACATTATGAGAATAGTGTTGCATAAAAATATTAGTAATCTCGTCAAAAGTTTTGATGCCAGTGGGAAATCGTGAGAACCATTCCATAGCGGGCCCACCTAAACTTCATGGAAAAAGATGAATCAAATATGTTTGATCATGCATAAAATCTATTGACAAGGCACCAAATTCTCTTAAATGATCCTAGGGATCAGAGGTACCTAGATACTTGTCATATTTTGGGAGTTCTACACCTTTGGGAAAAGGTTGCATAACAATACTCTTATCAAACGGAAAAGGACATATACTTTCCATTGTGAACTGTTGTGTAGGTTTTTCCTTATCTTTCATAAGTTGACTAAGTTGTCCTTGCATGTCATGAATTATCTTATGCAACTTAGAAGCTTCATTTTCCTCTTCTTTCGCGACAAGTGTATCCACTTGGAAGTTCGTGGGTAATTTGACTCCTTGATTTGCTAAATCCAGGAAATATTTTTCTTTGTCTTCCACAAGGAGTATCTCCATCCTTTTAATAAGATCTTTATTAGAATTTTTTGTGTCTATATCATTCTGAGTGATAGGGTCATTGTCATTGCCAATAATTTCATAAATACTTTCAGTTTGGTCTTGACCCTGGTGTTTCTCTTGACCTTGTTCATGTTGAGATTGGTCTTGACCTTGTGTGTAATCGAAAGGAGACATCATATTGTTAATGTGAGATTGTTCTGTATGCACTCCTTTAGTATGAGAGTGAGAACTCATAGCCGATGTGCTCTTTGGCGAATCAAAAGGATTGAATTGTGATAAAGGATCACTAAGGCAGCGAGGGTCATTAACAGGATTGACCCAAACAGATGGCTTCTTTGAGATAAATGGATGATGTTGATCTTGAAACAACAGATTAGAACAAAACTGAAGCACTGGCTTTAGATTCAGAATTGGGTCCACACTGAACGGGGAAGAGGAACGTGATGATCCCTCTTGATTATCCACTTGGATAATAGGTTCAGAATGAGGTTTGCCTTGATTGCAAGGTTTACTTTTAACTACTTTAGAACCACATATAGGAAAGATATTACCACTCCTAGTCGTAACAGGCATAGACAAAGCTGATATGAGAGGAAACTTAAGATCTGACTTAGAACTCTGTCTCTAAAGGTATCAAAAAAGACAAGGTAATAGGCTAGAACAACCAAGGTATGAGATGCACCCGGCACAAATCGTCAGAAGTATGGCTAGAATAGCTGAGATATGACTATCGTGTCACAAGGTACAAAACATAAGAAATAGGATGGAGATAAAGATACAAGACAAGTTTGAGTATGAATCAGTCAGTTTACAACTCAGAACAACTAGTTTCAGTCCATAGACAATGAAGGAACAGGCAATCAAATCCACACAAGAGGCAGATAAGGCAGATACACAAACTCAGTTTCAAGGTAAAGATCAGGTTTCGAGACACAGTGAGAACTTTTCTCTAACAAGATATCCAAGCTTAGGACAGTTTTAAGATGATATAATTCAGCAATCTCTATTTCAAGGTGGCAAGCATTTGTTTAAAAACACAAAGTTTCAATCAGGTAGTGATGCAAATAGTAGTCAAAAACAATTCCACCAAGGACAAAGAAACTTGGTAGAAACATGGGAGTCTTTGTTTGAATGATAGAACGGACAATTTAAGACTCAAGAACAAACACTCAATTATCCCTACAAAGAAAATTGGTTGAGAAGTGTAGACACCTAAAATTGTCCATTCACACTAATATTGATTTTTATTAATATTTTCCCTTAACATTATGGTTAATTTTATTAATTGACTATAATCGTTATATTCTTCTATTTATTTAATTAAATTTATTTTAATTAAATAAATTCATTTTCCCTTTGTATTTAAA
>MU224499.1:1223526-1236700 GCA_018584345.1 Thuja plicata
TTTTCTGCATTTGAAACTCAGTCAATTAAAGTCAATTAGGAGAAGAATTTGCCTAGTAAAATAGGACTTCGAAGATAAGAAAATGCACCAAAATTGATTGATTATTAGGTGCCAATTTTGGGGTGTTGCAACTAGAGATATCTTTATTTATCTCCTTGGCTCTCACTTGTTTCTCCTTTTCATTCAAAATAGGAACATCTAGTATCTTATTCAGGATCAAGGGTACTTCTTCCTTGTTTAACATAGGGACATCTTCTATCCCTCTCAAAAATGTAAGTGCGGCTTCCTTATGCTCCTTTATCGTCAGCATCTCCATGAGTGGAACTAACACCTTCATCTGTGTAAGAGGATGTTTCATGTCAAACATTGGAAATTCAAAAGATGCATCATTTATTCTCTTACCCTTCTTGGCCTTATCAACGACAATTGTTTCCTCTGCTTTTATTTCCTCATTCTCCTCTTGGGCAGAAAAGGATTCTTCTTATTTTATGGACTTCTTTTTCTTTCTATCCTTGACAAGATAAATTGGAGCACTTTGTGAGGCATCCTTTTTAATGAATGCATAAGTAGTCTTACCTTGTTCATGCTCTACTCTCGTATTCAAATTATAAGCATTTCTAGCCTGATTTATGGTCTCTATAGTCAATGACATATTTATACAACTTTAGTCTATCATCTTTAACAACATACTTTGATCTAATCTGAGCTATGATTATTTGGGAATCCCCATGAACTTTTAAGCATTAATACCATGCTTGATGGCAATGTCTATTCCCAATGTTAGGGCTTCATATTCTACTATATTATTGGTACAATAAAAGGATAACATGAAAGAGTACTTAAAATTAATACCTGATGGAGAAATAAACAAAACACCCACTCTTGATCCTTCTTTAGAGAATCCTCCATCAAAGTACATCTTCCATAACCCATGTTGTTGTGACATCAACTCATAAATAATTGGGTCATTGTTTCTTAATTGTGGCTTGATCTTTTAAATAGTGAAGTTGTCCATGTTAACATCCACACAACAATTCAGCTTATCTGGCATTGCCATTTCAATCATGATAGAATAATGAGGCTCTCTGTAAAACTTGACCTCAATTCCATTCAAAGGTATTGTAGAATAGGACATATCTATTTGCAGTTTTCCACCCACTGCTACTCCTCATTGTATAGATAAGAGCATACCATAATGGGGTTTGGTGTCAACAAAAAATATATTCATTCTATAGGTAGCTTTAGGGAATGCAACAATTTTTACTTCAATGGATTTTATTGTTCCTATCATAGGAACCTCCCTGTTATCCATTGCATAGAAACTCCTAGTAGGAGTGCTGACTCGAAGGCCCAGTTCTTTCATGACATGGTAAGGCATTACAATAGCTGCAACACCAAAGTCTATCATATAGTTCTTCACCAAAAATATATTTATTACCAATGTCACATAAAAAGGGTCAACTGACAGTGGTTCTTGAGTAACCTCATTTCCAATATAGATACTAGAGAGATATTTATTTATCTCCTTGGCTCTCACTTGTTTCTCCTTTTTATTCACAACATGAACATCTATTTTATTATTCAAGATCAAGGGTACTTCTTCTTTGTTTAACATAGGGACATCTTCTATTCCTCTCAACTATGCAAGTACAACTTCCTTATGATCCTTTATCTTTAGCATCTCCATGAGTGGAACTAACACCTTCATCTATGTAAGAGCATGTTTCATGTCAAACATTGACAATTCAGAAGATGCATCATTTATTCTCTTACCCTTCTTGGCCTTATCAATGACCATTTGTTCCTCTTCTTTTATTTCCTCATTCTCCTTTTGGGTAGAAGAGGATTCTACTTATTTTATGGACTTATTTTCCTTGCTATCCTTGACAGGAGAAATTGCAGCACTTTGTGAGGCATCCTTTTTAATGAATGTAAAAGAAGGATTACCTTGTTTAGGCTCCACTCTCCTCTTTCTCAAATTATAAGCATTTCTAGCCTGATTTATGGCCGCTATAGTCAAGGACCTTTTTTCTTCATCACTTGGTAATTTGAAATTGGGGTGTTCTTTATCATCTCGCACTGCATTCACAGTTCTTTGGGATACAACACCAGCCTCATGATTTGGATTAAAGATAACTTGTGGCTGGTATTCTAGATATAATCTCTCCCTCTTATTTACATTTTCAGAGGGTTTTTTTAATCTTTTGTAGACCATGGATAAGGTCTTCTCACAGTAAAAATATTAATGGCAGGGCCTTCTTGCCCTAAACTTGTCTGTTCATCTCCCTCCCCCATTTGATCAGCTAGGGCTTGGGCTACAACACATTGATAGGAAGAATGAGGCATGTTGCAAGAAATACACCAAGGAGTATTTTCCACAATGTTGGTGCTATTTCTTTTTAGAGGATTAGGTATCTCTTTTATCTTCTGATTTTCCTGATTTTAAGTTATTGGTTTTCCATTTCTCCAAATTGTATTATATGGCATATCCCTCAAATTATGCGGCTTATCATACCTCTAGTATTGATACTTTTTTTCACGGAAACCTCTACCACTTTTATCCATTTTAGTAATAATATATTTTACTGCACTCATTAATTTATCAACACTATCAACTTCCTTGACATGTTTTCTTGCTTGTCCTTTCTCTTTCCATAGTTTACTATCATCTCTCTTCCCCATTTTCCCTAAAACTTCCCTATTAATCTCAATGTCAATAGTTGTTTTGTAATCCTCTCTCAGGGTACAATGGTTCTTATCCCTAAGTAGGTAAGACATCTTACCATCAACAACATTAAAGTAAGTAGTTAGACAAACTTGTTCATCTAACCTCAAGACTTGGAATAACTTGTTCATAGCTTTTTGAAACCTATTGTTAAAATATGACATGCTCTCATTAGATAATTTCTTATTGTTATTAAATTCAATCAACATGTAACCAGAGTTAACATGTTCTTTGTATTGTTCCCTAAAAGATTTAACAAATTCATCCCAATATTCTATGCTATCATTACAAAAATTCCTAAACCAATCCCTGACATCTTTTATCAAGGGATGAACAAAAAGATTCATAATAACATCTTCATGTTCTATTTCAAAATAAATAATCTTATCTGTAAAAGATTTTAAATGTTCTTCATAGGATATCACATTATTTCCTTTGAACCTAGGGATTAGATCTCTTACCTCATTAGGGATAAGTTTAGAATGACCAAGGATGGCATCAAAGAAAAGAGGTTTGTATTTGTCTAGATGAACAGGTCTTCTTTGGAAATTTCCCAAAGTATTGTTTCCACTAGGGCCCACTGGACCTCCTTGATTTTGAGTATGCTGAGGGGCCCCTTGCTTCAGACCAGATATTTTATCACTTGCATTAGGACTAGAGGCTTTAACATTTGGACCTAGACCACCTGGTGGGTTCTGTTTTAATGTCCCACTAGTGACAAGCATAGAACTACTTGCATTAGTATTGGTAGTTGCATGCAAGAAAGCTATCTTCATCTTCATATCAACTGCAGTAGCCTCTAATTCCAACTTTTCTATATACTTGGCTAGGTCTTCATTGGCTTTTCTTGCATGCTCAATTTCTACGTCTATTTGGGACATACCAGCAGATAAGACATCTTTAATTTGCTTAATCTCATTGATACTTATGCCAATAGCTTTCTATTTTCCCTTGTTAGAGACAACCTTATCACTTTTCTTGAGCTTTTCATTTTTCTCAATCTCATGTGGGTGAAATTTTCCTATGACAGGTCCTTCTCCTTCAAACTCATCTATGCTAGAGTTTGACCTTTTATTTGCAGCTTGTTTCCTCAAGGCCTCAAGGTCACCAAAAAAATCCGTGTCTAGAACTTTAACCTCCTCATTTATGATTTTAGCCTTGAGCTAATTTCTTCTTGTCTCTACCAAGAGTTCTTCTCTTTCAGTTAACAAGTCATACAGTTCTTGTTCAAAATTTTTTCTTGCATCTGTTGTCTCTGATTCTTGCTCATGCTTCTTTCTTCTCAAAGCTAGAACCTCTTCTCTTAGTTTATCAGAATCATAAGACATTGTCTCAGCAACACATGTCTCTCCTGGTGGTTCTAGAGTTTCTTCTATAGTAAAGAACCTTGCATATGACATCTCTCCATCTTTGAAAGGGTCAAACAATATGTTAGCCCTAAAAAGACCTAGAGGCCTTGATTTCTCTGCACTCTCAAATGAGGATGACCTTCTCTTAGGGATAGGGGTCTCCATTCTCCCCTTCGAAGTATTAGGATAGTTATTATTTGATCCACCTCTCTTGGGCCAATGTCTCCTTCCACGTGTATAGATCTCTTCTCCTATATCCTTCTTAGGATTTGATCTATAGTAAGACCTAGTCTTTTCTTTTCTGACTCATCTTTAATTAGACAAGTATCTTGAGTATTTCAATATGAAAATCACATTGGAATACATAGAGTTAGAGTTGCCACCCACAACAAGTATGGGAATATTTTTAAGAATTGAACAAGAAATGGAGCAATAAAAAGATTAGCCCCTATGAAATTTGAAACCAAATCTGCTGAAAATCAATTCTCTCTAATATTTTTAGTTAACTCAGAACTTGATCAAAATTATTTGAAAATATGCTGCGCTAGAGAAATCTAGGAAAGACTAAACATGGTTTAATTCAACCCTCCCCAATGGAGTCACCATTTTGTTAGTGTTTTTTCTTGTTGAATCTCAATATAGAAATTGTTCTTGACTCTTTGATTCCCAAATTTTTTTTCTTACAAGAAAAAGTATAATTGATGAGGATTTATCTTGCTTCTTCTTTGAGCTCTATAGACTCAGGTGGGTGTACCTTTTATAGTTTACTACTTCACAGTAACTTTAACAGTGGATTAAGGGTTACACTAATTTGTCTCTTGCCTTTACTACAACAATTGATAGCACATATTGCAAACAAAAAAAACCAATCTTATGTAGAGGTTAACAAGATAGACCATTAACTTGGCAAGGGAAAATAAAAATGAAACAAGGATTCTCATCCTTCTTCTTTTCAGAGTTCTAGACTCAAGAAGGCTAACCTAATGATTGTCTCTCCAAGGAATCATAAAAATGAATTATATTATTCAATACAATTGGTAAACATGTATGTTCTTAATAACAAAAATATAAAGATTGTTTGAATTTAAGATTGATGATGATAACTACTTATCAAAACCTAGACCAATGCCTAATCAAGGGCAAAGAGTCAATTGAGATATACATTCACAGAAATTAATTAATATAAACACACATGAAACTCAAATGGAGTGCCTTACAAACCACCTTCTCATTCCCACACTTATGTATCAAATTCTTACTCTAATATTTATCCCTCTGGAACTACTCATATGATTTAATCCCTCCTTGAAAGAAAATCACAAACAGTCGCACAGTTACCTTATAACCAGTACATTTAAAATGCCTTAGAGATTAAACAAACAATAGCATAAAAATAAACACAAGAAGAAATCATTGATGTGAAACAGGAAATTCCATTTATATTTTATTAATATACTTATGCTTCAATACATTCAAAAAGACAAAAAGCTTGAAGCTAGAAAAAAATTTAGAAGTCTGCCCCGTAGTTGTGAATTCACCATCCTTTACAAAATATTAGAACTTGATATATATATAGAACACTAGAAATCTTGGATTCCTTAGAGTGCAAGGATGAAATAAGATTCAGATGGCTAGGCTAAACCTAAATGTACTAGAAGACAAAAAGTGGTTACATCTTCAGTTGGTGGAAAAGAAACACTTGAGTAGCTGATTTGAAATGATTCCAAATCTTTGGAAATTGGCACCTTTGTCAGCAGATATTATGGGAAACCTTTTGAGGTTGTTGTGAGACCTAGTGACTACCAATATAGCTAACTTACAATATTTTTTGTGATGATTACCCTCCCTGTGCTCATTGATCAGGTGCTAGGTGCCACTTTACTCCTCATCCGTCACATCTAAATCAATAGTTGTTGTTTTCTTGTTCTTAGGCTTGGTGATGTTATCCCACTTTGTAACTCTAGCCTATAATGGCCAATTGAAATATTGTAGATTCTAGGCTTGTTTCAACTACCTCTCCCAACTAGCATCAGTGATAGTCGTGACATCTGTAAAAAACCTAGAAAAGTTTGTTTCTAATTTGAAAGCTTTGTCTAAGGTTCTGTTAAATTTGTCCATGTCTAGGACATTGTCTTCTATTAGGAATTCCTCTTTACTAGGTAGTATATCATCAAACTAATTTCTCCATTTTTCCACTGACTTTATCTTATTATCTTCTCCTTTGACTGGAGGAATAAATTTGTTAAAATCTTGGCCAAACATATTGACCCTTGCTTGAATTTGATTGGCCTTTCCCTTGAATAATGACAATGTTGTGCCACTCTACTCAACCATTTATCCCAATTGACAATTTATCTCTCATAGATCTATTCTATATGGATGCAAGGCTTCTAGTCTTTAAAAAAGTGGTCCCCTTCTTGACCAAGTACTGAATAGAGGGTCCAAAATTGTTATTTGTCACTTTACTTGTTTATCCAAATCAGGAAACTTAATGTATGCCTTATGTACTAGGTATAATTTACCTTATAGGACATTAATCCTATGTTTTAGGATATTCAACAATGCCATTAAATCCAATTCATTCTAATCCTTATCAACTTTCTCTATTCCAAGTAGAAAATCCTCACTGGTATCCATCTGAACAGATGCAACTTCTTTGACTTGAGGAGGAGCTACTTTGGGGGCCCCTTCTAATTTCTTGCTTAAAGCTTCTATTTCCCTTTGCAATGCTTTGATCTTAATCAAGCATACCTCTCTATCCTTTAGCACATCAATTGAATCATCAAAGATGATTTTGTATCTATTTGATAGCTACTCTATTTTTCTCTCATTGAGGTGTGCAAAGTGGGTAACAACTTGGGAGATCTCTAAATCCAAAGTGTTGTGGAAAGACCATATAATCTTATCTCCATCCATATTTTCTTCAATACTAACTAGAGATGGATTTTGTGTCCTTCAAACTAAACACCACATTTCTAAAGTCTGAGATCTTGGGTCATATCCATAGCCTCTTATCATTTCCCCACTTGGGTCTCAGAAGATAATTTAGCATTTGGTTGTTTCCTGATTTGGTCAATTATAAATGTAGAAGCCAAATCCCACCCAAGCACAAGTAACATTCCACTAGATTTTACTAGTTGTCTGGCCTCCTTAGTTTTTATAGTCTTTGTCTCAGGATCATAGGATTGTAGGGCTTGCAAAGCTTCATTTTGTGTAGAGTCACCCCCTATCAACTACAACTATGCTCCTACATCTTGTTTCTTCCTCCATATTAAGAAGTTATTGAATTCATCTATCTTGATGAATGCATCATCACTCAGGAACTCTTCTTGATGAGGTTATCTTTCATCTTGACACAATTGGAGATGCAACTCCACTTCTTCTTGAACATCTTTTTCTTTTTTCTTCCCTTCTCTAATCTTCTTTCTGAGTTGGTGGTGGTATTGCCTATCACCAGTGATCAAGGCACTCACCCTGTCCTTTTTCTTTTCCTGTGTTTTCTCGTGAGAAGTTTCCCCTTGTTCTACTCTTTGTTTCTTCCTTGGGGGCTCATCCATCACCTCTATATCAAAAACCTTTGTAAGATCCACTTCTAAACACTTCTCTACAACAGGTGGCTGATTCATGGGAGGAGGGATATTCATTAGATATCCTCCCTCATTATCCTCTTCATATTCAGAGGATGAATGCTTTTTAGGGCCTCTCTTTTTATCTTCAATTTGGCCTTCTAATTGGTTGTAAAAAGTATTATATGACTCAATCATCTTTGAAATTCTTTCCAAATAAGGCACTTCTAGGAAAAATCCTCCAAAAGGAATCCCTACCTTCTTCATCTCCTTCTCCAAGTAAATGAGGTCATCATATTGGGTAACTCTGGTGGCTACCTCTTCATCTTCCAAAACATTTCTAATAAGGTCTTCTTTGATACATTCCTCACACCCCTTGATAATAGGGATGCTTGGTTAGCAAATTTTTAGCCCTTTTAATGAAACCTTCAGGATCTACATACCTGCACAAGGCCATGATCATCCTGTACTACCCTATCCATTTATTCACAACATCCATGGATCTTTTCCCAATAGTAAAGTTATAAACCTTGAACTCCCTAGGTGTGAAAGTACCCTTTCTATGGGGGGCCAAGTGCTCTTTATTTGTCCACATTAGCTACAAGATAAACTCCACTATAGCCAATATTAGATGCACACACTTGGGAAGTATGTGTGGTTTCTGGAAACATCCATAAACCCTAATCAAAGTAAAGGTTTTTTGATAGTAGAAATCTCCCCAATTGTGATCCCCTGGCCATTTGTTCACATATTTACAAGGTCTAAGAAGCTAAAGCACTTTGACTAGCAACCTAGTCACATTGAGACCCATCAAGTCTAGAATTGGATGTACAATCCAATTCTCAAAACCATAGTACTAATTTGCAATGGATGTATAGTTCCAAACCCTAATCTAGAGTTGTACAGGGTTTGGTTGCCCTTGGAACTACATCCTTGGTCTCAAATTTTGCATGTCCATGCTGTTAATATTGAAATACAGAATCAAATGCATTAAGATAAAATAATGCATGAACTTAGTGTTAGATTTCTTATGGATATCTATGAGGCCTTGATGTATCTTGTCAATGACATACTGAATGTATTCAAATTCAGTATTGGCATGTGAGTTTTGAATGTCCAGGATGATCATCAGTAATTTGAAGGCACCCTCTTACTGCCCCCATCCATTCCCAACACCCTACACAGCCCATAAGCAATATAATTCATGTAGAATTTAAATCCTTGTATTGATATGGTGCACCAAAATTTGGTAGGGGAGCTATGTAATTTATATTTGATCTAGGCACATGAGCTTGGATCAACTTGCTGACAATGGTGTCCTCTCCAACATACTTATTCTTCAACTTGGTTAAATTAATCTCTGTAGTCGAGGGATGGTATATTCAAGGATTTCATGAAGGAAGACCTATCCAAGGTCACTCAAGCTATCTCATCACTTTTTCTAATAATTCTAGAAAGAGAATCATACCTTCTAGCCAATTCTATTAGTAAGTATACATCTACGAAGACATCTGGGACAATCAGCTTTGCTAAACCTAGTGTCCAAGGGTTTAAAAAAGGAATTTTCCTATCCATATTCTTATAAAATTAATTGAATAAATGGAAAATATAGTACTCAGGAGTGTTGGGATCTCTATAATTTGACATGTCATCAAAAAATAATTCAACATTTACCTTTTTTTCTGGTTGGTCCCGGGGAGCAGAGCAATGAATTCATTTGAGTAGTTCCTCTTTACTTTATTCTCTTCTTCTGAATCCTTGTTTCCTCTACTAGTAGAAACCCCTCTTGGTCCTACTTGTCTCATATTTAATGGCTCTGAATTATCTTTTGAACAATTCATCTCTTAGACACAAATTTTCTATGAAACTTAAGCAATTTCTTCGCTCTGAAAACTGGTAATCATAAATGTACAAAGGATGTGTCTATTTATCATTGAAAATGGAATGCACCATTCTAGTCGAGAACCTATAAACCATTTTTCAATCAATTTTGCATGTCTTTTCATCAATTTTCTCCTAGAAGTAGCACCTAAGGTTGACAGGTAATCAAATTTGAAAATCCCAATTGGAAAAGTCATGAGTTTTTTTTAGTTTTAAAACTTTATTATATGTAAAAATGCTTTAAACTCAATATGATTGGCTTCCTTTTCTTAATTTTTCATAGCACAGTGGATTACTTATACCCTATCATAATCTTTCCTCTTTAAAAAACCAACCTTTTAACCTTATTTCCTTATAATGGAGCAAGAACAAATCCTCATGATTTCACCTTACTCTTACCACAGTCTATCTAGAGAGTGTACGACTATGTTATCTCCAAGTCTCTGAATGTTTCTACAAACTTTGGTTATATTACAAGATCTAGCGCCAACCACATAATGAGATCTTGATCCACAGTTTTCGCTAGGTTGCTAGATGGTTTGTTTAACTCTATGTTTGTTCTGAGATTACAAGCTGGCCAATAATTTTAACTATAACTTGCCTTTGGTTTACCTTTTGACACTGAGTATTTCATTTCTTTTTATCTATGAATCTCATGATAAACTTCACCAAGGTTTGCTTCCAACCTCAGGTTTATCTAGAGATTACGTGAAAATCTTAATCTCCATGTCACTAAACATTTTGACTAACCTTGGATATATTTATAGATTACACGCACACCACAAGATTTATATCTCATCAACGGTCAATATCTTTTCTTATGAACTCAGCATTTTAACCTTAACTTAAATTTAAGTCATTCAGAGATTACGTGACAAGGAAATCTCTAAGTTTCTGAATACTTTTCCCAACCAGGAGTTTATTCAGATATCATGCAATAACCATAGGATGAGAATTTGATCTACGGCTTGCGGTGTCTCTAAATCATTTTGTACTTGCTTAATTTATTTGGATATTACATGACTTCCCATGATCTTACCTTTAATCTATGGCCTGCACTATATTTCATAAGCTTTGGCTTTAACTCTAGTCTATTTTGAGATTACATGACCAGAGGTTGTCTCTGAGTTGCTAAAATATCTGAGTCAATTACCAAGAAAACTAAGAGTTGATCACCGATCAGAATTGGAGTTAGGAAATGAAAAAACGCTTAGCTGGAAGGAGCTAAATATAGAGTTAACTAATTGATTGATTTATTTTTATCGACCATTTGAACTGAAGATTTAAAGCTAGTTTTATTCCCAGTTATCAAGGAGAAATCTACGGGATAAAACTAAAGCAAGGCTTTAAAGATTAAAGCTATGCATGGTGAGATTTGTGGATCAAGAAAGAATCTATGCCAAGAACAAGAAAGACAAGGAGATGAAATGGTAGAATCATGTCTATATAAAGAGATAAGTAATTCATTATGGAAAAGAGGAATGTTGAATATAATTTTGATGAAGATAGAAGTCATCATGCAAATATGATCATACAAGTTGAAGAACATAGCCAAGAATTATGTAGATATTGAGCAACAAAGAAGCAACACCATTCACCAAGTAGAAAGGAGGGGAGAAAAAGGAATTGAGGAGAACATTAATCAAAAGAGGTATTATGAACTTACAATAGATCTGAAAATCTACCACTACAACATTTGGGGTTGAATTTCAACCCCAATTTGCGATGACACCACCATTTGTATGTATTTTTGTGTTTTTTTCCAAGTGCCCCCGACGATGTCATAATAGCGATGGTACAGTCATAATTGTGACACCCGTGTGATTATAACCCAAAAAAAAAGAAAAAGAAAGGCTCATTTCAAATTTAGCATGATCGCATATCATCGTACGTGAAGAGGGTATACTATGGAAGCTGATTGGCATCTTAGTATATGACAGCCACGACTTGAGGTAGGCATTCAAGCTTTGTCTTCTCATTAACTCAATTTAATTTTGATGGCATTTGTTGATTTAATGGCATATTATGAATGTTAATACTATAATTGTTTACATCTTTGCATTTGGAATGCTTGATGACCTGTGAGCTTTGAGAGCTAGGGCATTGTTGCTATTACCTTCAAGCTGGCATTGTGTGAAGTGTTTGATCTCTCTTTATTTGTTTTGCTATTGATATTCACTATGTGGTACTCCCCGTTTATGATCATTTCATGAGGAAATGTCTTGATGGCTCGCGGGCTGCAGGCTAGGGCATCATGCATTGTTTATTAGCTCACTATTTAATACTAGCATTGTTTACATTTTTACATATGAAATGCTTGATGACCAACGAGCTTTGAGAGCTAGGGCATCGTTCCTATTACCTTCAAGGAATTGTGTGAAGTGTTTGATTTCTCTTTATTTGTTTTGCTATTGATATTCACTTTGTGGTACTCCCCGTTTATGATCATTTCATGAGGAAATGTCTTGATGGCTCCCGGGCTGCAAGCTAGGGTATCATGCATTGTTTATGAGCTCATTGTTTAATAATAGAATTCATTTACATCTTTGCATTTGGAATTCTTGATGACCCACAAGCTTTAAGAGCTAGGACATTGTTGCTATTACCTTCAAGGCATTGTGTGAAGTGTTTGATCTCTCTTTATTTGTTTTTCTGTTGATATTCACTATGTGGTACTCTCCATTTTTCTTTCAGAAGTGTATGGCTTGACTATGCATATGTGTAATTGTAGATGAGGATTGGTAGTAATAGGATTCCATTCATTGCTTAGATATTTTTGATCTAACCCCTATCTCTCTTTTCTTTACAGATTCTAGATCACATAGGAGCACACTGGCTTCATAGCCTGGTCAAAAATTTATCACATCAGGCAATGTTTGGTACCCTTATTATTTATGTTCATACTCATAAAATATATGTACAGTTATTAAATTTCATGCCTTGAAATTTTATAATATATTTCCTTAGCATAGCTATCAAAATAGAATGACAGTGGTGATTCAATACATCTACAAACTCAACAGCATGGCAACATTGATCCAATAACAACAAATATATTACAATTGCCAAGCTAGTCACTGTCTCAATAAAATAAATAGTGTATATATAAAACAATATATGGTGCACAATAGCAGCAAGCATGCAATGACAACAATAACATCATACATATATATGTATATGTATATGTATATATGTATATACATATATATGTAGATATATGTATGTATATATGTATATGTATATAACAAATAGAGCTCATAATAGGGTCATGTGGTGCTCAAACAGTGAGCTCATAAACAATGTGTGATGCCTTAGCTTGCAGCCCATGAGCCATAAAGACATTTCCTCATGAAATGATCATAAATAGGGAGTACCACATAGTGAATATCAACAACAAAACAAATAAAGAGAGATCAAACACTGCATGCTATCAAAATAGAATGACAGTGGTGATTCAATGCATCTACAACCTCAACAACATGGCACCATTGATCCAATAAAAAAATACATTACAAATGCCAAGCTAGTCATGGTCTCAATGAAATAAATAGTGTATATATAAAACAATATATGGTGCACAATAGCAGCAAGCATGCAATGACAACAATAACATCATACATACATACATACATACATACATATATATATATATA
>MU224499.1:1236750-1265218 GCA_018584345.1 Thuja plicata
TATATATGTATATATATACATATATACATACATACATATATATATATATATACATATATATATATATATATATACATATATGTATATATATATGTATGTATATATGTATATGTATATAAAAAACATAGCTCATAATAGGGTCATGTGGTGCTCAAACAGTGAGCTCATAAACAATGCATGATGCCCTAGCTTTCACCCCATGAGCCATCAACACATTTCCTCATGAAATGATCATAAATGGGGAGTAACACATAGTGAATATAAAAAAAACACAAATAAAGAGAGATCAAACACTTCACACAATGCATTGAAAGTAATAGCAATGATGCCCTAGCTCTCAAAGGTCGCGGGTCATCAAGCATTCCATATGCAAAGATGTAAACAATGCCAGTATTAAACAGTGAGCTAATAAACAATGCAGCATAATATTTGCACCTTAGTAAACACATGTTAACACAATATGTTGTTAACAAAATATGTTAATAGGCTAACATACATATTGTTAACATATTTTGTTAACTAAGGTGCAAATATTGTGGTGCATAGACATGACCCTCAAAGCTCATGGGTCATCAAGCATTCCAAATGCAAAGATGTAAACAATGCTAGTATTAACATTCATATTGTGTGATTAAATCAACAAATGCCATCAAAATGAAATTGAGTTAATGAGAAGACAAAGCTCGAATGCCTACCTCAAGTCATGGCTACCATATGAAGATCAAATGCTAAGGAACTATGACTATGCACAAGCATAATTGTAGATGACGATTAGTAATAGGGTGCCAGACATTGCTTAGATCCTTTGGATCTAACGCCATATTTTCCTTCCTTGCAGGTTGTGGATCATACATGAGCATACTAGATCAGAACACCAGGTCAACACTTCATTACTTTAGGCAATGTCTAGTAACTTCATTATTTATGTTCATCCACTTATGTATGTTTGCATTCATTCATATTCTTATAAAAATTGGCTATACTCATATTCTTCTTGTGTTTGAGTCTTCCCACTATGATCAATTTAATGCTGTAAATCTTGGCATAGAATTCGATATCAACCTATCGATATGATTACAATGTGGGGAAGTCAAATAAAATATATGTACAGTTATAAAACCTAAAGTTAAATTTACAAATTAATAGATCATTTATAAAACCTACCATAACATGTCATTTTTTGTTTGACATTTTTTGTCACAACTAAAGAGTTCTCACCACAAGAAAATAGATTGACCATTTTCTATCAAAACCATATGTGTAGATATAAACATTAAGTACAACATGTCCAATTTTTTTTACAGATATACACATTAAGGATCATGTCAAATAATACAAGGGAATAAAATCAAAATAGGGAGACAATCGCTAGATTGTTGTCTAACTTTCAAAGAGAAGGCGATGACAAATGTTATTGTCCATGCAAGAGTTGTAACGGCTTAAAGACAAGAAGAATCAAAATCAAAATAGAAAAGAGACATTGTAGGGAGAATGGTCACATTGAAGGGGGGTTTGATTATCATCCATTGTTAATTTTTGTCTTTTATATTGTTTTCACAATTTATATACATATGAACCATGGAAGGAGGTTTAATTATCACATTGAAGGGGGTTTTGCTTATCATCATTTTTATATAGGTTGATCTCCCTAGTGTAGTACATGATATGGAACACCACATCTCAGAGGAACATGGGAGTGTGAATATAGAGGAACATGGAGGTGTGAGTATTGAAGATGAAGATCATGATCACATGGAAGATGTTGATCATGCGCCAGAAAACATGTTTGAAGATGATGGTATGAATGCATTGATCATTGACACATTTGGTACTGGTGCTATTGGTGTTGCTGATGATGATGAGGAGGAGGAGGAGGATGAAATTGGCATTGTCCATGATATACCTCTACTTGAGAAGGTGAACACTCCTCTTTATGAAGGCTCCCAATCTACTCTTCTCTATGCTTTATTTTTGTTGGTGAATTTGAAGGTTATGAATGGTTTATCCAACATAGCAATGTCATGTATGATAAGGTTTGTCACATACATCATTATAGTCTATAAAAGGTGAAACATGTACCATTAAGACTATTTATAGTAATGACTTATATTTTTTGTTGTAGATTGATAGGTGAGTTTATGTTACCATCATCAAATATTCTCCCTCGCTCGTACCAAGAATTATGTGCCATTATGAAACATATTGAAATGGAGTATCAAGCAATAGATGCTTGTCCCGAAGATCATATTATTTATCATAAAAAACACAAAAATGTAACAGAATGGTCTGAATGCCATATGAGCATATATCGAGATGATCAAATGACAAAAAAAGTGTCTCGCAAGGTTCTTCGTTACATCCCCATTATTCCACGTCTGAAATGATTATTCAGGTGCAATAGCTTGGCACAATTTATGGATTACCATGCACATGACAGGAGCTGAGATGAAATTATTCAAATTCCTATAGATGGTTCATCATTTATGGAT
This sequence comes from Thuja plicata, assembly GCA_018584345.1. Lineage (NCBI taxonomy): Eukaryota > Viridiplantae > Streptophyta > Pinopsida > Cupressales > Cupressaceae > Thuja > Thuja plicata. The sequence goes on from MU224499.1 coordinate 1,239,240, forward strand.
ATAGAGGAAAAGTGGCCACACTTTAAATAAGAACCTTGAAATCTCAAGCTTTCTCTGGCAACAGACGATGTCAATCTGTATGGAGAGATGAGATTTGTTTACTTGGTGTGGCTTTTTTTTGTTATCAACAATAACCTTCCACCATGGATGTCAATGAAGAGGGAGAAAATTATGTTGGCAATGATTGTTCCAAGTATTTTCTTATTTTATATTTATCTACATGTAATTATAAACCTTGGAGTGAAATGGCCACAATAATTATCTGATGTTGTTGTTATTTCAACTAGGTAAGTACCAAGTGAAAGATATGAATGTATATATTGCTCCTCTTATCGACGAGTTGTTGGTGTTATGGAATAGTTTCACTATGTATGACATCTCTAGACCAATTGGACAAAGACAATTTCAATTCCATGAAATGCTTGTGTGGACAATTCATGATGCACTAGGGTTGACACATTTCTGCGGTATGTTATGGTGAATTCTAGTTGTGCACTATAATTTTAATTCTAAAAATTAACATATTTAATCCAATTGTATCGTTATCTTTTAGATCTTCAAACAAAGGGAAAATTTTCATGTCCAATGTGTGGTCCAAAGATTAAATCTCATCATTCCAAAAGTTTAAGAAAGTAGGTGTTTGATGAGTATAGGCACTTCCTCCCCAGAAATCATAAGTATCGAAGTGCGGAAAAACATCTTTTCAATGGGAAAGAAGAGACAATATCAAAGCCCCGAAGAATGACACCTCACCTATGGCAGTTGGAATATAATAGAATTGGAGGTAATATTGTTCCACCTAATGGTTGATGTTTGAAAAGTATATGTTTTGATTGTGTTTTGTTGGCTAATTATGTAGTTGATGATCTTGAAGGCCATGAAGGCATCACTGACCAGCTTCTAAAGGGACTAAAATGTTATGCCAGAGAATTTAGCGGGCTTCCCTACTATGAACAACTACAAATTGTGCATTTGTTTGATACTATGCATATTGGAAAGAATGTAACAAAGACACTATGGAAAATATTGGATGGAAGGCATGACAAAGAAAAACTTGGCAAATTTTGTAGTGACATTCATGATTCCAATCATGCAATGAAAAATATCATTGAATCAAATAGCAATGGAGACCAGATTAATGCAAGTGCTCTTCCTCAGTTATTAACAGAGAAACAAAGTAATGCCATAAAAGAAGTCATACGCAAAATTTGATTTCCTACAGGATTTGCTGCAAATATAAGCAATGTCATATCAAAGAAGAGTGACTTTGGGTCAGGGATGAAAATGCATGATTGGCATACCTTCATCAAGGTAATTCATTATCTTTTGTATTTACAATATATTTGTGTAACTGTATTCAATTTTCATTGTATGAATGATTAGTTGACAATTGTTGCAGTATTTTCTACCCCTATTGCTCCCAGAGAACTTTGACAATAATATCAAACAAGTGATATATGATCTTGGAAAATACATGTGGTAAGAAGTGATATTTGTTCAATATATCAAATAATAATAGCAAACAAGTAATATATTGTAAAGTCGTGTGTTTATATATTTTTGTGTCTTCAATCCCTTGTAGGTGGTTGTCATCTAAAGAAATCCATAAAGAAGATATAAAATATTTAAAGAAAAGAATTCCTCATCTAATGTGTGAAATACAAAAGTGTTTACCTTCAACATTTTTCAATGCACAAGAACACTATCTCATACACTAAGTTGAGGAGATTGAATTGTGTGGACCTGTATATACTAGGTCAATGTGGATGGTTGAGAGACACTTGAAATTTTTGAAGGGTTTGGTATGACAAAGAGCACATCCCGAAGGTTCTATGGTTGAAGGATATATGGTATACCAGATGATGGTGTACATTACTCAATATCTTTCTAATCTTGTAGAAAAGACCCATATAGATTGCATTTGGGATCTCAACCCCTTAAAAAAATTTGAAGGGGAGTACTTGGTGGGAAACGGTAGATTTATGAAACTGAAAGGTAATAAATTATGAGTTGTTATTTTAGTTAATTATTCTTAATCTTCAAAATAAATATGTTTTAACTGATCATCTATTTACTTTTGTACAATTGCTAAAGAGTGGGATGCAATACATTTGTTTATTGCAAATAATCAAGATTGGATGACAGTCTGGATTGAATCATGTCAACTTTATGGTCATAGATTAAAATGGGAATCTGTGTCTTCATTGGTTATAAAAGCTCATCATAACAGAGATCCCAATGTTACACAAAAGGAAATAGATTTAGCATATGGTTTAAGAGATCACCAGGTACTTATAAATTTGTTAATCAACCGTATGTTTTTCAACTCATGATGCAATAATTTATACCTCTTTGACATTATTTTAGGTGAAACACCACAAGGCTATGTTCTGCAATGGTTATCAATTTTGCATTAAAAAGTTGGATGACACAAAGAGAACTTGTGATTCTGGGATAAGTGCAGTCTTCCAGGTGACCAATATTTCATCTAGAAATGACTTACATCCCCGAGAGTCACAAAATAGATACTATGGTATTTTGGTTGATATACTTGACTGTGACTTTAATTCCTTCAAATTAGTTCTCTTCGTCGTGAAATAGTACAGACTACATCTCAATCAAAATGATCCTGATAGAACTGTAATTGAACATGATAGTGGATTTCCAATGATTTATACAAGGTTGTTTGAGCCAGTTGGGGAAGATCCCTATGTTCTTCCAAGCCAATGTGAGTAGGTATTTTCCTCAAAGGTTCCACATAAACTGGGTTGGTCGTGTTTTTTTAGACATGATCCAATAGGAAGGCCGATAAAGAATAATGTGATGGAAGAAGAAGATAGTGAGGAAGAGGAAGAAGTGGATGATGATGTAGATGTTGGGATTATTGGAATGATGTACTGAGAGGGGAGGGGTGAATCAGTACCTCTAAAACTTTTTATGTGGTTGGCCCATTAACCTTTGTGTCATCAAATTTGTATATTCCTATCTATCTGTTCATCTTTTCTTGTGTTTATGAAATCATAATATAATTTCTTTACATGTGTAACCATTCAAGAAACATACATGAAAGTAAATAACACATAACACATGATATGATATCGCAGAAAACTCCTGTAAGGAAGTAAAAACTACGGTGGAGATGTCTACCCACAAAACTTCACTATCTATAGATAAGAAGGGAGTTGGTTAAAGCTAACAATTGATCACTACTGATGATCTACCCTGTTAGGAGTATTAGAGTGGAGACCTATTAGGATCTACTTCATTTGAAGCTTTAGCAACACTATTAAGTGTGCACTCTATTAAGAGATTTATCAAAGAACTGTTATGTCCACCTTCTACAAAAGGATTTTAGATGTGATGCACTTGTTAGAATGCAACTACAATATAAATATTGATCTGATAGTATATGCAATCTCTAATTGTTGATAACAAATCCTGTAAAGCTTACAATGTATAAGTAATCACCTTGAGTGATTGAATAATCATTGTCTCTACTCGTCGGTAGCCTGGTCTGTGTTCTTGAGAATTGATATGATCTTTTTTGAACTTTGCATGAATTCTCTTCTACTGCTTAGATTCTCTTTGTGGCTATAATCATTTTCAAAGATTACTTCATGTCATGTATTACAAATGATTGAACATCTATTTATACTAGTCTCTAGCTCTATTCTTGATTCACGTTTTTCAAATTAACTCTAGATCCAAGGTTTACAACTTGACCTTGATCTTTAGTTAGTTATGTTTTATATCTGTTAGGATGCTTTAAAACATTTACATTATGCTTTCTTGACCCTCAAGTAAAGATTTAAAACAAATTAAAACTCTATAAATAGAATTACAATATTTTATCTGACTTGTAAAGTCAGATCCACTTTTTGCAGGTTCTGTAACTGACTGTCGGTTCTGATGGTTGGGTTGCTCTATTAGCCTATTGGTTTTATGCTTTGTTGGTGTTCCTTTACTAAAATAATCATTGGGTATTCCTTTTATACTCTGTCGGTGATGTTCTCAAACTGTACCATCAGTTATGCTTGTCCTCGATTTTGACACTTGTCAGTGTTCATCGGGAAATTCTATACTTAGCATTTTCATGTCAAGCATTGTCATCTCGTCGGTGTCTATCCGTTGGTCATGCCTATACTAATGACTTTTATCATTTTTTTCTCTTAAGTATACTAATGGAAAAACTTAATGTCATCAATCTCCCCCTTTGACATTAGTATCAAAAATTGATATGTGCAACATACTTGATATATTAGTATGTACACCTATGTATACTTCTTCCTTAGTCATTAAATGACTCCCCCTATGCATATGTCAGTAAGTGTAGGTTTATGTACATATAATTGACTTCTCCTTTTTGTTTCTTTTTTCTGGGATATGGTATATATCTATCCTTGTTGTACATACATTATACATATCCTTATCTCCTTTCTTCTAAAGTAGTATATTGTACATATGTATTATACATTCCTCCTTTTTTGATAATGAGGGAAAAGGTACTTACAACTTGTCAAAAATGTGAGAGTGTGAGGATTTGATTTCCTCCATCATCTTCTCCCATTTCTCCTTTAAATTCTCAAGAGCCATGTGCTCAAGTGATATCCTCACATGCATGTCATATATGTTGTCTACCACAGACATCTCTAGGGTTGAAATCAGGTTTCTTGCTTCTGTGATATGTTGTTGCAGAGTGGTGAGGTTTAAAAAAATGTGAGCTTGCAGCTCTGTAACCTCATTCCTAAACTGTGTCTCTGTATCCCATATATCTTGTCTCAATCTATTTACCTCTATGATCTTGTCATGATTAACTTTTATAGTGTTTGCATCAGATGTTAAACTTAGTGCACTTGTTGTTAGATCCGAATCTAGTTGGGACAACTTTTCACTATTCTCTTTTGTGAAATTTTCTAATGTGCACATTTTTTGAACTAAGGTAAAAGCTTCAGCAATCATAGGTTCTAATTGACTTGCTAATTTAGAGAGCTTTACCTTGTTCTCAGCCACTTCTTGGCTGAGTTTCTCAACAAATTTGTGTTGATACTTTATTTATGCCTGTTCTTCTATTACCTTCTCTACATCTACATTTTGATTGGTGATGGCATCGGTAAGAACTACAATTTTATCCATGACTGATATGCCATCTTCAACTTTTGTGTCAATAAAAAGTTGATGTAGGATGTCCCTAGCTTTATCAAGCGCTTGGGCTTCCCTATGTTCCTTTTTCATTTTCTCTTGTATGGATTTTCTCTAACATATTACTCCAAAATTTTGAAGTGCTTCAGTATCCAAAGTAGATACATCCCACTTGGGTATTTCAATTACCTCATCAAGTGTTACTTCCAAGATATCTTTCTTCATTACATTCTTCTTTTTCTTCTTTGGCTGGGAGATAGATTGGTGTACTACCATTTGTAGTCCTTGAGATTGGATTGATTTTGTAGGTGAGGGTCGAGAAGATGAAGCATCTTTTTTCTTATGTTTAGAGTCCACCGGTTGGTTTTGTGAAGATGTCTCTTCATTGGCCTTGGGTGTATCAATAGATTTATCTTCCTTTTCCTTCATTCTCTCATCCTACTTAACTTCTTCACTCTTTTCTTTCTCTTCATCCTTTCTCAATGTTTCATCTGTTTTAGTATCTTCTCCTTTGTCTTTTTTAGTAGACACCTTTTGCTGATTGTCGGTTACATCCTTCATTTCTGTGCCTGTATCTTTTTGAGTGTTTGATGCATATTTATTTTCATCATTACCCATATCCTTGGGTACATCATCATATTTATTAGATGATTTCTCCTGACTTGATTCAATATCAATTGCTTGTATAAAAAATTTCATGTTGGTCGGTGTATTTACTTCTGCATTGTCAGTAGTTGTGTCCTGACCGTCGGTATTACCTTGTGCAATATTGATATCCTCATCTTTTTGCACGTCTTCTGCAGGGTCTTTTCCTATATTGTCATTGATTATGTTATCCAACCATGTTTCATCATTGATATCTTCAATTATGTTACCTTTTATTGTCAATTCTTCTTTGGTAACTTCTTCTTCATTACTCAAGTCAATGTGAATTGGACTTGGTGGAATTTGGCTTTCCTCACTCTGAGTTTTGTCAAGAGTAGTGTCAGGCCATACCTCATCTATAACTTCAGTATGTTTGGGGCCTTCTGTATCACTCTCTCCTTTATCAAATTCCATAGATGAGTCATCTTGTACATCTTTTATGATGATGTTTTCCTTCTCTGGGCTAGCTTCCTTAGTGGGATTTTTTGAGTATCTTGCACAACTTCTTAATGCTTTCCTGATCAAGATCAATTAGCTTCCCTTTGATAAATTCATATGCTCTCATTTTTTGTGAGAACTCCTTTTCATACTTCTTCATCATCTCACTTATTTCTTCCTTCTTTGAATCAGAAGGCATAAGAGTAACACGTACTCTTTCTCTTATCTCTTTTTCTTGATGTAGTGCAAATGTCCATCTTGCAGACAATCTCTCTGTTAGTTCCTTGGGAATCTCATATTCTGAGAATTGTAGTGGAATATAATGGTGTTTGCACATTTTAGCAATGATAGCTTATTCTATCTTATTTTGATCCTCTGTATTAAATTTTAACTATTTTCTTATGTTAGAATCAGAAATAGACTTTGATTCTCAAATATTCTTACATATCTCATTGATTGTTTTGGGGACCAAGGGTTCTTTTTCCTTTTCAACTTCTACATCAGCTTCATCCATAGTTGATTCTTCTAGATCCTCTTTTGTCCTAACCCATTTCCTCCTTTTGGTTGGTTTCCCCTTTGGTGAGGCTTTTTTTCTCTTGTATGTCCTCACTTTCCATTTCTTTAGTGGTGGAGGATTTGTTTCCTTTGCAGTTTTGCTTCTTGTTCTTGAAGCGGCTGGTGTTCTTGATCTCTTAGGTGGAGGAGGAGGTGGTGAATTTGAATGTGTACCTTCTAATTCATTCTTTTCTTTATCCTCACCGATAGGTGACTGGACCTCAATTTTTTTCTCCTTTCCTTATGTTTCCTCTTCATCTTCTTCAGTAACTACAAACTTCTTGGTTAAGTCTTTCACCATCTTATTCTTTTTGTTCACAATCTTCTTGACAACAAGATCTATCTTGATCTTTGGTTTGGCTTCTTCATAAGTGTCAAATCTTGGTTGCTTTTTGTCTACTGGTTCATTCAATAGTGCCTTGATGCACTTAGTGGCTTGTCCTATTTTGATCTCATATTCTAGAGTTGATAGCCAAGATTTTCTTGGTACTACTAGTTTGATATAGGTAAAATAAGTATCTACCATAAAGCATATGTCCTCTTTGTGTTCCATCAAACTTTCAGGTATCCTTGTTCTAGCTTACATCTTTTCCTTAATACCTTTGAAGTACTCATTCATTAGGTCATCAAAATATGTTCCTAATGATTCTATATGCTCACATATATGTATGGTTACAGGTTTGTTTGTGTCCCATACTACTTTGTCTATGGAAGGAAAGTATTCTTCAAAGTAAAATAATATGCACATAATGAGGGAACCAAACTTACAAGTGTTTGTCCTTGAAGATATTATGGTGTTCATATTCTCCTCAAGTTGATTCAACATAATCTCTACAAGATTCATCATCTTTCCTAATTTTATGATCTTTTGAGCTGTGCTCATAGCAGTGCTTGCTATGTTGTTCATTCTGTTGGCCTGGAATATTTTGTATCCTACCACACATGCACCAAAATTGAGTTCCTCATCGTTAATAGTGTTGACCTTGAGACCTCTCTTGTCTGATTTTGCACTAGTTAGCTTTTCCACTTCCTTCAAGGATGGGTGCTTGTGATCTTGTGGTTTGTTGGTTGTAGGATATCCAGTAACAACATGAATAACATCTTTTGTTATTTGTTTTGTCTCATCAAGCCATAATGTCTGGATATGAATTCTCCTAAGAACTATTTGTATCCATTCTGTCTTAAAAACCTTGGAAAAATGTAATGCATTCGTTAGCCCTTTCACTTCTAGATGCTTGTGCTCTTCTTTCAGGTTTCCAACTTCATCACATAATGCTTTATAGGCATTGTCTAGGTCTAGATCTCCTAATTCCAAGATCTTTCAATGTATATAGGACCTTATGTCCTCTACCAGCAAAACTCTAGGTGGGATTCTTAAGAATTCTCCAAAATCATCAGGTTGTGATGCGATTTCTAGGTGCAACTTGTATTTGGGTTCAACACAAGTGCTATTGCTAATAAGATTAATCATTTTCTTCTTATCCTCCAATTTTTCAACTCTTGAAGTAGATGCCATCATTTTTATAAATTTAGGGCTTTCTGTATTTAAACAATGCGGTCGGTGATTGTAGGTACTTACTAAATCTCTGTGATTGCTCGTGAATCCTTTGAGTTGTGTTAGAATCTTGTTGAGGTCGTACTTCTATCTACTCTTCAATTTCTCTACTTAGCTCTGCTTGGTTGCTCAAAAATTGTGGGTGCAAAATGAGTTCTTTCATCAGAATTTTATAAATTTTGAGCCCTAAGTTGTCATTAATGCCCAACAAGTTGTTGGTATATAAAGACTGAGTTTATCGATTGAGACATAAATAACATCTTCGGTGAAGGCACAAAGTGTTAGGATTGCTAGCAGCTTCGGTGACTTCACCGATGATTGTCGGTAAAGTGGTGACAACAACTTCTATTGGCTCAAAGATCACTGATGTTCATCAATTACACTTAGCAACTTGGCTTTTGTGTTATGACCGATACATTTCAGTAAGTAGTGTTAAATTTTCTATGTGTGTTCACCGATGCTAATTTGTACCCATTAACCAATGGTTGTTTCTTCAATAATATTTACAAGTAACAATATAGTGCATCTTTAATAATGCTAATTTTGTCTATATGATCAATGTGTAATGGAACCGATGCATAATATAACTTTGTCATAATGTAGTTCCATACTTACTTGTGCAACTTAGATGGAAATGGTGATGCCACCAGATCCATTGGATGGGGCATCATCATTTTCATTTCTTGTTCTAGCACCTTCATTGTTTGTGGATTTTACCTACATCTTGTTTCTCATCTTCTTGATGTCATCAATGGTGTTTCCATTGGGATAAGTGCTTGTTTCTGTCAGTTGGTCTTTTTAATCTTTTATCACATGTCCAACTTTATGACAATGTAATCATGCCATACCTAGATTGAACCATCCTCTTGGTCTTCTAGTTCATTTTCTCATATAGTTGGTAGATATATGACCATACCTTCCACATGCTGTGCAATTTACAAATTTTTTTTAGTCCCAAACATATGAGTTACCAACTCTGGTTGGTTTATACCTATTATCAGGTTCTTTTGGTGTCCATGCCTTTTTGTTCTTTTCCAGCACTCCTAATATGTATGTCCATTCATTTTGCAGGTAGGATAGTACTTGTCCATGTAGTTTTCCCTCTTTGGATTTTTCACCTTGGATCTGCATTCATGTGCCTTATGTCCCTTTTTGTGACATTTATAACAATTACCAATGAAAGTAGATTGTGCTTGAGGAATACCTTTCATTTTGTTTCTGCAAATGTTTGAGGTGTGGCCTGGTTTTCCATAGTGATTGCATGACAGCTTCTTGATCTTTGGAGTTGCATAAGCATTCCTTTGATCTGATTGATTAGGTGATTCTCCATTGTCGGTGTACCCTATGCCTGTGTAGTTGTTGACTCTTCTTTGTCCGTCAAGAAAATCATCCATTCTCTTATTTCTATCTTTATCTTTCTTTATTATTTCATTGTGCTGATTCTAAATTCTAACTTCATGCTTTAGCTTCTCATTTCCTTCTCTTAGCTCACCAATGATCTATATTCTTTCAATGAGTTTAGTATTTAATATGTTTTCCTCTTGACTCATAAGAATAATTTGATTAGTAATCTAATGGTGGTGATCAGTAAGTCTTTGAATTTATGATTCTTTTTCTTGTAGCTTTTCTGTGATTTTCCTCCTATCATCAATAGCCAACGTTCTCTCTGATTTAGCTTTTCTTGAATCATTCATGACATCAATCATTTTTACCATCTGAGTTTCTTGACCAATTTGCAGCATCTTGATATTCTCTGTCAGATGTAGATTGACTTCTTTTAGACTTGTGATTTCTTCTATTGATGTGTCTGAAGATTTTCTTGTTGATGATTCAGCATAGTTGAAGTAATATGGAATCTCCTCTTCATGATAATATTTTTCATTAAGCTTAGTTTCCATAATCTTTCTTTCATCAAGCAACTTTCTCATGCTTACTCTAGCCTCCTTGTACTCATCATAGTAAATCTGAATTTGTAACTGCTCATTCTCAATAGTCTTGTCCAGTCTATACTTTTCCATTGTGTTGATCTTTTCTCTTAAGTCTTTAAGCTTTTCAAGAAAGAGACTTGGCTCTGATACCAATTGTTGGGATTATTGGAATAATGTACTGAGAGGGGAGGGGTGAATCAGTACCTCTAAAACTTTTTATGTGGTTGGCCCATTAACCTTTGTGTCATCATATTTTTATATTCCTATCTATTTGTTCATCTTTTCTTGTGTATATGAAGTCATAATATAAGTTCTTTACATGTGTAACCATTCAACAAACATACATGAAAATAAATAACACATAACACATGATATGATATCACAGAAAACTCCTATTAGGAAGTAAAAACTACGGTGGGGATGTCTACCTACAAAACTTCACTATCTACAGATAAGAAGGGAGTCAGTTAAAGCTTATAATTGATCACTTCTGATGATCTACCCTGTTAGGAGTATTAGAGTGGAGACCTATTAGGATCTACTTCGTTTGAATCTTTAGAAACACTGTTAAGTGTGCACTTTGTTAAGAGATTTATCAAAGAACTATTAAGTCCACCTTCTACAAAAGGATTTTAAATGTGATGCACTTGTTAGAATGCAACTACAATATAAATGGTGATTTGATAGTGTATGCAATATCTAATTGCTAATAACAAATCCTGTAAAGATTACAATGTATAAGTAATCACCTTGAGTGATTGAATAATCCTTGCCTCTGCTCATCGGTAGCCTGGTCTATGTTCTTGAGAACTGATATGATATTTTCTAAATTTTGCATGAATTCTCTTCTGCTACTTAGATGCTCTTCATGGCTACAATTATTTTCAAAGCTTACTTCATGTCATGTATTAAAAATTATTGAACATCTATTTATACTAGTTTCTAGTTATATTCTTGATTCAAGCTTTTCAAATTAACTCTAGATCCAAGGTTTACAACTTGACCTTGATCTTTAGTTAGTTATGTTTTAGATCCGTTAAGATGCTTTAAAACATTTAAATTATTCTTGCTTGACCCTCAAGTAAAGATTTAAAAAAAATTAAAACTCTATAAATAGAATTATAATGTTTTATCTGACGTCATGTAAAGTCAGATCCACTTTTTGCGGGTTCTGTAACTGACTGTCGGTTCTGATGGTCAGACTGCTCTATCAGTTTGTTAGTTTTCTACTTTGTTGGTGTTCCTTTATTGAACTAATCATCGGGTATGCCTTTTCTACTCTGTCGGTGATGTTCCCAAAACTGTACCATCAGTTATGCTTATCGTCAGTTTTGACACTTGTCAGTGTTTGTCGGGCAATTCTATACTTAGCATTTTCATGTCAAGCATTGTCATCTTGTCGGTGTCTGTCTATTAGTCATGCCTATATCGATGACTTTTATCATGTTTTTCTCTTAAGTATACTAATGGAAAAACTTAATGTCATCAGTAGATGATGATCACGATCGAGAGTTAGTTGAAGAAGAATATGAAGAAGAAGAAGACGATGATGCTGCTACTGATCATGATGATGATGAGGAGGATGATGACAATGATGATGATGTTGATGATGATGATGACAATGATAGTGGTGGTGATGATTTTTTCAACAATGATGATCTTGATGATGAGATGGATGAAGAAGAATATCAATGACATGAATGAAATATATAATTATGCCAGATGTTTGGCATGTTTAACGATTGTTTTGGGTTAAAATCTACACTTTTTCCTCTAATATGCATAGGTTTTCATATTAATGGCATTTTTGGTTTATCATGAATATCTAATTAACTACTCTTATTCTATCTACCCTAGGCATGAATTTGGGCATCTCATACTTCTTGATCAATTTTTCTCTCTTTTTGAAATCTGCCTGTATCTTTTCCTAGTCAATTTTTGTGCATAATGCACCAGTGATTCCAAAGACTTCTGCTACTGATCTTTTATCTATGGATGCTAGTGTATCTTTGTTTTTCTTCCTAATTACCCTAGCTACTGGGCAGTAATTCTTAGCTAGTTCCTTTATAAGGCCTATATAAATATAGACATCAGGCACAATTAATTTTTCCATATTTAATTCCCAAGGATTGCAAATAGGAACTGCTTTAACCCTATTATTCTAGAAATAATGGAGAAGAGTATTACCAGAGAAATTGGGAGTAACAGGATTTCTGCACTGGCACCATCTATCCTTCCATTCATCCCAATTGGCGTTGTTTGTATTTAACATTCTAGGCAATAACTTAGAAAATTATTCCACATATTTCTTCAATGCAAATTTCTTCTTCTCAGACCCCTATCAGGCTGCACTGGTAGTATCTTGGCTTATCTTCTCTTAGAATGCAATCTCAAGAAATGAGCTCTATTGTTTTCTCAGAAATTCTCAAAGGAAAAAACAAGAGTTGTACAGAAAAAAAGCTCAATCATTCAAATTTATAGCCATCAAATCAACGTCTTCTCCACTTGAATGCAAATTCTTGCACTTGCAGTTTCACACAATCATCTTTCTGAAACTAATGCTGCCATTAATTCACATTCATTCATCCTTGCTGGAATAGAGTACGCACTTTTTACCTTTTTGCATTCATAAAATGGGAATGATCCACTCGTCAAGTTGTCTCTCACTCGCTGTATGAGACTTGTACTAAAAAATGTCCCTGGAAGTGAGTGATAAGACTCTTCTTTACAAATAGTCACACACCCACGGTCTCCCTTTGTCTAGATTTGTTTCTCTCGCGACTGAGCGATGACCTAAATAGAAACTTGATCATTTACTAATCGCACACTCACTATCCCTTTATAAGTTACATTTACATCTGTGTGAGTGAGTGGTGACATGCTTCCTTTCATCAGTCATGGGCTTGCTGCTTATTATTTCACTTTCTTCAAACCTACGTGAGTGAGAAAGTACAAGTCCATTTCTCAAGCTTTTCCTGGTCATGCACTCACTATCCTTTAGCTCATCATGTTTGAATATGAGCGAGTGAGTGTTGTTTAGAAACAATCATGAATTCTTTCCTCTTGTACACTTGTCATGTCCTTTTCATCCACTCTTTTAACTTTGCGAGTGAGCAATGATCCATTTCTTATAGCATCTTTTAACCTGTCGCTCACTCGCATTTCAAAATACATCAACCCAATATTATCAACGAGTGAGCGATGATCTATATTACTCATAGTTGCGTACTTGCACATTGAAACTCTTTATGAGTGAACCCTCTGCAAGTGAGAGAGTACCTTCAACAATCCTTCAATAGTCATCAATCACATACTTGGTAACCCATTTTGACCTGACTTTGTTCATTAGTGACTGAGCGACAACTTTCCCCTTTTACTTCATCGTACACTTGGTGCTCCAAAACTTAAACAAAAAATTACCGGTGAGTGAACGATGATGAACTTGATCTTTTAGTCACACACTCACTCACCTTAGAACCCTGAAAGCTTCCAGCGTGACTGAACGATAAGAACCATTTAATCATTAAAATATATTGCATCGCCTACTCACAAAAAAAAAACACATTAGTCAAAACCTTTGCAAGCTAGCGATACTTTATAACTTGACTTCCTCGTGCACTCGCGCAAAAAAAAATACATGAACCAAACTTCAGTGAGTGAACGACTGACTTGATTTCATAATGCTCACTTAGTCGCAGACTTAAAAGCTCATGACATAAAATAACCACGATTGCATGATGTGCTAAAACTAACCACTCGCTTACTTGCTGATCCCAGAAATGACAACTTAAGACCTTTGCGATTGAGTGATAAACAAAAAACCTCATAACATCACGTAGTCACTGATAAAAGAATTGAAATGTTAAACAAACCGCGATTGTGCGATGAACCATTTGACCACCATGTTGATCACTCGTATAACAAATTTACCTAACTCCAACATGACTGCAATTGTGTGATGATAAACCAAATAATGATGCGCTCACTTGTGGACTCAAAAGACCACTCAAAATGAATAGTGCAACTGTGCGATTAAGCTTAAAACAAGACAAACCAAAAACTTAGCCAATTTTGAAACCTTTTCACATGAAAAGACATACATTTTAACCAAAATACGTGGGAACAATGTCAATGTTTAAAATTTGAAAATTTTCAATATATAGTGCTAACAATGGCTCCGACTAGGGAAAGTTAATTGCAAGATTAACATTAGAAACCAAAACTTTAGGAGGTAGACCACAAACTGAAACAAAAATTTACATACACACACAACAAAACCAGAACCTAAAATAGGGAAACCTATTCTACTATGCATGGAACAAAGAAAATTATGAGAAATAATGCTTCAGGGATTGTCCATGCACTGGCAAATCCTATATCTCACCATCAGAGTTCTCCAGAAAGTATAAGTCTTGACCATGAAACTCTTGAAATACAAAGGGGCCCATCCATAATGATTCAAACGTACCATGTTTTCCCTTTTCTTCTTGTCTAGCATTTCATTGAAGCACCATTTCATTTACCTGAAACTTTCTTTTAGTGGCTCTTTTATCAAATAGGTACTTAGACTATTGTTGGAGATTCATATTTCTTTTGTGTGCCTCTTCTCTTATTTCTTCAAATTCCACCATTTGTTCCATCCTCTCCATCATGGGTTCTTGTTCTTCAAATTCTTCTTCTTGCAGAAATCTATATACAGGTAACAAATTATTCAGAGGCAATCTTGCCTGAGTTCCATAAACCATTTCAAAAGGGGATACCCTATTTCTCTTTTCACTATTACCCTGTCAGTCTAGAGAGCTAACTTCAAATTTGAGTGCCAATATTTTTTATTTTTCTCCAAAATCCTCTTAATAATCTTCATAATTATTTTATTGCTAGACTTAGCTTGTCCATTTGCTTGAGGATGATATGGTGAGGAATAAGATACAATAATTCCATAGTCTTCAAAAAAGTCTTTAAACTCCTCTAATCTAAAACACATGGCATTGTCCATGATTAACTTAGTAGGCAGACCAAATTTTGTCAAAATATTATCCATTAAGAAATCCATTACCACCTTACCGGTTGCCTTTCTTGATGGGATTGCTTATATCCATTTGGCGAAATAGTCTATAGCCAAAAGAATCCAACTGTGGCCTCCACTAGATTTGTCTGTAAATTCACCAATAAATTCAAGACCCTATTGGGAAAAAGGTGCTTCAACAGTCATTGGATTCAAAAGTAATGCTCCTAAAAAATTTATTTTAGAAGAGAACCCCTGGAAAGGTTCACACCTTTGTACAAACTTCTGAGTATCTTTAAAAAGAAAAGGCCAATAGAATCTAGCTCTGATAATTTTTTGAGCTATGGTCTTGGAAGAGTAATGGCCCCACACACACCTCTATGTATTTCACTCAAGACCTTTTTAGATTGTGATTCATCTAGATAAAACAATAAAATTCCATCCCTGTTCTTCAAAAAAAAATCACCTTGTATCAATACATATCTTTGAGCCTACAATTTCAGATTCCTTTTTTGATTATCTGACATGTGTTCTGGACACTTACCATTTTTCACAAATAACACAACATCAGTATACCATGGCTGCAATTCTATATTGGTATAACTCACATCCGCTACCTGTACATTATTAACTTGAGCCAATTCCATGTTTGTGTCAGTCATTAACTTGGCCAATCCCAAACCCCTTACCTATTTAGTAACTTGAATTTTGAGATTGAATTCTTGGATCCTGTTGATCCATCGACATCTATTCCCTGTAACTTTAGAATGAAACAATATATCTTTCACTATAGCATGTGGCACATAAGAAATTATTTTTGCACAAACTAAGTAAGGTCTAAATACCTTGACTTCCTTGACTAAGGCATAAGATTGTTTCTCCATTATCTCATAATTACGTTCTTCTTCCTACAGAGAATTACTGAAAAATGCTATGGGATGTTCAAAACCTTCATCATCCTTCAGCAAAAGCAAAACAACAATGGTATGAAATGAAGCAAAATAAAAAAGAGAAAAGGCCTTTTCATAATTTGGAGATCTTAACACTGGTGCTTGTTGAATAGCCATCTTTATTTCATCAAAAGATAACTAAGCTTCTTTGTCCCATTCAAACTAAGCATTTTTCTTTAGCAATTTAACAATGGGCTTCACTATCTCAGCAAAGTTTGCAATGAACCTTCTTACAAAATTTATTTTCCCAAAGAATGACTAAACACCTTTGATATTTATTTATTTATTTATTTATTTATTTTGGGGGGGGAAGACCTTATTAATGGATTCCACAATCCTGACACCTTCTTTTGACACTATATGTCCCAAAAATTTACCTTTTGTCACAACAAAGTGACATTTCTTTGGATTTAATGAAATCCCATACTCCAGGGCTTTAGTAAAAATTTTCTCCAAGTGTTTACAATGATCCTCAGCCTTTTTAGAATATGCAGTTAAATCATCTTGATACACCACCATAATTATATTTACAAACTCTTTAAAAGCCACATCCATCGCTGTTTGGAAAGTAGCTCCTGCATTCATCAGGCCAAATGGCATTCTCCCATATACATACATACCCCATGGGGTAGTAAATGTTGTTTTAAACTGTTCAGACTCCTGAACTAGCACCCGATTTTAACCATAAAAACCATCCATCATGGATAGTAGTTCATAGCCAGTAACTCTTTGTAGCATTACCTCCATGTTTGGAAAAGAGTAATTATCTTTTAAAGAAGCTACATTGAGGTTTCTAAAATCAAAACATATCCTAATGTCTCCATTTTTATTTCTAACTAAGACTAAATTGGACACCCAAAAAGAGTGTCTGATTGGTTTTACTATCCCAGCTTGTCTGAGCTTTGTGAGCTCCTGCTACATCTTGGGGGCTAGTGAAGGATTGACTAGCCTCTGTTTCTGTCTAAAAGGCTTAATATCATTTTTAATGGGATTTCATGCTGAAACAGATCTTCCGTATAAGCCTTAAGGTCTTCATAAGAGCAAGCAAAAACATGTTTGAACCTTTTCAGTAACTTAATCAAATTCAATCTAACATGAGGAGCCAACTTATTTCCAATATATACAATATTAGGAGCATACTCTGATCCCAAATTTACCTCCTCAAACTCATCCAATTTGGTAGCAGACTTCTGGCACATATGACTATCAGTATCAATAAACAATCTCTGAAAAATCTTAACAACTTAATTCCATTTTTTATTGCTATTTCTAATCCCAACAATAATGCCTCATACTCAGCTATGTTATTTGTACATTGAAAGGACATCAGAAATGAGTACTTGAAAGTAATACCTAATGGGGAAACAAATAATACTCTTTCTCCTTAACCTTCTTTAGAGCATGCTCCATCAAAATACATTTTCCACAGTCCAGGCTTCTGCAATTCCAACTCCTCTATTATGGGATCTATATTTTTCAACTGTGGTTGAATCTTTTCAACCCTGAAATTATGCATATCTACATCCACAAAACAATTCAACATGTTTGGATTAACTTTCTCCACTAGAACAGGAGCCCTAGGCTCTAAAAATAAATTAACTTCATTTCCATTCATAGAAATGGTTACAAAGGACAAATCCAACTCTACATGTCCTCCCACTATTGCAGCCCATTGTCTTGATAGTAGCATTCCAAAATGGGACTGAATATCTACTACTACAATGTCCATTTTAAGAATAGTTTCAGGGAATGTGGCCAACTTGACCTCAATACCTTTCAAAGTCCCAATTATAGGCACCTCTTTGTTGTCCATTAAATAATATCTACCAATAGTAGTGTCAACCTTCAATCCAAATTCTTTCATCACACTGTAGGGCATCACATTAACAGTAGCTCCTAAGTCTATCATACAATTTTTGAACAACATATTATTTATAAGAAATGTTACATAAAAAGGATCAATCTGATATGGCTCTTGGATAACCACACTTTCTAAACAAACTGGGATTTCATCCTTTTCTTCTTTCATTTTTCTTAATTCACAATTTAAACTGGTATTCTCATGTATATTAGGAAAATTAGATAGTAGTGAAAAAGTATCTTCTCGATGCTCTTTAATTTTGAACATCTCAACGAAAGGGACAAATATCTTCATTTGGGACAAAGCTTGTTTCATATCAAAAGTTGCAAAATTCATGACATTTTTAGAAGATGTTTTACCTCTACCCTCCTTCAAGTGTCTTGTTTTTTGTTCATTAGTAGGGGTAACTTTATTTTCCTTAACGAGAGTGTCCTTTGGTTCATTATTTTCTACCTCTCTCTTTTTTGTTTCCTCCACATCATGTGTGGATTCTTCATTTATAACTGTTACCGATTTTCGGTACCAAGATCAATCAGGTGGGTTTGTTATGTTTTGAATGGATGAAGGTATTTTCTTAGTTCTAGTGTATCCGATTCATTTATCTCTATCTGGTATGTCTATCCACTGTCATGCTTTCGGGTTTTCCAGTCTACACTTAGCCAAATTTGCAAAACCCTAAACCCTGAAAACCCTAGGTCTTGGCGACTTTTCCCAGGCTTTATCATTCAAATTCTGTGTTTGCCACGTGAAAAAGGTCAAAGTCCCTTTTTGAAGTTATGTCTCAGCTCATCGCTCTGTCACATCATTTTTTATGTCATGTCCTTATATTGCGTGAGTGCACGACGAGCTGCCAGTCAAGTCATCACGCAATCGTGAGCTGTTTGGAAGGAGCTCTGATCTGTCCACGAGTTCATGACGAGCTATTTAAGTTAGTCATCGCGCAGTCGCGATCTATCCTTGTTAAGTCTTTTAAACTGCGCGACTAAGAAAATTCAGTGCTTTAAAGTATGTGTCACACAGTCGCGAGGCCTTTTCAAAGTTGGGTTCAGGGTCTGCGAGTCAGTGATGAGTTAAAATTAGATGTGTCGCTTAGTCGCTGTTAAGTCATGCTGCTTTTATCCTGCTTGGCGACTGAGCGAGTCATGTAGATCATCTACAGTCGTGCACCCGCTCAAGTTTTTATGTTAATGTTTTAAGTCCCGCGAGTGCGCGACAAGGTCAAGTCATAGTGGTCGCTCAGTCGCTGTTGTTTTCAGAAAAAGGAAAAAGAACCTACGAGGATGCGATGAGAAAAGAGCATAAGGCTATCATGCAGTCGTCGATTAGTAAAGAAAAAAGAAGATCAGCTCGGGAGCGTGCGACAAGCAAAAAGCAAGGCTCATCGCTCACTCACCGAGCAATGAAGATAAAGGGATATCAACCTGCGAGTCAGCGACGAGCTAAAGTGGGGGACTCGTCGCTCAGTCGCGTAGGTAGTTTTCAAGGGTTATAAAGGTCAGCGACCGAGCGACCAAAGGAATTGTCCAGCTTGTCGCTCAGTCGGTGCAGTTTTTAGATGAAAGAAAAGGAGCTCGCGGGTGTGCGATTAGCATAAAGAAAAGGGATGTCACTCAGTCGCCGGTCAGAAAAGGTAAAGGGAAAACGGCTCACGAGCTTGTGATCGAATAGAGAATGGATGTCGTCGCACACTCGCAGTCAGGGTAAAGTGAGATTTTAAGACTTGCAAGCTTGCGACTGAATAGAGAATGGATGTCATCACCCACTCACGCACAAAATGGAAATAGAATGAAAGGCTGAGTGAGTATGCGACGGAGCAGAATATGTAGTAAGAGAAGGGATATTGGTCAGTCGCCCAAATCAAAAGGGTTAGTTCAGACAGCCAGTGACTGTGCGATGAAGGAACAGATGAAAAGTAAAATGCATTGGTGCTCAGTCGCCGAGACTCAGGTGCTATCAGAAAATAGCTCGCGAGCTTGCGACTGAGGTAAAAGAGAGATAGCGTCGCTCACTCACGCAAAATGGAAAAAGAAGAGTATGAAAGAATGGCGAGTAGGCGACAGGCAGGGAATAAGGAAAAAAAGGTGTTGTTTGCCGATTTTAGCCGTTTCCTGAGTGAAATATGTATAAGTCTGCGATTTTCATAGAATTTAAAATATAAACAAGGGGAAAGATCAGATTTTTTAGAGGCAGAAAGATTAGATATTTTCTCAGACGCTTAGATATTTTACAGATGAAAGATCAGCTTTGAAAAGGTCAGAGGATGCACTTTTTTGGGGCTGCAGAAAAGTTATTGCAATTCAGGGACTTTTGTGACTCTTCTAGAGGGATAAGACTTTTTTTGTGAAGGAGTATTTATGTTGATATTTTTTGGGATGACTTTAAGGGCTTAAACAGTGGCTGGATAGGCCAAATCTGATCCAAAATTTATTGCTTTCAGAATGCAGTTGGCTTGGAAAATGCATAAATATGAGTTGAAGATTCATTGTTAAGGAGTTCTTCTTCCCTTTGGCTGGCTATTTTGTAACCTTTTCTGAGTACTTGACAGAGGCAAAGAGATTTTGTAACCCATTTCAGAGAAATATACAGATTTGTAACACCTTTGATTGTGAAAGATAGCTTATGCCTTCCCTTATTAGTCTATTATTGTGTACTTAGTGACTGGTATAAAATTATATGATGTTCTTTGTCCTCAATTTGTATCACATATTAGTGCCTTTATGCAGTACTTCATACTTGTTTGCAGGTTTTAAGTTGTGCTCAAGTCAGATTTTCCCCAAATTGTGAGAAATATTTCTCCTTTAAAGGGATTGTCATTATTGGCCTTCTTGTTAATTGATTATGCAAATATTATGATTTAGTGGGGTTGTGTAAGAGAGCTTAAGTAACTATTTCATTGTGTGTCAAGTTATTTGTGCATTTCTCAGATATCTTCTGGTGTATCACCTTCTAGGACATAGTTTTCATTTTCTGTTCTCCTTCTATCCCTTTTCTCCATCAAAAGAATTGGTTTCAAATAGTATAGAGTGATTTACCAGATAGGAAGCTGGCCTAGGACCCAGAGATTCATTCTAGCCATAGGTTACCCACAACCTTGGACTATTTCCATGTTTCTCCAAAAGGTTAAGTTATTGCAAACTTAATAGGGTGCAATTTTGGTAGATAACAGTTTTGGCACGCCTGGTGGGACCAGTGACTGACTTTTCCAGTCATCTTTTGCAATATTTTTTTCTATTGTTAGTGTGTACAGTAGTACTTTCAGCCTTGAAGAGGGTTTAGAATTACACAGTTGGCAACTCTGAGCTTTGGAATAGAAGAACCAATAGATTACAACATATGAGAAGAGTGCAAACCAGAAGTAGTTCTTCAGATTTTGAATATTTGTAGCTATCTCCCCCTAGGAGAAGAGGGAGAGTAACTGAAAAGTCCAAAGAGACATTGGTTGATACAAGAAGAGCCAAGTCTACACCTCCTGCAGTAAGAGTGCATACCACTGTTCCAATTTTTACTACCCCAAGAGGTCAAGTTTTGTAGATTCCAATGGCACTACAACGGAACCAGCCTTTTGTTTCATTCAATCAAGGCAGCCCACTGACTCTTGCTCAACATGATGTCATTCCTGTTGCTGCATTAAAAAGTCTACCATATTTTAGTGGCGAAGATCAAACCACCCGAGTTGAGCACATAAAAGACGTAGCCAATCTTTGTGCCCTGCATCATGTTACAGAGGATAATGTTGCTGTCAGGTTGTTAGCTGCGTCTTTCAAAGGAAAGGCTTTGAAGTGGTTTAGAAGGCTACCAGTGGGTTCTATTGCTGATTGGGACCAACTCGATATTGAGCTTTGCAAGTTTTTTGAAGACAAATCTGATCATCTATCCTTGGTAGAGCAGCTGTCAACTATAAAAAGGGCCCCTCATGAGCAAGTAATAGATTTAAATTTCCATTTCCAAAAGACATGGGAAAGAATCCCTCAAACGGTAAGACCCTCTGCTGATCATGCTTTCTTATATTATTTAAGGGCTTTCAATAGTGATATAGCAGTTATGATACAATCAATGGGAGGGGTTACACTTCTAGGTGCTTATGATGTGGCCATTAGAGCGGAAAACAGTCTTATCCAAGCTGGAAAAATTGCCCCAAGGCTACCTATGCCAATCTTTCCAATAGCACCTAAAGTTCAGTCAATGATACCTTTGCAAATAGCCCCCTTAGCTGTTATTCTAGCAGCACCAGCATTACCAGCACCCAATATGCAACCCAATTCTCAAGGCAATGCCCCCTTAGCTCAATCTGTGGATTTACAAGAGATTAAGGGTATTTTGCAGACTTTTGGTAATGAAATTGTGAATATAAAAAAGCAGAAAAGTCAAGGATATAGGCCTTACCAGCCCTCTTATCAATCCCAGTATCAGAAAAACTAGGGCAATAGACCTCCTTATCAACCCAATAACCAAGGCCAAAGACCTAATCTTAATACAAGGCCTTACCAACCTTACAACCCCAATGTTGCTAGCACCTCAAAAGAGCTTGTACCCACTCAGAATAATCTAGTTCAGGATTATGAGTGGTGTTTTCCATGTAACCAGCAGCATAATCAAAGTACTTGCATGAATGGGGTCATAAATTAGGCCTTAATGGTTCAAAGTATTCCAAATTCACAGGATGAAGGTCCTAATGGAGCCACTTTACACAATGATGAAGGCAGACCACCAGAGGCAACTCTTATGAATTGGCAGGATGAGGACTTTTGTGGAGTAAACCAACAAGTTCTTGTTGTTTCAGATAACACAAGAAGCAAAAAGAGAGAAATAGAAGGTGGTTAGCAAGCTGCAAGCTCGTCTAATGCTGAGAGTGTGCAGTTTTTTCCAAAGGGTTCAGCTTTAGCTAGTAAGGAACAGCCTAAGGAGCAGCCTATGATTCTGATACAACCAGCTGGTGTTAACATTGATGTTGCTTCTACAAAGGCCCAATCTAAGGTTGGTATGACTTCTTTTAATATATTAGATCATATGAAGAAGGCAAATGTGTCTATTTCCATGTGGGATTTCTTGGGGGTTCCAGGTCAAAAGGACCTTCTGCAATCAGCTTTATCTGATTTAGGTCTTTCTAGTAAGCCCAAAAGCGAAGAGGCTAAAATTGTAATGACTAACAATATTATAAAAGAGAAAGAACAGCAGGTTCCAGTAGTTAAACCCCCACCATTTTATGTATCCTTGATCATAGGAGACCACCTAGTACATAACTGCATGATTGACTCAGGTGCTAGCAGCTCAGTGATGCCCAAATAGATCGTGGATAGGTTAGGAATCAAGTATGAGCCACTTGAAAAGGGAGTTGTGCAATTAGATGGTACTGCTATTAATACCATAGGTGTCATTAAGAATCTGAGCCTAACTCTGCAGGCTTGCCCAAACTTCTCCATTCCAAAAGACATTTATGTCATAGAATTGCCTCCGTACTTTGCCATATGCTTATCAAGGGATTTTACAGCCAAGATTGGGGGTTATTTATCTTCTGATTGGTCTCATATGCTGTTTAGGACTAGGTATGGCACCAAAGTTACCATAAAATCTGAGCCTATTGCCAAGGATCATGTTGAACCTTACTCCCCAAGTCCTATTAATGCCAACTTGTTGGCAACTGACCAAGAGTAGCAGCTTGTTTTTCAAGAAGGCGACACCCAGACTGATACAATACCTGATATACTCCTAGATGAGTGGGCAGTTCAAAACCAAGCAGAATATCTTTGTGAACAGCACCCGGGTCACACTGATTTGGGTATGTATTTAATACATGAGGCTGATGCAGTCATTCCCAATCTAGAAAAAAGTGCAGAGAAGCAATTTGGACAGCAAAACGAGGAAGTTTGGGAGCTGTATTTTGACGGTGCAAGGAATAAAGTTGGGGTTGGAGGCGGTTGCATGCTAGTTTCTCCAAAGAAAGATAGGTATTATTCATCTCTTCATTTCTATTTCAATTGCTCCAATAATACTGCTGAGTATGAGGCTCTTATTCATGGATTGGAATGGGCAAGGAGAAGAGGTATTAGCTGTTTGAAGGTTTATGGTGACAGTGAATTAATAGTTAATCAGGTGAGAAGCATCAAACTCACCAAGAATGAGTTGCTGAAGTCTTATAAACACAGGGTATGGGATCTAATAGAAGGCTTTAATGCATTTAATCTAGTGTCTATACCCAGAAATCAGAATAGAAATGCTGACAGATTGGCTGCCATTGGTGTTGAATTTGATATTCCAAAGGAAATCAGCAATGATAAAGCAATTAGCATGTCAAATTCATTGTTAGACCTATTGTACCTGATAATAATACACATTGGCAGGTCTTCGAGGATGACCAGCAAATAGTCAACTTCCTAAGAGAGGAAGCTGAATTCTCATATGCCAATCAAGACAAATTTCAGCATCAATATGATGGCCAAATCATCCAGCTTAAAAATAACAAGGTGCCAAAGGGTTTGGTCACCCTTGAATCCATTTTCAACACTGATGATGAGGTTAGAAAATCAAAGGCCAGTATGCAGGTTCAACAGGAACACTACGAGGAAGTTGAGGTGTTCAAAGGAAAGTTGCTTAAGCTGGGTAAGGTATGTACAGTGGAGGAGCAGCATTCATTTGTTAATATTTTTCAAGATTTTAATGATGTTTTTGCATGGGAGTACACTGATTTGAAGGGGTTCAATCCCCAACTTGCTCAACACACTATTGAACTTGAACCAGATGCAAAACCAGTAAGGCAAAAATAGAGGCCTTTGAATCCAAAGCTGGAGCCACTTATGCAGAAGGAGCTGAATAAGCTGATTGAAAGTTGTATCATATTCCCCATCAAGCACACTTCATGGGTCTCCAACCTTGTACTGGTTAGAAAAAAGAATGGGGAGATAAGGTTGTGTTTAGATTTACGAGATCTCAATAGAGCCTCATTGAAAGACCGACACCCCTTGCCTTCTATAGAGCAGATCCTTCAAGTAGTCTTGGGATCTGAGAGGTTTTCCTTATTGGATGGATATTCAGGTTATAATCAGATCTTAGTAAGAGAAGAAGACCAGTTCAAGACAGCCTTTACCACCAAGTGGGGTACTATGGCATACCAAAAAATGCCCTTTGGTTTGTCCAATGCTGAGGAAACCTTTCAGAAACCCATGGATATGGCTTTTGATAAGTTAATGTATAAGATTGTTTTGGTTTACCTGGATGATATCACTATTTTTTCTAAGGAAGAAAAAGATCATTTAAAGCATCTAAAGAAGATTTTTGAAAGGTGTAGAGAGTTTGGGATATCTCTTAATCCCAAAAAGTGTGTGTTTGATGTCCATGAGGGCAGACTGCTTGGTTATGTGGTATCTAAACAGGGTATCACTATTGATCCTGACAGAATAACAACAATTTTGGCTCTTTCCCTGCCAGCACATAAGAAAGGTTTGCAAAGTTTCATTGGCAGGATAAATTTTGTTAGAAGGTTTATCCCAGATATTGCAGATTTGTTAAGTCTACTAACAGCTATGCTAAGGAAAAATACTCCATTCAGCTGGACTAAAGATGGAAAAAGGAGTTTTGAACTGATTAAAGAGGCACTTGCAACAGCACCTACACTCATAAATCCTGATTTTTCTAAGGATTTTTTTCTGTATGCCTATGGAGATATTGATTCTATCTCAGCCATGTTAGTCCAGTGCAATGATGAAGGCCTAGAGCAGCCGGTGGCATTCTTTAGTCAAGGTCTTAAGGACTACAAGCTTAGGTATTCATTTGTGGAAAAGTATGTGCTCTCTGTTATTAGGAGTTTGAAAAAATTTAAGCACATGTTGTCAAATAATAAGATCATCCTAATGGTTGCTCATCCAAGTGTCAAGGAATTCCTTTTAAGTAAGGATTTAAGTGATAAGAG
>MU224499.1:1269451-1338760 GCA_018584345.1 Thuja plicata
CTATTTCATTGTGTGTCAAGTTATTTGTGCATTTCTCAGATATCTTCTGGTGTATCACCTTCTAGGACATAGTTTTCATTTTCTGTTCTCCTTCTATCCCTTTTCTCCATCAAAAGAATTGGTTTCAGATAGTATAGAGTGATTTACCAAATAGGAAGCTGACCTAGGACCCGAAGATTCATTCCAGCCATAGGTTACCCACAACCTTGGAATGTTTCCATGTTTCTCCAAAAGGTTAAGTTATTGCAAATTACTTAACAGGGTGCAATTTTGGTAGATAACAATAACTTATGTGATAGAAAGTGAACTAGGTTGGTTCCCACTTTGATCAACCTTTCTATTTCTAAGCTGATATGAGCTTCTTGCCTATGTCATAGAAGCAATAGTAAGAAATCTTAT
The DNA here is from genome assembly GCA_018584345.1 of Thuja plicata. Classification (NCBI taxonomy): domain Eukaryota; kingdom Viridiplantae; phylum Streptophyta; class Pinopsida; order Cupressales; family Cupressaceae; genus Thuja; species Thuja plicata. The sequence goes on from MU224499.1 coordinate 1,269,851, forward strand.
CTCCTCATCACCAGGCATTCCAAGATGGACATGTTCTAATTTGTTGTTTGTAAAATTTACTATGACAGGAACACTTTCTTCTGGCTCTTCCTCCGAATTGCCATTGTGGTCTTCAATATTAAATGCACACATGTTTATTGCAGGTCTTTTATCACTCTGGATTTCTTATGTTCCAACATTTTCATGCGGTTCTACCATGCCTTGAGCTACTGCACATTGATAAGGGGAATGAGGCATATTACAGGTCATGCACCAGGGAGTGTTCTCTGTATTATGTGCATTGTTTTTTTTTAATGGATCAGGGACCTCTTTATTCTTAGGATCAATTTGTTCTTTTGGAAAAGGTTTTCCATCTTTCCACTGGGTTTTATAAGGAAAATATTGCAGCCTATAATGCTTATCTTACCTTTGATACTGTGGCCTATTATTTTGAAATCCCTTTTCATTCTTGTCTACCTTAGCAGAAATATCTTTCACCACACTCATTAATGTATCCATTTTATCTTCTTCTTTGGGATTCTTATTTGACTATGTTTTTTACTCTTTCTAGAGTGTACTGTCATCCCATTTGCCAATCTTACCAGAAGCTCTTCTATTACTTTCTATGTTTATGGCCAAATTATATGCTTCTCTCATAGTCTGAGGATCTTTATCTATGAGAAAATAAGTTTTCTTCCCATCTAAAGCATTACAGTAAGTGGTGAGGCATACATTTTCATCCAGTCTTAATACTTAGAACAACTTATACATATACTTTTAAAATCTAATGTTGAATTCGGCAACGCTTTCATTTGCAATTTTTTTCAAATTGTTAAATTCATTCAACATGAAGCCATAATTTATGTTTTCACCATACTGCTATTTGAAACTTATAAAAAACTCATCCCATGAGTAAATACTATTATCAGACAAGCCTCAGTACTAATCTCTTGCATCCTCAATCAAAGATTGCACAAACAATTTCATCACAGCATCCTCATCTCCAATCTCATAATCATTCATTGTATCTGTGAAAATTTTTAGATGCTCCTCACTAGTTATAGCATTATTCCCACTAGATTTGGGAATCTTATCTTTGATCTCATTAGGAATAGGGTTTGGTTGACCAGGGATACCATCAAAAAATAGTTTCCTATATCTTTCTAGATGAATAGGTCTTCTTTGAAAATTTGTACGAATATTGTGGCTACTATTACCAATGCCTACATTTTGGTGACCAACACTTCTATTCACTCCACTCCCTCCTGGTTGTGATGAAATTCCTTGAGTTGCACCAAATGTCTGGGTATTCATATTAACACTAGTATTCTAAATACTAGAAGTATTTACAGGCATAGTTTGAGTAACTATAGTATTATCATTTGTTACATTGGTATGAATTGAAGAACTCAAGAAAGAAAACTTTCTTTTCATCTCTACAGCAACAACTTCTAATTCTGCCTTTTCCAACTATCTTGCAATATCATCTTTGTCCTTTCTAGTCCTCTCTAACTCCATATCAAGTGAGAATATATCCTGAGATATACCCTCTTCAATCTTAGGCTCAAAAATTTTAATGCCAACACAATTTTTTTTTCCCTTATTAGCCTTTGTTTGTCTATCATTAGTTGTTGATATATCTTGTGTAGATGTTTGAGACTTGGGAGGTTTTTGAATCTCATAATTAATGACTTGCCTCAACACAAGGCCTATGTTTCGGGAATCATTTTTCTTAAGTAGGTGTTCTCTTTCTTAGCATTCTTTTCTCATGGTATCTTCATATCCAAAAATTTCTTTATTCAAACTATGAAATCCTTCATTTGCACCATGAGCTGCCAATTTTAATTGGGCAACCCGCTTCTTCAAATTTTCTCTTTCAGTGATGGAATTTATAATTTTTTCTTCTCTAGCCTCATCATTTTTATACTTGATAAGTAGCAATTCATCTAATTCCCTTTTCAAAAGGTTATTATCTTTGAGGACTTCTTTAATATCAAAACTGGAAGATTTAGATAATCTCCCTTTTGGTTTTCCACCCATTCATAAGGGATACCTGATGAACTTGGAAAGAAATTTCCCTTGTAATAGGAGGATGTTTCTCCTTTTCTTGAGATATTTTCTTTGATACAGGGGTAAATATATCATCAAAATAACCCATGGTGTCAGACTCAGGATTCAAAGGTTCAGTAATTTCTTTCTCAGGAATGGTACCTAAGGGTTGACTTGGGCCTACAGAACTAGGCTTCCAAGAGGTGTTGTTATAAGGTTCTCCCCTCCTAGAATGGGTTTTTATAGAATTTTTAGAAACATCACTCTCTGATGTTGCTTGAGGGTGATTCTTTGTGTTTTTGTTTGCATTCCTCATCTTATCTAAAATGAAATTTTGCACACTTGATATGCTAATGTTCCCAATAGAAACACTATAACCAATTACTTGGAGTCACCACCCAAAAGGATTTGGGAATAAAATAACAAAATTTCACTTCAACAATGATATTAGAGGATATGACACAATGAGGTATAACACAACTTGTGATTTCAAAAACTGGATTTCAAGGAATTGATACATATATGAAACATGAATCTCAAACTAATATTTACACGCATTCCTTGAAAGTCCCTAGCGGAGGTGCCAGTTTCTATTAGTTTTTTTTCTTGCTAACTTATGAAATACTTTAAATGAGCTTTCTCTATTTGTCCCAAACACTGATCAAGTAAGATATAGAAAGACAGTAATAGGGTCTTTAAACCCCCTACACTTTGAGCTCCATAAAATTGGGTGGGAATACCCTTCTGACTCAGAACAACCAAATCACAAAATAGTTCTATCAAATAAAAATGGAATTATAGAGATCAGTCTCTGCAACATTTATTTGATAGATTTTAACATAATGACAAAGATCAATTTCAATATGATAGTCACCTATTCCAATGGAAAATAGACTAGTGCTTTATCCTAGGGCATGGAGTCACTATGAATATTTATAACCAATCACTGGGAATATGAACTTAAAACAACTACAGATCTAAAATGAAAGTGGAGACACCTTGCATATCCACCTTCACACATATGATAAACTAATTCATCAAATTCATTTGATACTCTAAATCTTACTAAATAAGCCTGAGGTGATTTTGATCTTTCCTTGAAAGAACCCTAAGGTGATCCCAAAATCTTCCTAACAGACACATAAATTGAACATTCCTTGATAATTCAATTTAAATAAAATTCAAAACATAGTAATGAAGACAAGTACTCATCATATGATTCAGAAACTTATATATGGATTCCATTTGTATTCATATCAAAAGTAATTACATCCAACCATAAAGCTTTCAAAACTGTACTAAAAATATACTGGTCTTAAACCATAGTTTATATAATTCAAACTTGTACTCCCAAATGAAAAATGGCTATCCTTTTCCCAGTAGTCTTGGAATCCTTTTATAACTAAGGATGAAACAAGCTATAGAATACATGGGAAAGATTTACAAAATCTTTGCAACAACTTTTACAACTAATAGAAAAACAAAATTGAAACAGAACTCGGGTGGCATAATGTATGCGAAGTCTGAACAAAATTTGTTGTTGCACTTGAAAATATCTTCCTTATCCTTTCACCTTTGCTTCCCACCTGTTCACTTCCTTGGCGGTGGTCCAATCAAAAGTATTTTCCTACTCCAGCTTGGTAATAGCTTCTGTCCACCTAGTGTCCATAGTTGTTCTGGCCTTGGCAACATAATTTTTCATATCTGTTTCAACCTTAAGAAGTTTATCAATCAATTCATTACAATACTCTGCATCAATATCCTTTTCTAGGCTCTGTTTCATTTCCTCATCCTTGAATATTCCATCAAATTCTTCTTTCCAATCTGATTGTGGTTTTAACACACCTAATTCATCATAAATATTTGGAACTAATGGAGGGAACTGATTACCAAATAATTGCAATTTGTTATCTATTAACCTAGCTTTGCCATTGAAGAAAGTGAAAGTATCATTCACTTCATTAATCATCTCAATAGTGTCTATGATTTTATCAAGAAAATCATCACTGTACAACATGGTTGTCTTCAATTTGTCCATTAGCCTATCTTTTCCTAACCAAGTTTTGAAAGTAGGTTCTAGAAATATCATGGCTTTAATAGTTATTCTTGAGGATTCTTATAGTGATCCATATAGTGTATACACTATTTTAGTATTTTCCTTCAAAACATCAATCTGATGTTGTAGTATAGGATATATGATAGACATAACATTATTATTTTGTCCCTGTGATAGCTCTTTAACATGACCTTCTGCCAGTGCTAAGTCCTCTTCTGTCTCCACTACAACATTTGTTTCATCTTTTGATACTTCCGGGAGGGCTGTATTTTTCTTACTTTCTTCCAATTCTTCCTTCAACTTTACTATTTTCTCCTCCAGGGTGTGGTTATGAACCACAACTTCTTCATGTTTCTTGGCCAGAGCCCTCATTTGACCAAAATTTGTCTCATATCATTTTGACAAATCCTTTGTTTTTGCTAGATTCATGAAAGATACCTGAGTCATGCCCTAGGAAATCTCAATATCACTGGTATTCTTTAAATTCAAAATCATTCTATCAGCTCTTTTTCCCTCCCTTATGGTCATAACCAAAGCCTTCTGTGTAGCAAGGGCCAAAGAGAAAATGGCTAAAGTCTTAGAATTAGAATCAAATCCTAATCCTTTCAATACCTCATCTATTTCAATCTCTATTTTCATCAGAGGGTTTTCTTGCCTTCTAATTTGATCAAAAATGAAAGTGGACTGTAAGTCCCAGTCAGGCATTAACAATGCTCCACTATTCTGTACCAATAATATAGCCTCCTCCACAGTAATCAATTCACTCTCAGGATCATAATCCTAGAGTGTCTTCACAATCTCCTCATTCTTTTATTCTTGTCCTTCACCCTAATCAAGCTTCATCTCAAATCCTTTTCTTTTAACTTGGTCAGGAAGCTTTTGAACTCTTTAGTTTTTATGAATTCATCATCCTTGATGAATTCATTAGCCATCCTTACTCTCTCATTGGCTTCTCCAAATAGTATCATTTGGTTATTACCATGACCTTCATCTTGTATCTATTTCTACATTTGCCTTTTCAACTTTCTAAAGTATTTTCCATGCTCTGTTATCACAACTTTGGCCATTCTTTTTCTATCCTGCACCATCTTGTGCTATGTTTTATATTTTTTCTTGGGTGGCTCTCTAGTGGAAGTAACCTCTTCACCAGCCTTCTTTTCTTCTTGATGTTGTTCTTCCTATTGTTCCAAATGTTCCTAATCATGTAATGCAACAAAAAGAGGAGATCCCAGGGACTGTGCATCTTCAGCACTGAATTGTGGTATTTGTGCCATCATTGTATCATATGATTTTAGCATCTCTTCCATTCTCTGCAAGTATGGAAGGTCAGGGAAAAAACCACAAAATGTTTTGTTTGATTCCTTCCATTCTACTTCTTCCCATAGAAGGTCTTTCCATTTCCTTCTTCTCTCTTGGACCTCAATTTTATCCAACTTATTCCTCACAATATCCTCATCATCCAATGGCTCATGATCTCTGATTTTTTGCCAGTGAGTCATAGACTTCAATGCTATCTTTATAAATTATTCTGGATCACAGAACCTAAAAAATGTTGTAGACATTCTATATTGCTTCAGGAAATCATTGATCAAATAGAAAAATCTCTTCCCAATAGAGAAATGAAATTCCACCCATAACCTAGGGATAAAAGTAACCTTTTTATGTCCATCTAAAAACTCTTTATCCACCTAGGTGATTTTCCAAATGAATTCTGAAAATGCAACCCTAAGAGGAACAAATTTAGGAAGAATGTGAGGTGGCTGTGAACAACCATATACCCTCATGACAGTAATTTGGTCAAAGAAGAAAAATTCACCCTAGTTATGAGTAATTGGCCAATTTTGAACAAATTTCCAAGGTCTTAAAATCCTTCTAACCTCAATTGGTAATCTCTCCCTATTTTCTCCCAATAAATCAAAGATTGGATCCATAATCCAATTATAGAAACATACAAAAGATGAATTTACAAAGAGCTATCCCAAACCTGGGTCCACCTTTAGATTGGCATAATGACACCATATTCTGAATCAAACAATTCCAGCTCTTTATCCATGGACTCCCTATTATAGTAGAAAATCATAAACATTAAATGTGGGTAATGTTTAAAAGTTGGTAGAGGAGCATCTGACTGTATTTCCACCAGTGCAGCATGTATAGCCTCAACTATGTATCCCACATAATCATAATTTGTATTGACTTCTGGGTGCTGGATATTCATGGCCATCATGAGCACATCCTGGGGCACATTAGAATCTCCATCAAAACCTAATACTCTAGTTAGGCCATACACTATGCATTTCACATAATGGTGGAAGAGGGACAGGTCAAAAGGTGGTTGAACATTATCTGGGATTATCACTAGATGTTTTTATACCCTGGGCATGAATTTGGACATCCCATACTTCTTGATCAATTTTTCCCTCTTTTTGAAATCTGCCTGTATCTTTTCCAAGTCAATTTCTGTGCATAATGCACCAGTGATTCTAAAGACCTCTACTACTGATCTCCTGTCTATAGATACTAGGTTCTCTTTGTTTTTCTTCCTAATTACCCTAGCTACTGGGCAGTAATTCTTAGCTATTTCCTTTATAAGGCCTATATCAATATAGACATTAGGCACAATTAATTTTTCCATATTTAATTCCCAAGGATCGCAAATAGGAAATTCTGTAACCCTATTATTCTAGAAATAATGGAAAAGAGTATTGTGATGTATTATTATGTATCTGCAAGTATACTGCACACAAACACTCAATAACTCATTATTTCCATGGTTAGTAAGATCAAATCAATGAAAACAATAGAAAACCTTGAGAAATCAAATTATTGCTTCCTATTCATGAAGATTCTACTCTAAATTGTAAATTGCTCTCAGATTAAGCATGTTAGATCATAGAATGACAATCATGAAATGGAAGATTCATTGTAAAAATGCCTAAAATTCTCAAGAACATGTTCAATTATGCACAATTTTGATCAAATTATACAAATGAACTAGATGAGCTAAATTGAAATTGACATTATATCTATGCTTAAATTATATTCTCCTATATCTCAAATGAGCTTAGAATGGCTTCTTTTTATAGAGAATTCTTGGAGGGAAAATGCAAATTCAAATTTTGAATTCATTGGTTGAGATGCATCCATGAGGGATGGTTGAGATGGAAGCTTGCTTGATCCAAGTGATTACCTCCTATTGGTTAGAGGCTTTATCCTTGAGGTACGTTGAAGGAATATGAATTATTTGATTTAATTAATTCCTTTTAATTGATTGCTTTAGCCATGTATTTAATTTTTTGATTTGATTTAATTCATTCAAGGTTAATTGAAGAATTAATGGCTTTTGATGGATGTCTCTTGATGAGTGATCTTGGATTATTGATTTTTGATGAATTATATATATAAACCAATCTAGTTTAATTATATAATTTTGATTAGCTTGATATTGATAGTCTTAGTTAGGACCTAGAGGACTTAATTGTAGATTAGGGCTTTTGAGTTTATTAGACCATTTTCAGCTGATTACATTTGCCCCTCTTTGAATCAATGTGTGATCAGCGTATTGATTCAAAAAAAATCTAGTTTTGATTAGCGATTGAATAGCTGGATATAAAGCGATACAACTAATCTTGATTAGAAACCAATTTTGAACTTGATTGAACAAAATGTGATTGAAGCTGCTGGAGATTCTTGATTACTGAAAGATCAGTGTAGTGACCAGGAGATCAATTTGATGTGAAGTGATGAAACTGATCACCTCTCTAATTGCTGAGGATAATAACACTTAATCAATTTGATATGAAGTGATGAAATCAATTAGTATTATAGTGATGTGTGAAATATTGATTGATACCAGTTTGTTTTGATGCGATGAAACTGATATCTCCAAGACATAGTTCAAAAAGATTGACTAGACAACCAGTTTGATGTGATGTGATGAAATTGATTTCTAGCAAAGATTTGAACAAATGATCAATTTGATGTGATGCATTGAAACATATCACTATTTTGAATTTTGATTGATTTAGCTACACATACTATCAATTTGATACGATGTAGTGAAATTGATATCTCTACTGATGTTTAGAACTTGAATTTGATAAGAGAAAGCAATTTGATATGAAGTGATGAAATCACTCATTCCAAATTTGATAATGTTGAGACTGATTTGATACCTGATGAAGATTCTCCAATTGTTTTGAAGTTGACTTTTTTGATCGATTGCAGGGTCAAGTTAGATTTCTGACAATGCCCTAGTTGTTTGAAAAAAAATGGTATTACGATCGCTTGACTAGATGTAATTGATAATGCCCCCTTGGAATCAAAATGGACATGAAATTGGGTTGATTTCCAAATAAAAACATCTGGATGAGAATGGTAATCTTGGAATGAATATTTTGACTCCAATAGAATAGATAGTGGTTAGAACCACGAAGATGCTGCTTTTTGTTTGGCCAAAATCGGACACCATAGGATGAAGTAAGAGAAAAAAAGGTGCAATAGATAAATAATAGTTTGTGGTTAAAATTTGAAATTAATTACCCCAAAAATGAGATTAAAATAGGGTGATAATTCAAAATTATTATTCATTTGAACTATTCACTGATAGAGATTTGCTTATCTTTGAGAGATAAGATGTCAATTCCCCTACATGATCATTGATTCGAGCTCATTCCGCGACACCAAAGACCTACCCACTACCCGCTAGTGGTATGTCATCGAAACCCACTTTGAAACTTTGAATATTGTACATGTTCTTGCTTTGTTTTTAGATGTTTTTGTTGATTTTCATAAAATATCATTTCTGGTAAGTACGGTAGCATTTCCAAAATATTTTATCATTTTCTATATTTTATATATCATTTGCCATTTGCATTTTATCGTTTACTGGTACACATCATTTTCAGTGTTTGTTCCATCATTTTGAGGAATATATATCGCTTGCGGTAATTACACCATCATTTTCAGTAAAACAATGTTTTAAGATCCTAGAATATTGTTTTTGGGACGGTGAGCCCAAAATGCAAATTTTAAGGCCAAAACTTTTGAAAATCTAAATGCCTTAGTCAATCTAACCCTATTAAAATAGTGACCTGCTGAATATATCTATTTTGCACATCCCTATTTGCCCCAATTCTGATTCTGCAATGTTTTTACCCTTTTATAGAGAGATCCTAGCACATTACAGACATGAGCACCATATCCTCATGTTTTTTCATTGACTAATCAGTTGTCTATTGAGAATCGCCGAGACATATTCCGGTGCGGTCTTGGATACTTATTAGACATGCCTGAGTATAAAGTAAACTGTGGTTTACTGACTGCATTGATAGAGTGATGGAACTCATAACATAACACATTCCACCTACCTACTGGTGAGATCACAGTGACGCTAGAGGATGTATGGTGTATTCTTCGCATACTTGTGATGGGTGAGTTTCCCTACTATGATCCTTCAGGACGACCATGTATAGATTCTTGTATACGAGTATTTTAGGATCCTCTAGTTGTAGAGAATCATATTACATGGGAGAAATTAGAGAGGAAGGCCTTGCATTGCCAAGATTATTAGCTGGCCTCATTAGTGGATTCGTTGTTCCGAATAGGAGTGCATAGGGTTTTTTAGTTGGATGGGGTAGATTGTTAGAGGATTTGATGCAGAGTCCACGTAGACTAGCCTGGGGTACTTGTCTTCTTGCACACTTATATCATGATTTGCATCAGGTGTTCGATCATCATGATAAATCATTTTCTTTGGGTTTGATACTATTATAGATATGGGACTAGTAGCACATACCCGTTACACGGCCATTAGTAGCTAGATCTCGACAGGATGGACTTCCTTATGTGTATATGTATGCTAGAGATATGGTGCAACCCCACCAAGGCAACTTATAGTACTAGAGACAAGAATTATATGATATGATAGTTTTTATCTAATGTCCTTACTTAGATTGTGAGGAGTGGAGGAGTGACAGATGAGAGATGCCCTATGTTTGCATGGAGAGATATTTGATTGGCCATACTATGTATATTGTTGAGAGATTCATGGTTACTCGTGTCTTGTGACAGTATGATATGACATAACCTATGCCTGAGGGTATGGCAGTGTATGCTAGGACCTAAGATGAGCAGACACAGTGGGGACCCTGGTTGGTATATGAGCATATTGTACTTGACCATCAACAACTAGCTCCTATGATATGGGTGTTGGCTCCAAATATTATAGATGTAGGTATGACTCCTAATTTTGCAGTATATTTTGCACAACATCCATTCCCTCGGTTGACCTCTCCAAATGAGGTATTATCAGCTATCGTAGATGAGGGTGATGATGGAGGAGATGATGATAGAGGTGGTGGGGCTGTCAGGTCTCCCTCTTGTAGATGTTCTAGTAGTAGTGATGATAGTGCTGGAAGAGGTCACGGTCATCAACAGATATAGGTTAGAGTTTGTATTGCAAGACTGATGCCACCAGTGGCTACATAGACACCAGCTTCTTCACATATATCAATTACAGGAAAGGTTCTTACATCTTCTCAGATTCCTTCTTATTCACATATTCCATCTTCTTCTCAGATTCCTATTACACAAGTTTCCTTGACACAGGTGTTTTCTTCCACCCGAGTGACTACTTCACAGGTTTTACCTTAGACAAGGGTCACTAGATCAGGTAGCACAGGTATTAGACCAGATGCACAGATTATACCATAGATGAGTACTCCTCCTCCTCAGCCAAGTATAGGTCCTATAGTTCCTTCAGGGGTACAGGCACTAGGGCCTAGACCTATAGGTGTACCAGTATAGGGTATAGTAGAGGCAGCATTGATTTCACACCTCCATAGAGAGAGAGAGGCTAGTTACAGACTCGTATAGCAGTTTTATAGGCTCACCTAGCTGACAGGGATAGAGCTTTGGATGTTGCATAGAGAGATGTTGCAGCATAGTGCAGTAGATCATCTTATTATCAAGCTACATATTTTTCAGTGGTACCAGATCCTACTGCAAGAGTCACTCCTTTTTCACAAGCTGTAGCACAGTCAGAGGGTGGTGGACTAAGTAGATCAGATGATCCTCCTCATGGACCACTAGGGGATGATACAACTAGTCAATCTTGATTGATTATGAGCTATTGATCTACATTTTTGATGATGGTGTATTGATGTATTTATAATCTAGCACCATTTTTTCTCAATTTTTGGATGATGTATCTCATGGACATTATTTGATATATGATGACATTCTCATGTTTTGATCTCATTGTATCTTTTATCACTGACATTTTATGCTTAAGGAGAGGATTATGATTATGCTATGAGTACGCTCTTTAATTTCAATATGCTTTGGATGCAAATGTATGGATGCATTTTATTTTTGTTGTTTTTGATGCATAGATATGATGTTGAGCTTAATGTTATGGATGAATATGTATGGATTTTGAATGAAATGCAATGGAGATGCAAAATGATGATTTTTTATTTTAGTGATTTAAAATACTCAATCATAAGAGAAATTATATCTTTGAACGTTTGAAGTTTGCTTTTCCCTCTTTTTAAATGTGTGTTATGATAGCCTTTCTTAGCATGACCTGATATAAAAGATATGCAACTCCTAGAATGAAATGCAATTCTAAAATGCAAATGCAGATGTAGCTTCCATTTTCATGTCATTCATTTTATGCTTTTGTTTCATCATTGAGCCTTTTGCGTACCCTATTTTTGACACAAACAACACTGATATGCAAGTAATCATGTTAGTATGAATATCACTTTTCTCGGATATAAGTAGATACAATCATCACTAGTGCTTAAATGAGTATGATAATATGAATATGACTTATGTAAAATGTTTGATTTTAGTACAACCACCACGAATAAATAATTTACTCTTATGATATGAATACTAATTTGAGCTTAATTTTGATATTGTAATTTGACACAAGCATCAAGATATAACATATAATGATGTCCTAAGTATCAATTGTGTTAACAAACACATAACAAACAAAATAAAATACCATTAGATTTCTTCAATGTTCTAGTACAAAGACTCACGAAACATTTTCAAAAATATGATAATCAACAATTGATAAAAGATAGCAAAACAAACTAACATAAGTGTTTGCTTTGGTCTCAGAATCAGAGTTGTTCATGTAGCTTTAATTTTTTCATCATAGACCTTGTAAAAAACCCATGTTAATCACAAGTAGAAATGAAATCAAATAAAATATCATGCCCCCTATCTTTATGTTTCTAAATCAGTAGAGTATCATTAAAACATTCGAGGGAATTATAATAAGAAAAAATATGATAAAGAATGAACAATCATGCAAAGAAAAGTATCCTAACTCTTTCAGCGTGTCTCTAGTACCAATACATCATAGAGTTACTTAGGAGTCAAAATTCATGAAAGCATAGGATAGGACTAATCATTTTTGTACTTGTGATTCTGATTAATAGATTCAATATGATCATGTTGATAATAGGATGAGTGTTTAAGAAACACTATTTTGTTTGTTGATATGAGATGTGACTTGATCAGTGGTATTGAAAAATACCTTTGTTTGGTTGTTTAATTGGGGTGGTGTTGAGAAACACCTTTGGTTGATTGATGTGGTATTGAGAGATACTATTGGTGAATTCTTTCCTTGAAGTAGTTTTGAGAAGGGTAATATTAGATTCCAAACCATGGTAAAGTGATAGGTAAATGATAGAGTCAATCAGCTAGGAATGTGTTTTGGCTTGTGTTAGCTCAAAGGTCTTGAAGTTCTTGCTGAAGAGTTATCCAAGCTTTGATAGATAGAGAAATGAGCCAACAAAATAGCGCATGTTTACCAGGGTTTCATCATTCATAGGAATGTTATTTTTGCTACCAAGGCACCTATTTTCCAGGTTTTCACCAAGGCACGATTTTTGTTTTTCAATTTTTTTTTTCTCATTTTTTTTTTGTATTTTCCAGAATCTTTTCCACTCTACATAGCTGTGACAACACATTAAGCATAAAAACTCTTTAGATGATTTGTGTTGATTGGATCAGGAAGTGTATCTCCATCTATGGTAGCTAGCTGATAAGATCCAGATCTGAATACTATGGTGATTATTAAAGGCCCTAACCAGTTAGGTTCAAACTTTCCCTTCTTTATTCTTTATTGTTGATTCTTAGTATTTTCATGTAGTACTAAATCACCCACTTGGAACTCACGAGGTTTGACCTTTTTTTTATAGCTGTTTTCCATTCTCTTTTGATATCCTTGTAAATGTTTGAAGGTATCTTAACATTTTTCAGCTAACAATTCTAGATGTTGTAAGCGTGAGACTCTGTAATCCTCATCTATGATTAGTCATTTTAAAGATACTCTTAAGGATGGAATTTCTACCTCAATTGGAAGAACTACTTTAGCACCATAAACCAAAGAGTAAGGAGTAGCTCTTGTTGGCATTCTGATACTTGTTCGATAGGCCCACAAAGCTAGGTTGATCTGAGCATGCCAATATTTAAAAGAATCATTTACAGTGCGAATGAGAATCTTGAGAATATTTTTGTTGCTAGCCTCTGCCTATCCATTTCCCTGAGAATAATATTTAGAGGAGAAATGTTGGGTAATTTGGAACTTGTTGCAAAGTTCTGTCACATGATTGTTTTTGAACTATTTACCATTATCTATCACAATTGATGAAGGAAGACCATACTGGAAAATGATGTAATTGAGAATAAATAGTGAGATTTTTTTTCCTATTTTTGTGATTAAAGGTATAGCCTCAACCCATTTGGTAATTATTCTTTTTTTGTAATAATGAACTTGTGATCATTAGAGGAAGATGGGTAAATTTTACCAAAAAGATCAAAGACCCACTATTGAAAAGGCCAGTGTGTGATAAAAGGTAACAATTCCCTTGCTGGTGCATGTATAATATTTCCATGGGTTTGGCACTTTTTGCAAGTTTTTGAAAATGTGCTAGTGTCTTTCTCCATTGTAGGCCAATAATACCCAATACGCAAGAGTTTCTTAGCTAAGGTAAGACCATTCGAATGTGATCCACAAATACCTTCATGGACTTCATGTAAAGCATCGTTAGATTCTTCTAGATCTAAGTATCTTAGTAAGGTACCATCAAAACCTCTATGATACAAATCATTTGTGATGATCACATGTTTGGATGCTTGATGAATAAGGTTACATTTGGTTCTTGGATATACCCTCGGGTAAAACATTAGTTTCAAGATAGGTTCGAATAGATCCATAGTGAGGGGAGTCACAACCTACAAGTTGACAAACTAACTTTGAGTTAGGATAGTTATAGGAGGGATAAGGTAACTCATCCACTAGGAATTCATATCACACTTGATTATCAAATAACTCTATGAGAGACATAAGATTAGCCATTGCATCAGCCACTTGATAATGTAACCTGGAAATCTATTCAAATGTTATGCTGATAAAGTATTGCTTCAAATCATTCACCATCTTCGTATAAGGCACAAGCTTATCATCTTTAGTCTAATATTCATCAATAATTTGATTTATGAATAATTGAGAGTCACCATAGATGTGAAGTGTTGTTATCTGCCATTCTAGTGCCATCTTTAGTCCATTTAGCAAGGCTTCATGTTCCACAATGTTGTTAGTACACAGAAACACAATTTTGTATGCCTTTGGTATAGTGTATCCTTGAGGTGATATGAATATGACACCTACTCTAGAGCCATGTTGTGCGAATGATCCATCAAAATACATCTTCCAGGTATGCTCTGTTATCATGAGAATTGATTCATCTAGAAAATCAATAGTTAAAGGAATATTTCCTGATAATGGTGCATCTCCAGGTTGATCAGAAATAACTTTCCCTTTAATAGCTTTTTGTTCAACGTATTCAATATAAAACTCACTTAGTATCATCATCCACTTAGTCAATCTTCCAGTTAAGGTTGCGTTATTTAAAAGATATTTCACCGGGTCAATCTTAGCCACTAATTTGATTGAATGTGCCATCATATAGTGCTGAAATTTTTGAGATGCGAATACCACTGCTAGCATTGATTTTTCAATTGGTGTGTAATTAAGTTCATATTGCACCAATGTTTTTCTTATGTAATAGATTGCACATTCTTTTCATGTTTCATCTTCTTGTGCCAATAGTGCCCTCAGTGAGGTATTAATTGTTGAAACATATAGGAACAAAGGTTTTCCTGTGATTGGAGCCATTAAAATAGGTGGGTTCACCAGTCACTTCTTCAATTTTTTTAAATGATGTTTCACATGCTGCATCCCACTTGTGAGTAATACCTTGTGCATAAGTTTAGTGAATGGTTGAGATTTATCAGCTATTTGAGCAATGAACCATCAGATTTATTGTAGCTTCCCTTGTAATGATCGCACCTAAATGATGTTTCTAGGTGGAGGCATCTCAATGATAGCTTTGACCTTTTTTGGATCAACTTCAATTCCTTTAGCATAAACTATATATCCTAATAGTTTTCCTGAAGTAACCCCAAATGCACAGTTTTTTGGATTAAAGGGTAGTTTGAATTGTTCCATTATGTCTAAGATTTTCTCCAAATCTTGTAAATGATCTGTACGATGATGAGATTTCCCTAATGTGTCATCCACATAATCCTCCATGTTCTTATGCATCATATCGTGCAAGATTGATGTCATTGCTCTTTGATATGTTGCTCTTGCATTTTTGAGCCCAAATGGCATGACATTCCAATAGAATGTTCCCCATGGACAAGTGAAAGCTATTTTATCTTAATCTTCAAGAGCAATTTTTATTTGATTATACCTGGAAAATCCATCCATTAAAGACAACATCTTGTACCTTGTTGTAATATCCACAATGATGTCTATGCTTAGTAAAGGAAAATCATCTTTTGGATATGATTTATTGACGTCTCAAAATTCAGTGCAGATTCTAATGGATTTATCATGTTTTGATAATGGTAAAATATTAAATATCCATGTTGCATATGAAATAGCCCTTATAAATCCTTCTTTCAACAATTTTTCTAGTTCTACTTTTACCAAAAGAGCAATGTGTGGATGCATCTTTCTTAATTTCAATTTGATAGGTTTTATCACAGGACCCATAGATAAATGGTGCATAATCAAATCAAGATCAAGTCCTGACATGTCAGAATAAGACAATGCAAAATTGATATTCTTTTCTTTGAAAAACTATGTAAATGCTTCCTTTTCCTCCGTAGATAGAGATTGAGCAATGTGTATGATGTGTGGATTCTCCTCTGTACCAAGATTAATTGGTTGAGTTGGTTTGGTAAGCACTGCAGACCATTCCTAAGAGTGATCAGGAAGGATGTCAAGTTTCCCATCCTTTAGTGCCTTAGTGAGGTTTTAACTATCATATGTGTCTTTTATTCTTTCTTTTTCATGATCTGAGAATGCCACAAAATGGTTTTCACCCTCAAATATTTCATTATTTTTTTCTTTATTTTTATGACTGGAAAACTCGATATCCTCCCTAGTGTTAGAATTCCTAGTGGAAGAAGGTACAGGTTCTACTGCATTGAGGTAACATGCAATATCATAGTCATTGGAAAATATAGGTATATCCATGGGTTTAGATAGAGTCTAGTCAATTAAGTCAGGATACACAAGTTGATGATCATTGTTTGGGTGAGTTTCACTAATGTCAAGATGTAGGATGGAATTGTAATCATCGCATTCAAATGGATGGACAAGATCTTTCGTAGTATCTTCCAAAAGAATGGTTTGAATAGGAAGATCCTCACTATTCTCACTTGAGTCATCATCGATATTTTGTGAACCAAATTAGAATGGTCAAATATCCAAGCTTTTTCCCCCTTCACTTCTCGTTCTATTAAGATAGGCATTTACCAAGATGTGTTGGTACTCTATAGAATCTATCAGTAATCCTGTATTGGCATCAATAATACTAGATGTCATGATATCTTGTGAGTCTATGTCCATGTTAGAAGGACCAGAATCATTAAAACTTTCACCTCTCTCCATCTGAGGTGCATATTGATGAATGAAATCTATCTCTATATCTATTGTACTGACATTAGAGAATGACTCCCATTCATATTCATTAGAATCTGTTTCCATGGACTGACTGGAGTCTAGAACATGAGTAGGTGTGACCCTTTCTCCCCAATTTGGATGACAATTGTCTTGTGTATCAGTCTCCTCATCAGAATGATGCTCTTGAATTGTAGTTTGAATACCATTAATTTTTAGATTCTCTAAGAAGGGCATGCTTGTATCTTCATCCTCATTTGTTTGTGTTAAAAATGAAGGGATATATCTTTCACCTTGATAATTGGGATTGTCATCATGAATATGTAATAACCTCTCATATGATTGCTATGTGAATTCTATTTCTTCTTTGGATTCCTCCATTTCTTCATAAAATATTGGCCATCTTGAATGAGAGGTATTTTTGATTCTTTAGAATATCCAATTCCTTCTTTGTCTTTAGGATCTCTGAACTGTGTCAAGATTGGTTCAATCAAACCCTCTCTATTGTTTCCCAAAGGTCCTTGTCCTTGATATCCCATTTTTTGCATGATATGTAGACCACATCCATATTGTTGAGTGGTAATTTGAATATGCTTGATAGATGAGAATCATCTTTGTCTTTGTATAAAAAACTTAACACTTTAGCATCCTCTTTTTCTCTTTCCACTGATTTTCATTTTACAAAGGTTCCATTGAATTTTGTTTGCACTTTAGGTGTTGCTGACATTGTAGAAGATGATGGTCTCCCTTGGCGATTGTCTTGTGTATCAGTCTCCTCATCAGAATGATGCTCTTGAATTGCACTTTGAATACCATTAATTTTTAGATTCTCTAATAAGGGCATGCTTGTATCTTCATCCTCATTTGTTTGTGTTAAAAATGAAGGGATATATCTTTCACCTTGATAATTGGGATTGTCATCATGAATATGTAATAACCTCTCATATGAATGTTGTGTGAATTCTATTTCTTCTTTGGATTCCTCCGTTTCTTCATCAAATATTGGCCATCCTGAATGAGAGGTTTTTGTGATTCTTCAGAATATCCAATTCCTGCTTTGTCTTTAGGATCTTTGAATTGTGTCAAGATTGGTTCAATCAAACCCTCTCTATTGTTTCCTAAAGGTCCTTGTCCTTGATATCCTATTTTTTGCATGATATGTAGACCACATCCATATTGTTGAGTGGTAATTTGAATATGCTTGAAAGATGAGAATCGTCTTTGTCTTTGTATAAATAACTTAACACATCAGCATCCTCTTTTTCTCTTTCCACCGATTTTCCTTTTTACAAAGGTTCCATTGAATTTTGTTTGCACTTTAGGTGTTTCTGACATTGTAGAAGATGATGGTCTCCCTTGTGATCTTGGAGATAAAGGTAATGTTGTCACAAAGAGTAATTGATCAATCTTGTATTCTCCCATTCCATTATCATGTAATTTTAGTTTATTTTCAAATTCTTGCATCAATGTGGAGATTGAACTCTCCGGGATTCATTCTTGAGAAGCTTCTCTATTATATGGAACCATCCATTCATTTGATTGATGCATATTGTTACAAGATTGAAAGTAGGTTATGTCAGCTTGGATTTTTATCTCTTCTGCATTGTATGGGAACTTCAAGCATTGATGAAAAGTAGAGGGGACAACTTGCATTTCATGTATCCAAGGTCTTCCCAAAAGAATGTTGTAAGATAGTTTAAGATCAAGTACCTAGAACACCACATTTATTTACATAGGTCCCACTCTGATTGGAAACATGACTAGCCCTTTGGATGATCTTTCTTCATCATATTCTTTTATAGTTATTCTCTTCTTAGGATTAATATGTTCATCTGAGAATCCTAGTTCTTTGATCAAACCTAGAGTGCAAATGTTGAGACCCGCTCCTTCGTATATCAAAACTCATCTTACTCGATGTCTATGAATGAGTACTTTGATATTTAGTGGCATGTTATGAGGGTGACATAAGGCATTGTCATCCTCTTTAGAAAAGGATAAATAATGAGGTGTATTCAAGTGTCCCTCAATGGTTTAAAATTTATCTATGTCCAAATTGTCAGGAACATTTGTTTCAACCAAGGATTTTTCCAAAATATCTTTATGTGATGGAGAGAGTTTAAGCAATTCAAGAATTGAGATTTGTGCAAGAGTTCTTTGCAATTGATCAACCAAGCTATAATTAGATGAGAGAGATGATGGATTTTGCTTGGTTTTTGTGGGTTTTGATGATATAGGAAGGTTTGAAGAATCTCCTTTTAGGACTAATTTGGCTTGTCCTTGTGTTACTGAATTAGAAGCTTGGGCCTTTTTCTTGTCTTTGATAATGATCACATTGACCCTTTGATCAGAATCTTCTAGCATGTTGATAGTTTTTTCATGAGGGTATGTGTAGTTCACCTAATTTCCTTTTGCATTGGATGACTATCTTTTCTAATTTTTAGGTAAAGGTGATTGAAAAGTTGTATGATATTCATTTGCCTTGTGACCATCCACTGTAATGACCTCATTGTCAATCAAGTCTTGTAACAAATGTCTTAGTTTCATGCACTCATTTGTTCTTTGTTTCGGTGGTAATCACAATAGTGTGCATCATTCCACCATTTAGGCTTAACTAGTGGTTCATACGGTCTTGATTCTGGTAATGTGACCACCTTGTGAGAGACAAGCTTTTGTAATGCTGATTTCAAGGACTGCCCAAGAGGTGTAAATATCTATCTAGGAGTATATGTAAGAGGTGGTTTTTGTTGATTGTTGTTTTGATTAACCCGCACATTAGATGCAACAGTGGGATTCTTAGGAGGAGTAGTAGTAGATAAATTGAATGCTGGTTGTTGCAATTTTATGTTGTGAGAATCTACTACTCCATCATTGACAACATTCTGATTTTTGTTCCAAAACTTTGATTTGTCTTGGTTGCCATTGTAGTTTGGATTGAAAGACCCTTTAGTGTCTTTGTAGATTTTAAGTTTACCTTTCCTTATCAATGTATCTTTGATTTTGATTCCCATCTCAATAATTTTGTCAAATGTTTGAATGCATTGTAGTTGGATATAATAATTCAATTTGGTGACCAAGTTGTTCAAAAAAATATCCATCTTTTCTGTTTCCAAAATTAGTTAAGGATATCGTGCAAAATTCTTCTCCACCTTTGTAGAAAAGATATAAAAGGTTCACCAACTCGCTATTTGGTGTTGCACAAGTCTATCATAGTAATAGGATGTTGAATTTTGTATGAATAGTATTGCATGAATCGTTCCACAAGTTCTTCAAAGGTTTTTATCCCATGTGGTAATTTAGAAAACCATTCTGCTACTTGTCCACTCAAACTGTGAGGGAATAATCTCATTAGATATGTTTGTTCATGAATGAAGTCCATGCTTAGGGTATAGAAATCCTATACATGATCTTGAGGGTTCGTGCATCCTATATATTTTTCATATTTGGGTATGTCCACATTTGGTGGAAATGCTAGCATGTGTAAGCTTTGATCAAATGGCATACAAAAAAATGCACTCATAGAGTATTTCTTGATGACATGTAACTGATTGAATGTTTGAAGATGTTAAGTTGATGATCATGCAAGGCATTAAATCAGTTAATGTATTGTATTGTCATTAATGTCAACTTGATATAATATGTATGGTCATGGAGATAGTGCAAAAGACTTCAAAGAACTCATGAATCAAGGCTATGCTAATCAGTAATGCATACATGTCCAGTATTCACTAAGTGACTAAATACACCAACGGAGTACACCTGACGATAAGATTAAAAGAACAAAGTCACAGTGTTTCCTAATGAGGAAATGCACAATATTACCCATGAGCAGAGTTACAATGTTGACCAATGAGAAAAACATAGAGTAGCCCAATGGAGAAGACAAGGATGAAGATCCCGATGACAACTGAAGTCACACCGATGGAATAGTTAGTCATCACTGATGACTAACTGAAGTGTTGACTGAAAAAAATAGAGAGTTCAGAAAATGAAAAAATGCTTAGCTATCAAGAAGCTAAAGATAGAGTTAACTAATACTTATCATTGTTTTAATCATCCAGATACTACGAAAATAAGTAATTGATTTGAAACAGCTTTATCTAGTTGGCAAGAAGATCTCTACGAGATCAGACTAGAGATTTTGTTTAAATCTATTGATGAGAATTGCTGAAAACGCCAAGATCAAGAAAGCCTAGAAAAGAGGAAATCATGTCTATAAGAGACAAACTCAATTAGTTATGAATTGTGTGTGTGGGGTGAACAAGATAAGAGAAAAGATGCTAAAGAAAATTTGAAGGAGAAGAAAGTCTTCATTTCATTCCTGATCAACAAGCTAAAGGAAGAGCTAGATTATACAAACACCAACGAATAGTGAGACAAGAATCACAAAGTAGAACAAGTGTGGAGAAAAGGTATACATTTGATTATATTGATCAGTGAAGTAATGGACCTACAATAGATCTGAAAAATCTGTAATTGAGTTGTATGTATGAATAGATCATTAGTGTTTCAATTTAACCATTGAAGAATATAAGCCTCTTAACTAAGAAGGACTTAAATGTATTTTTCAATTAAGATACATCCCAAGGAGTATCAAAAAGTTTGATCACAAAAGTAGCATTGGATATGCACGATACCTATTGACAGGCCAACAGAGTTTGATCAAGGATGGTAGCATTAGATGCTAGATACTAGTTGACAAACTATTTCTAAATCCTCTAACAAGGTCACACCTAATAGTGTGTTTGTAACCTTTAACAAGGTTGGCTCCTAATAGGGCTCACTTTAGAAGAGTGAAAATTTGGGGTACCGGTCCCAGTGGTTTTTCCCTTAACAGGGTTTCCACATGAAAAATCTAGGTGTTATGTGTGCATGATTCATTTCTTTACTGTTTTGTATCTTACATAGTTAATTCTGGATTTATCGGTATACTCTGCATATTTATTGTATTTCAGTAAATAGATGACTGCTTATCGGTAAACATACAGAAGAAGGTTTGACAGGGAAATCTGACAAGTAGTAAATTGATATAAGCATTTCATGGCATTCATCTTGTAGGAAAGAAGATAACTTGAGATATATTTATGGTTATAAGATTCAAAGGGTTGATTTAAGGATTAATTTTTGAGGCCATTGATTCACCCCCCCTCTTAGTTATTACTAACAATCAGTATCAGAGCTTGTGTGCTTAGAAAGGAAGGTTTCAAGACCTAAGCTAAAGATTACAAGATGAACAGATGAGATGTGCCCAAGTTGAACAAAGATAATTTTTCTTCATGGCAAAGTAGAATAAGACTCCACTTATTAGGTATTGGTAATGATGTTACTCAATACTTAGAAACTGAATATGTGTTGCCCATAGGAGCACCAATAGTTGAACAAGTGAGAGAGAAGTATGAACACAATGGCATGATGATAGAGCTTTCTTCCTCACTCTTTGATGTTGAATTTGAAGATGTCAAATAATGCAAAACTGCAAAGCAGATGTGGGACAAATTGAAGCTTGTACATGGTGGTAAAAAAAATGTTTTAAGAGCCAAGGCAGAAATTCTTAGAGGAAATTTGTATGATCTCAAAATAAAAGAAGGTGAAAACATCACTTAGTACAACACAATAATCAAAGAGGTAGTCAATGCTATCCGAGGAGTTGGAGGTGTACTAGAAGAAGATACAGTGGTAAGTAAAATTCTAATAACCTTACGGCCTACTTATGCTATTAGAGTATCCACCATTCAAGAAATGAGAGCAGTAGCAAATAGAAATGTTACCCTAGACAGTTTGATTAGAAGACTGATTTCATTTGAGATGAATAACTTTGATAATAGTGTCTTACCAAACATAGAGTCTGCATTCAAAACTTCTATGAGAATAAGTAAATCAAGTCATAAAAATATTATGAGGAAAGATAATGATAGTGAAAGTGAAGAAGATGACCTTGATGAAATTGAAGCACTTATGGCTAGAAGAATGCAGAGAGCCAAAGGTAAATACAAAGGTGAATTTCCACTTGTTTGTTTTAATTGCAAATAGATTGGACACTTTGCTACAAGATGTACTAACATAAGAAAAGATGTTAGAAGTAATGACAGATCATTTGAAAATAAGTCTGACAAAGGTGATTACAAAAGCTACCAAAAATCAGAAAGAAGAGATACCCAAGACTATAAGGACAAAGGAAAGAAGGCTAGTTACCTAGGAAAATGCAAAGATGATGATACTGACACTGAATCTGATGAAGACATCGAGATGGTATTTGTGGTTGTAAAGAATGATTTAGATGATGATGAATAAAGCTATGTAGAAATAGCTCTCATATCTAAGGTTATAAAAAATGATTTTTGGATCATAGATAGTGGCTGCACTCACCATATGACCAGTGATAAGCAAAAGTTTGAGACTTTTGAATAGTACAAAGGTGGTTTTGGAACAATGGGTAATGACACACCTTGTCCAGTTGAAGGTAGAGGAACCATAATGTTGAATAACCAGATAAAATGTGAAAATGTTTATTGGGTAAATGGATTAAATTATAATCTATTGAGTGTTTCTTAGTTGAATAATTTAGGTCACAGAGTAGCATTTGAAAATAAGAAGGCAAAGATCTTCAATAAATTTGGAAATATGGTTGGTACCGCTGAGTAGACAAAATTTAATTTATTCTATTTGAATGATACTGACTCCACTTGTTTGATTTCTACAAATGAAGACATATGGCTGTGGCACAAAATATTGTGTCATGTGAATTTTGACAACATGATAAAGATTAGCAAAAAGAGAAATGTCAGAGGCTTACCGATGATGACCAAGCCCGACAACATCATGTGTAAGAATTGTTAAAAAGGTAAAATGACAAAGTATAGTTTTAAAAGGAAAAACCATACATCTGATGCAATTCTAGAATTAGTCCATTCTGATTTATGTGGACCTATGAGGACAAAGAGTTATTATGGAGATAGATATTTTATCCTCTTTGTTGATGATTACTCTAGAATGATGACAATCATGTTTCTAAAAGATAAATCAGAAGCATTTAAGATGTTTAAATGGTACAAAGAAATGGTTGAGAATCAAAGTGGTAAGGAGCTAAAATGATTAAGGTCAGATAGAGGAGGGGAATTTATTTCAGATGAATTCACTAAATTTTGTAATGAGCATGGAATCAAAAGACAAGTCTCTACACTAAGAACACCATAGTAGAATGGAATTACTGAAAGAAGGAATAGATCCATAGTTGATTGTGCAATGACCCTGATGATAGAGAAAGGCATCACCCAGATCTTCTAGAGGGAAGCTATCAGTACTATTGTTTACACATTGAACATACTACAATTGAAGAAAGACACCAAAAAGATACCTTATGAGCTATGGTATGGATACACACCCAATGTAAGTTATTTCAAAATTTTTGGCAATCAATGTTATATCTTAAAAGATGATAGAAATGGAAAACTTGACTCCAAGAGTGATTAAGGAATTTTTCTAGGGTATTCTGCCAAGAGCAAGGCTTATAAATATCTAAACAAAGCCTCTAACAAAATTTTGAAAGTGCAAATGTAAAGATAGATGAATTTGTAGAGAAGAATGAAAAGGAAAGCACTAAAGAACCAGAGGACTATAGGGTGGTCCCACAATAGTGTGTCCCACTTTTTTGAACATCCTGATTTTTGCTGAAATTGCATATTTTTAAGAAAATATGATGATTTAAGCCTTGAAAGCTCCCATTTGAAGGAGTAAATTGAAAATGGCTAGATAAAATCCTCTTGGATCATAATCCCTTTGGTATAATCCCTCTACTCCTCACTCACACCTATAATCGAGTCTCCTTTGCACCCATCAAAATGCTGACAAATAATCACTTTGACATTAAATTTTTGTGGGATCAAATAAATTCATTTGAAAAACCCAAATACAAGATGATAGTACTCAGAGAAAGCTTTCCAATGATTATGATTTATACATATATTGAGTTTATTAATACTTTTCTTTTTAAGTTTTACTAAACATAGGTTTTTTGACCATTTAGCGACTTCTCTGTTCGACGCTTCTGGAAAAATAGTAAATTAGGGAAAAAATTATGAAAAATATCTAGGAAATAGGTATTTATGTTACCTTTCTATCAAAAAAAGAATAAATGAATTTAGATATATAGAGATAGAGTTAGAGCGATCCAAGTCAACCTATGTCCAAATTGTAATTAATGTCACTTTATAACTCAATAAACTATTAAATATTAAACCAAATTGAATGAAACCAAATGGATTCTCTAGATATTTGTGTTGCAAACCTAAATTCAAAATAATTACTTTCTTATTAGTTTTATAAAAAATGTTATGTTGATCAAAGTGAGTGTCACTCCTGAAAAATAATGATTTTTCACAAAAATAATTTTTGAAGGAGAAGGAAAAATGGATACAAATAAATTCCATTTAATATATATATATATATATATATATATATATATATATATATATATAAACTAGAAACGAAATGCTAAAAGTCACTAGTTTACATCATCTTCAAATTCTTAATGGTTTTATGACAATAGATGTCCGATAGCAAAGTTTGTTTTCAGAATGTTCATTTTAGTGTGAAAGTTGGCCAAAAAGTGGGACATAGTTTTGTGGGATCACCCTACAATAAGTTTAATTACAATGAGGAACCTGACACTTTACCCTACCAACAATGTAGAGCTCCCAAGAAATAGATCATTGCACCCGAGCATCAGGCTGCAAATACTGACGATCAAAATATTCCTCAAGATAATGCACAAATTGATGAAGAGCAGAATGAAGAACAAAATGATGATCAAGCTGATAGACAAAGAGTTGTACCTATACTTGCAAGATATGTCAGAAGGAACCATCCACAAGACCATATCATAGGAGATAAAAAGACTGGTATGAGAACTAGAAGTAATTCTCTAAACACAAGATGTCTTATTTGTGATTATGACCCCAAATCTATCAATGCTACACTAGATAACGATGAATGGATAAGTGCTATGAATGAAGAGATTGAAGAGATAGAGAAAAAAAACACATGGACACTTGTATCAAGACCAGATGACAAGAATGTCATCGGTACAAAATGGATATTCAAGAATAAGCTAAATGAGAATGGAGAAGTCACAAGAAATAAAGAAAGACTAGTATGCAAGGGGTATGCACAAGAAGAAGGAATTGACTATGGAGAGACCTTTGCACCCATTTCTAGACTAGAAGGAGTAAGAATATTGCTTTCTTATGCTACATATAAAGGATTCAAGGTATATCAAATGGATGTCAAATCTGCATTCCTGAATGGAATACTTGAAGAAGAGGTATACATTGAACAACCATAAGGGTTTGTTGATCCAGACAAGAGGGACATGATATGTAGAATACGCAAAGCCTTATATGGATTGAAACAAGCACCCTAAGCCTGGTATGAAAGACTTCATTCTTATCTTATAAGTATTGGATTTGTAAGGACTAGTGAAAACAATAATGTTTATTTGAAGGAAGATACTGAAGCTAACACTTTGATTGCTGAGATATTTGTTGATGACATCATATTTGGAGGCAATGATATGCTATGCAAATCATTTGCAAATGAAATGAGAAAAGAGTTTGAGATGTCTATTTTTGGAGAGATCAAGTTATTTCTTGGTCTACAAATCATTCAACAAGGAGAAGGTATTTTCATTACACAATCCAAATACATCAAAGAAGTACTGAAAATATTCAAGATGAAAGAATCCAAACCTTTTGGAACACCAATGGTAATAGGAAGAAAACTGACAAAGGAGGACAAGTCATTAGAGGTAAATCAGACTTTGTACAAATCAATGATTGGAAAACTCATGTATGTTATACATACTAGACCAGATATTGCACATGCAATAGGAATATTTGCTAGATTTTATGCTAATCCCAAAGAGTCACATATAATTGCTGTGAAAAGAATTCTAAGATATATGAAGAATACCGAGGAATATGGCTTATGGTACAAAAGAGAAGGCAAATTTGATCTTAAGGTTTTTACTGACGCTAATTGGGTTGGAAATCTTGATGACCAGAAGAGCACAGCTGGAGGAGAATTCTTCATGGGTGACAGACTTGTCACATGGATTGGCAAGAAACAAGGATGCATCTCACAATCTACTGCAGGGGCATAATATGTTGTTGGTGCTGCAAACTGATCAAATATTGCATGAATCAAACAGTTACTAGATGGTATGCATATGAAAATTCTAGAACCAGTAATTATCTACTATGATAATACAAGTGCAATAAACATTTGCAAAAATCTAGTCATGCATGCTAAAACAAAGCATATTGCCATCAAGTATCATTATTTAAGATAACAAGTCCAGGTAAAGGAGATGATACTTGAGTATGTGCAATCAAAGGAACAATTGGCTGATATATTCACCAAGCTACTGTCCAAGGATGCATTTGAGTACTTGAGAAAGAGACTAGGGGTTAGACCCTTATCCACTGGTCCATAAGATGACTAGAAGGTTGCATCAGCCTACATATTATCAAAATATCATTCATGTTGATGCAAGCAGAGAGATGGGCTTCAAAGATAAATCAATACACAACAAGGTATTTATCTACTTCGAGAAACAAAGGTATTTCCGATGGATTGGGAAATTCAAGTAATATATTATGGATAGAAAGGATCCACTTGACATAACTGTCAAAAGCTTGTTTGAAAAAGATAAGATGTTTGGCATTAATGTCAAAGGGAGAGAGATACCTCATTATCATACTGAAAAAGGGAGAGCAAACATAAAGGGAGAGAAAAAATCAAAAGAAAGGAGAATAATCAAAGGGAGAGAGTTTGACACAAAAGGAGAACATATCACATCAGAGAAAGAAATATTCTACATCCATCCAGTGAAGGGATTGAAGAAAGAAAGAAAGCTGCAAGAATCAAACCAAAGCTACTTGGAGCTTATTGATAGCCAAAAATTTGTAATAGTTACAGTAGGAAAGCTTGATGAAACTGTATATTTCATATTGTATTAGCAATAGTATAGTATGATAATGTAATATGTTGCCATCAATGCAAAAGGGAGAGATTGATGACATGTAACTAATTGAATGTTTGAAGATGTTAAGTTGATGATCATGCAAGGCATTAAATCAGTTAATGTATTGTATTGTCATTGATGTCAACTTGATATAATATGTATGGTCATGGAGATACTTCCAAAGACTTCAAAGAAGTCATGAATCAAGGCTATGATAATCAGTAATGAATACAAGTCTAGTATTCACTAAGTGACTGAATACACCGACGGAGTACACCTGATGGTCAGAGTAAAAGAAAAAATTCATAGTGTTGCCCGACGAGGAAATGCATAGTATTACCGACGAGCAGAGTTATAGTGTTGACCAACAAGAAAAACACAGAGTAGCCTGATAGAGAAGACAAGGACAAAGATCCTGATGACAACTGAAGTCACACCAATGGAACAATCACTCATCACCAATGACTAACCGAAGTGTTGACAAACAAAATAGAGAGTTCAGAAAATGACAAAATACTTAGCTGTCAAGAAGCTAAAGATAGAGTTAACTAGTACTTATCATTGTTTTAATGATCTAGATATTACGGAGATAAGTAATTGATTTAAAACTTCTTTATCCAGTTAGCAAGAAGATCTCTATGAAATCATACTGGAGATTTTCTTTAAATCTATTGACAAGAATTGTGGAACATGCCAAGATCAAGAAAGCCTAGAAAAGAGGAAATCATGTCTATAAGAGAAAAGCTCAATTCATTACAAATTGTGTGTGTAGGGTGAAAAAGAGAAGAGAAAAGATGCTAAAGAAAATCTGAAGGAGAAGAAAGTCTTCATTTCACTCCTGATCAACAAGCTAAAGGAAGAGCTATATTTTGCAGACACTGACGAACAGTGAGACAAGCATCACAGAGCAGAACAAGTGTGGAGAAAAGGTATACATTTGATTATATTGATCAGTTAATTAATGGACCTACAATAGATCTAAAAATTTGCAATTGAGTTGTAGGTATGAACAAATCATTAGTGTTTCAGTTTAACCATTGAAGCATATAAGCCTCTTAACCGAGGAGGACTTAAAAGTCTTTTTCAATTGAGATACATCCCAAGGAGTATCAAAAAGTTTGATCACAAAAGTAGCATTGGATATGCCTGATACCTATTGATAGGCCAGGAGAGTTTGATCAAGGATGGTAGCATTAGATGCAAGATACTAGTTGACAAACTATTTCTAAATCCTCTAACAAGGTCACACCTAATAGTGTGTTTGTAACCTTTATTAGGGTTGGCTCCTAACAGGGCTCACTTCAGAAGAGTGAAAATTTTGGGTACTGGTCGCAATGGTTTTTCCCTTAACAGGGTTTCCACATTAAAAATCCATGTGTTATGTATGTATGATTCATTTCTTTACTATTTTGTATCTTGCATAGTTAATTGTGGATTTATCGGTATACTCTGCATATTTATTGTATTTCAGTAAATAGATGACTGCTTATTGGTAAACATACAGAAGAAGGTTAGATAGAGAAATCCGACAAGTAGTAAATTGATATAAGTATTTCATGGCATTCATCTTGTAGGATAGAAGATAACTTGACATATAATTTATAGTTATAAGATTCAAAGGGTTGATTTAAGGATTAATTTTTGAGGCCACTGATTCATCCCCCCCCTCTCAGTTATTACTAACATTTATTTGGTACGGTATCTTTTTCTTTCTTCATGTCAAGAAGTCTAGTTTGTAAAGCTTGCACTTGTTTCACAAGGAGAGTCATAGTATTTTCTTCTTCTTGTGTTTTGAGTTGTTCCATATCAAAATCTTGAGGTAGTTTTATCCTTGTTGAAGCTAGATGCATGAAATATTTTTCTTTATCTGCCATTAGGATTTTGTCCATGATCTTTTGGAATCTTGCATCTTGTTGGAATTTTTGGATATACTCATCGGTTATTTCTTCATCATTATTGGCTTGACTAGCCCATTCATTTTCAATTCCAGCTATGTTGTTGTTGTTGTTGTTGTTGTTGGTAGTAGTTTCTGAATCACTTGCTCTAGGAGATGAAAAAGGATCGTACTCTTGTTCTTGTTGTGCCTCAATGTGTATTATAGAATGTTTTGAAGTGTCTATGTGTTGAATATGTCCACTTCATGTCCACACCATGTAGGGTTAGATGATACTCTATTTGCAAAGAATAGCAACCTATCACCTATAGTTGCAATGTTTGAATAAACTAACTTTACAATTGGTCAAAGTTGGTGAAAAGTTGTTGATGTAATTGATAATGTTTGAGATCTTGATGAAGGTTAGATTGACCTTGATAGTGATCTTAAACACAAAGAGGGTTAATATGACCAATTTAACAAGTAGTGTGAGTTGATTGAAACTAATAGCAAATAGTTTGATTTTCTACGAACCAAGGTTTGATTTGAGCACTTTTTGATGTTAGAACTAGAAATAGATGACTTTAGAACTTCCACTTTTGAAGTGAGTTTTGAGATGAATTAGCACAAAATGACCTTAATTTTTTTGAAAAACAAGACAACAAGAACTTAAGGACAATGCTTTAGGACTAATGTTTTTGAGCAAATTTTTGGAGTAATTTCTTGAGAACTTTTGTGCAAAGGAAACCACCATTTTAAATAAATGACCTTCATTTTGACAAACAAGACAACAAGAACTTAAGGACAATGCTTTAGGACCAATGTTTTTGAGAAAATTTTGGAATAATTTCTTGAGAACTTTTGTGCAAAGGTACCAACCACCGTTTGGAATAGAGTCACCCATTTTGGAATGCTTGCAAGGTGTTTTGAGATATGTAAATTTTAGTGACACACACAAACAAAGCAAGTTTTTTTTGTCATGGTTTTGATAAGGATTGTTTGTTTTTGAAAATTTTGTGATTATAAGGGTACAAACACACACTATCCCTACAAATTTGGCATAGAATGAAAATCACTTGCTCGTAAACTTAGGTACACACCCAAATGATAATCAGAATATGGCTATCACCAAACATGCAATGGCTCTCATTATGATACCATATTATCTAGTTCCAAACAAAAATGGGGGCATGATATGACGAGTATCTTTGGGTAATTAATTTTTTCCTTGTACAAGGATTATCATCTTTTGTGGGTGAACTGGGTAGCTTCTATTCTTAGAGTGTCTAGTATGGGTCTCTGTTCGATCATATCCTCTACGTCCACACAAGTGTGATTGAGGCGTATAGCCCTATAGAGAATCTTGACAAAAGGGGGCATGTAAACATGATTGAGACCATTAGGTCACCCTTGAGTTAGACATGAGCTGAGTATAGGCTCAAATGACAATCGACTCTCCAAGCTTTGGTCTGAAAGAGTAAATTTTATTAATGTGAGTTGGAGTGGTGTGGCTCACACCTTGTTCTCATGTGGGTCATCCCGGGAGATTTTTTCCTCATCGGTAGGCCCAACTAAAGGATAAAGTAAGTAAAGAGGATTGGCATTGAAAAGAGGTATAGATTTCTAATTTTCCCAAAGGGAAAAGAGCATACTCTCCTACTCAATAACATTTTCTCCTATCAAACACCTCAAACAAAGTTCATTTCCTCAAATCAAAAATTAATCTTCAATTTCACGTTTGAGTTTCTGATTTTTCCAAAGGGAAAAGAGAATAATCCTCTAATGAAATAAAAAATCAACCCTAAATTTGATGTTAAGATTCCTAATTTAATTGATAAAACACATTTCATATGAAATAAAATTGTTCATTTCCTTCAATTTTAGTACAAAGCATAATTTGGGGTTTGAGTTTCTGATTTTCCCAAAGGGAAAAGAGCATAATCCTCTATCCAAATTAGGAAATGCACAAAAACTGTATTAAGTGTCAAAGTGTTTGAATTTTTGCAATTGGAAACCTACAACAAACGTGTTAGTAGTTTATCTCCATGGAAATCTTTGGAAAATGTCCTACAAAACATGTTAGGTTCCTACAAAGATGGTAAAATTCATGAAAACAACCAAGTTAGCATGTTAGCAATCAAATTTATCAATGACAGAACTCTGTATTTTTTCTCTCTGGAATACAGACGATAAAATAGAGACCTAAAATGATAAACCCTAGAAATGATAACTCTTTAACCTTAGACGCTAAACTTCACCAAAAATGATAAAGCTTTGACCCCATATGATAAAGAATACCAGAGACAATAAAGGATTTACCAAAGATGCATTAAAGAAAATTTTTTACCTTCCAAAAATGATTCCATTACAGTAGAAAACGCTATTAAAATCTCTATAAATGATGGAAGATATACTGTAGATGATAGATCATTCCTGGAAACGATAGAAGAATAACACCAAATGATAGACTGCCTGTAAATTGCAAAAAAGTTAAGAACAAAAAGAAAAATTTCATGAAAATTGAGCAATCTGCCCCATGGCAGGTGCCAAAATGTGATGTGTTATTATGTAACTACAAGTATACTACACACAAACACTCAATAGCTCATTATATCCAAGGTTAGTAAGATCAAATCAATGAAAACTATAAAAAACCTTGAGAAATTGATTTATTGCTTCCTAGTCACGAAGATTCTACTCTAAATTGTAAATTTCTCTCAGATTAAGCATGTTAGATCATAGAATGACAATCATGAAATGGAAGATTCATTGTAAAAATGCCTAAAATATTCAAGAACATGTTCAATTATGCACAATTTTGATCAAATTATACAAATTAACTATATTAGCATGCTAAAAATGATGAACTCGATGAGCTAAAATGAAATTGACATTATATCTATGCTTAAATTCTATTCTCCTATATCTCAAATGAGCTTAGAATGACTTCTTATTATAGAGAATTCTTTGAGGGAAAAGGCAAATTTGAATTTTGAATTCATTGGTTGAGATGCATCCATGAGGGATGGTTGAGATGGAAGCTTGCTTGATCCAAGTGATTACCTCCTATTGGTTAGAGGATTTATCCTTGAGGCATGTTGAAGGAATATTAATTATTTGATTTAATTAATTCCTTTTAATTTATTTCTTTAGCCATGTATTTAATTTTTTGATTTGATTTAATTTATTCAAGGTTAATTGAAGAATTAATGGCTTTTGATGGATGCCTCTTGATGAGTGATCTTGGATTATTGATTTTTTATGAATTATATATTTAAACCGATCTAGTTTAATTATATAATTGTGATTATCTTGATATTGGTAGTCTTAGTTAGGACCTAGGGGACTTAATTGTAGATTAGGGCTTTTGAGTTTATCAGACCGTTTTCAGGTGATTACAAGTATTACCAAAGAAATTGGGAGTAACAATATTTTTGCACTGGCACCATCTATCCTTCCATTCATCCCAATTGGCATTGTTTGTATTTAACATTCCAGGAAAAAGCTCAGCAAATTATTCCACATATTTCTTCAATGCAACTTTCTTCTTCTCAGACCCCTGTGAGGTTGCACTGGTAGTAGCTTGGCTCATCTTCTCTCAGAATGCAATCTCAAGAAATAAGCTCTATTGTTTTCTCATAAATTCTCAAAGGAAAAAAAAAGAGTTGTACAAAAAACAAGCTTAATCATTCAGATTTATAGCCATCAAATCGGCATCTTGTCCACTTGAATGCCAATTCTCGCACTGGCAATGTCACACAATCATCTTTTTGAAACTAATGCTGCCATTAATTCACACTCCTTCATCCTTGTTGGAACAAAGTACACACTTTTTACCTTTTTGCATTCATAAACCAGGAATGATCCACTTGTCAAGTTGTCTCTCACTCGCTGTACGAGACTTGTATTCAAAAAAATATTGT
The DNA here is from genome assembly GCA_018584345.1 of Thuja plicata. Lineage (NCBI taxonomy): Eukaryota > Viridiplantae > Streptophyta > Pinopsida > Cupressales > Cupressaceae > Thuja > Thuja plicata. The sequence continues at coordinate 1,303,748 of MU224499.1, forward strand.
GAGTGAGCGATAAGACCCTTCTTTACAAATAGTCGCACACCTGCAGTCTCTCTTTGTCTAGATTTTTTTCTCTCGCGACTGAGAGATCACCTAAATATGAACTTGATCATTTACTAATCTCACACTCGCTATCCCTTTATAAGTTACATTTACATCTATGCGAGTGAGTGGTAACATACTTCCTTTTATCAGTTGTGGGCTTGTTGCTTAACATTTCACTTTCTTCAAATCCGCATGAGTGAGTGAGTACAAATCCATTTCTCAAGCTTTTCCTAGTTGCGCACTTGCTAGCCTTTAGCTCATCATCTTTGAATATGAGCAAGTGAGTGGTGTTTAGAACCAATTGTGAATTATTTCCTCTCGCACACTCACCGTGTCCTTTTAATCTTCTCTTTTACATTTACGAGTTAGCGATGATCCATTTCTTACAACTTGTGTTAACCCATCACTCACTCGCATTGCCAAATACATCAGCCAAATATTATCAACGAGTGAGCGATGATCTATATTACCCATATTTTTGTACTCACACATTGAAAATATTTATGAGTGAACCCTCTACGAGTGAGAAGTACCTTCAAAAATCCTTCAACAGTTCATCAATAATGTACTCACTGACCCCTTTTGACCTAACTTTGTTCATTAGCGATTGAGTGACAACTTGCCCCTTTTACTTCATCGCGCACTCACATGCTCCAAAACTTAAACAACAAATTACCAATGAGTGAATGATAACAAACTTGATCTTTTAGTGATGCACTCACTCACCTTAGGACCCTAAAAGCTTCTAGTGTGACTGAGTGATAAGAACCATTTAATCATTAAAATATACTACATCACCTACTTGCACAACAAAAAACACATTAGTCAAAACTTTTGGAAGGGAGCAATACTTTAGAACTTGACTTCCTCACACACTCACGCAAAAATAAAATACATGAACCAAAATCTTTGGTGATTGAATGACTGACTTGAATTCATAATTCTCACTCAGTTGTGGACTTAAAATCTCATGACATAAAACAACTGTGATTACGCGATGTGCTAAACTAGCCGCTCACTTACTCGGTGAGCCTAGAAATGACAACTTAAGACCTCTGCGATTGAGCAATAAATAGCAAACCTCATAAAATAGCATTTTCACTAATAAAAGATTCAACTTCTTAAACAAACTATTATTATGCGATGAACCTTTTGACCACCATGTCACTCACTCACATAATTTTTTTACCTAACTCCAACATGACCGCAATTGTGCAATGACAAACCAAATAATGACTCGCTCACTCGCAGACTCAAAAGACCACTCAAAATGAATAGTGTGACTGTGTGATTAAGCTTAAAACAAGACAAACCAAAAACTTAGCCAATTTTGAAACATTTTCACATGAAAAGACATAGATTTGAACCAAAATACGCAGGAACAATGCCAATGTTTAAAATTTGAAAATTTTCAATACACATTGCTAACACACCCAATATCACATTGTTGTGCTCTTTAATATCTTTCTTTGTCTCTGTTGCTATATCCTATGTTTCCTCTGTTTGGATCTCAGCATCTTGTACCTCTTTTGGCTCTACAAGAGAATCTTCTGGCATGTCAAGCAATTTTTGTGTAAGCTCTGCTATGAGCTTCTCTTGTGCTTTGATTTTTATTAGACCAAGCTCTATGTCTTTGACAATATCACTATTTTCACTAGTTAGCTTCTTTAATTTCTCAGACATCTGAACTACTTTGGCCTCATTCAATTGAGAAAAATGTGTGAGCACTTAGGAAATCTCCAAGGCTCCTATGTTCTGGACTGACCAGATTATATTGTTGCCTTCCATTTTATCATGAATATTTATCAGGGCTGGTTTTTTATCTTTTGGAGCTAAGCACCACATTGCTAATGCCTGGGACTTTGGATTATATCCAAATCCTCTGATCATGTCCCCAACCTATGTTTTTGATGATAATTTTACATCAGGTTGTTTTCTAATTTGATCAATAATAAAAGTAGAGGCTAAATCCCAGCCCTCCACTAATAACATACTACTGGCCTTGACCAGTTGTCTTGCATATTTAGGTGTTATCTTCTTTGATTTAGGATCATAATCCTATAATGTTTGTAGAGCCTCTGTAGTCACTAGATCACCACCTACTAACTGCAACTGTGCACCAACCTGTTGCATCTTATTCTAGATGAGGAAGTCTTTGAATTCCTTTGTTTTGATGAAATTATCATCTTTTAGGAATTGATCCTGATATATCAGTCTCTCATTTGTGCATGTCCTAAGAGGAAACTCTACTTCCTCTTCTTCATCCTTTTGGAGCTTCTTTCCTGCTCTTATTTGCTTTCTCAACTGATGATCATATGCTCTATTTCTAGTAATGAGAGCACTGATCCTGTCTTTCTTTTTCTCTTTCTTCTGAGAAGGTTCCCCTATTTCTACTTTCTGTCTTTTTGGTGGGGGTTCATTTGTAACCTCAGTCTTAGGGACCTTTGTTAGGTAAATTATGTTTTCACCCTTAGTTTCTTGTTCTTCAGCAAATTCTTAGTTAACTGGAGGGGAGTTGGGCACTGAGTATTATTCATCACTATCCTCCCCATACTCAGATGATGAGTGCCCCTTGTGGCCCTTCTCTGGTATTACAAGTGCATCTTCCAATTGGTTGCATAGGAGAGTGTGGGACTCTATCATGGCATCTAGCCTCTTCAAATATGGCATATCTGGGAAGAAACCCCTAAAAGTAATACCTTTTCTCTTCACTTGTCTCTCTAGGTCCATCAATTCATTGAACTTCTCAGCTCTTTTATCCACCTCCTCATCCTCCAATATATTTCTTATCAGGTCCTCTTCCATGCATTCCTCATGGTATTTTGTGTATGGGATGGTAGGTGTTAACAACTTCTTTGCACTCATGATAAAGCTCTCTATGTCAATATATCTGTAAAGAGCCACATTCATCCTGAAATGACTCATCTAGTTGTCCACAGGGTCCAATGCCCTCTTTCCAAATGTAAAATTATAAATTTTAAACTGCCTTGGGGTAAATGTACCCTTCCTATGAGGATCAAGGTGTTCCTTATCTGTCAAAATCAGTTGCCTGATGAATTCCATTGCAGAAATCCTTGGTGGCACATGGAATGGAAAAACATGGGAAGGGTGGCTACAACCATACACCCTGATTAATGTGAAATTATTTTCATAGTAGAAATCACCCCAGTTGTGATCTCCTGGCCATTTTTTAAAGATACTAGCATGGCCTGAGTAGTTGTATCACCTTGCCTAGTAGCCTAGTCTTGTTGAAACCTAGGCACTTTAGAATTGGATACACTATCCAATTTTCAAAGGCACACAAGTCTTGTTCCCTAGAGGTGTAGTTCCATACTCTCAACCAAAATTGAATGGGGTTGGGCTAGTTTTGGTAAAACCTCTGAGGTCTTAGACACTAACAATTCATAATAGGGAAGTTTTAGTACAAGATCAAATGCATTAAAATAGAGTAATGCATGAATCTAGGGTTGTCCTTCTTGTTCTATATATCAACAAACCTCTAGTGCATTTGATTGATGATATATTGGATATAATCATAGTTGGTACTGGTGTGAGGGCTCTGCATATCCAGGACAATCATTAGGATATATGAGGTGATTCTCTCTGGTTCTCCATCCTTTCCTAACACTCTGCATAGTGCATATGATATATACTTCATATAGAAGTTTAGGTCCTTGTAGTAGTATGGGACAGTCCCTGGAATGGGTACAATATAGTTCTTCATTCTCCTTGGAACATGATGTTCCTGAATCAATTTGGAAGCAATGCCACTCTCTCTCGTATATATGTTCTCTAAACTCTTTAAATTGATCTCAGTGGCCATGGGATTGTATACATTGAAGGTTTTCATGAATGAATTCCTATCTAGGATAACTAGGGATTTCCCATTATCCCTTTTGATTGTTTTGGTCAGGGTATCATATCTACTAGCCATTTCTAAGATGAAATCGACATCTACAAAGATATCTGGGACAAATAACTTGGCCAATCCACAGGTCCATGGGTTTGATATAGGCACAAATTCATCACTAATGTTATAAAAATAATTAAATACGGAATAACTAGATGAGCCTGGGGTTTTAGCATCCCTAATAAAGCTCAAATCATCTATAAGGGTATCAACACTTAGCCTTCTATTTTGGCTTCATCCTGGCAACAGGGAGATGAATTCTTTAGAGTATTTTTGCTTTCCTTTCATATCATCATTTGCATCATCACTTCTCCCACTGATAGACGCTACACTCACTGCTTGACTCATCTTGTTTTGTTCCAATATATATTACCGATATTGAAACAAATCTCTTACAAACCCTCACCAAAAGCTGTTAATTACTCTGTAAATTGAACTTCTGAGTATTGAAAACTTTTCCAATCATAGTTCCCTCTCAATTTTGAGCCTATAAATAACTTTTCTCAATACACACTACTGGAGAACTCTACTTTTCTTGGAAAATGCTGAACTTTTATAAAAATCTTAGCTCTGAAAACTTGGAAGCTGGTAAAAATAAGATGGCAACAAATATGCTTACTTATAACTGAGAAATCAATGCAACCATCTCTTCAAAACTGGTAAACTTACAATTCAATCACTTCCACCATTAGTTTACACACTGTGACATCAATTCTAGTTCTAGCTGTGGCATTTCAAACTGACATGCAATCAATTATCAATGAGTGCATTTTTTCTTATTAAAACTTATAAAATTTGAAAAGAGGTCAAAATAAAATCTAATTGGCTATCATTAATCACAGCTCGACCACTTTTCTATCTAGAAAAAATCTCTAATATCCCATTGGCTAGTAAATTTCCACCATGGCATTGAAGAAAAGTATTCTTTTAACTCTGGTTCTGTTTTGAGTAACCTCGCGATTGTGTAATCTCATTGTCGTTTGATGTTCATTCCAACTGTGGTTTGTTACCAAGACTTACCAATTGCCATTGGATCAATCTTCAGATCAATGATTATCTCCTTGTCACTTGATGTTTCCACTTAACTCATGTTCTTATGGATACACCATGACTAAGCCATCTTTTAACTTTTCTTTAACCTTAGATTACTTCTAGAGACTTGGCTACTATTATATCTCTTTGTCACTAAACTAATCTTATAACTCATGGTTTATTAGGAGACCACACGAAAAACACCTTTTGTCTTTTTATCGCTTGATAATTTTACTTTTATTATTTGCGTCTGGAGATAACGTGACTATGGTTGATCTTCTTTTCTTTTGCATCTGATGGTTTTCACCAAGTCTCTTGATTCTCATAGCAAGCCCTAATCTTTCACGAGACTTTGCGACTCTAGTCTCCAAGTCGTCAGATGCACTTTTTCTTATTAGATAATATGTGATTGATGAACATGTGTCTCAATTTTCTCTTTGTATCATGATCTCCAGATCTCATTTGACTTTTCAACTTCTTACCGTGACCACGCAACTACCGTTGGATCTGTCTTTCCTCCTCTAGTTGTCGCTAAGTCTCCTGATTCTCAACTTAACTCAAGATCTCTTTTGCGACTAGGCGATGACACTTTTATTCAAACTGGCATTTAAATCAGGTTCATTTAGAGACTTAGCAACTATTAAAACTTAGTGTCACTAGATAAATTTTAAACTGCAGGGTTTATTACAAGACAACACGACGACCATTTGATTTAATCTAAGATGAACAGTCAGTGTTAAGTCTCCAAATATTTTGAAGCATATTATTTTTATCAAGAGACATTATGACCAATTCTTTTCATTAAGTCTCCACACTGAATGGAATATTCATTTCTCTTTACGAGACTAGGCAACAAATATATTTAGCACATGGATTATTCTCATACTCAAGTTATGAAAAAGGTAACTTGAAAATAGAAACTCGACTGAGAATTTAGGGATTTTTTGCATTTTTGAATAGAGATAAACCTAGGACTTAGGGTTTTGGACATTTATGACTAGGTTTAGGACTGGAAACATTATTTGTAGAGATATATAAGCAATTTTCAGGCATGACTTTCAACTCTTAAGCATAGGAGTGATAGGGAAATTCAAAATTTTACAGGGAAAACTACAAACAGGAAATAGGAGCACATCTATGGATGAATGAATCCTACAAGAACATCTATGGATCATAATAAAAGTTTCAAGAACCAGAACAACAAAAGGTGAATTTGGTTATCAGAAGCAAGAACAGAGGCTACCGAGAATCAGAGGTATTATTCAATCACATTAGGTGATAATCTTATTCATGTAAACTTAAATAGATCTATAATCAAAAATAGGATATTGCATATATCAGGTCAAATTGTAATTTTCTATCATTCTATCAAGTGAAGCAAAGTGTAAAAATCCTTTCAAGGAAGGTTGATTTAATAGTCCAACTATAAATCTCTTAACCGAGTGCACACTCAATAGTGTAGCTAAAGCTTTTAACAGAGTAGACTTTAACAGGTCTCCACAAATACTCTTAATAGGGTAGATCATCAGAAGTGATCACATTGTAAGACTTAACCGACCCCTTCCAATCTGTAGATAGTTAAGATTTTGTGGGTTCCATCCCCACTACAGTTTTTAATTCCTAATAGGAGTTTTCTACAATATCATTTCTTGTGTTATGTGTCAATTACTTTCATGAAAGTTTCTATGAATATTCACATGTATGTTAAGTTTATGAATTGATATATCTTACATCAAGATAGTATAGATCAGATGGTTGGATAAATAATTGATTACACAAAGGTTAGTTTATTAAAGGATACAAATGTTTTAGAGGTACTGATTCACCCCTCCCCTCTTAGTACACACTTCCCATTAATTCCAACAATTGGTATCAGATCCTAGTCTCTTATTTGGAAAGCTTAAAGGCTTAAAGATAAAACATCACACAATGGAGAAGTACAGACTTGACAAAAGTATTGAGAATAAGAAGTTAGAAATTTAGATCTTCTATGAGTAGTATAAAGAAGCTAGAATCAATATGAGACAACTGTTAGATGAAAGAAAGATTATGGCATCTCACTGTAATGAGATAGATTATGATGAGGAAGAGATACCATATTTCTTTGAGTCATCAGGATCAACTACAAGCAAAGCATCAGACACATCAGAAGAAAGCATCACAAGCTTAAATGAAATCAATCAACATCTGACTGGACAAGTGAAATCTTTGCAAATCAGTCAAGAGACACAGATGGTAAGAATTATTGATATCATGAACAATGCTAGAAAGGCTGAACAAGAAAGAACACTAAATATTAATGATAGAAGGAAGATTACAGAAAAGCTACAAGAGAAAGAGTCTGAAATACAAAAACTTATAGAGCATCACCATGAGATTACAAATCAGATTATTCTTATGAGTCAAGAGGAAAACAAAATGATTGTTGAACTCATTGAAAGAATAGAAGCTATCGGTGAGCTAAGGGAAGAAAATGAAAAGTTGAAACATCAAATAAGAATTTAGCAACAAAATAATGAAATTATCAATAAATATGAAGAGAGCAATAAACAAATGGATGATTTTCTTGAAGGATAATGAAGAGTCAACAACAACACTGGTCTAGGCTTTACCGAGAATCAAGAATCAACAAATCAAGTTGATCTAAAGAATGTCTATACAAATCCAAGACCAAGAAAGGTGACATGCAATCATTGTGGGAAGCAAGGCCACACATCAAACGTATGTAGAGGAAAAATGAAAGGTATTCCTAAATCTACATCTTCATTCATAGGATTCTATTATAAATGTAACAAGAAAGGACATAAAGCATATGAATGTAAGTCTGAAATGAAACAACCAAAGAAGGAAACCTACATGGAAAAATACTGTCCTACTTGAAAAATGAATGGGCACACTACTCTTGAATGTTGGAAGAAGAAAAAGAAAGCATGGAAGCCAAAAGGTCAAGAAACTCCCTATCAACCGAAAAGAGTCGGTAACTAGTATGTATGGGATTACAATACATGGACAAATTGCATAGCATGTGGAAGCTTTGGTCACATTGATGAAAACTATATGAGATAGTGGATAGTAAATTCTAGAGGCTAGAATAAGCCCAGAATGGCATGGTTACACTATCATAAAGTTGGTCATCTCAAGAAAGACTGCAGAGACTGAATGACAGACTCAAACATATTTCCCAATGGAAACACCATTGAAGACATCCGGACTACAAGAGAGAAAATGTGGAGGGAAGCTTCAAACAATGATGAAGCCAGACCAATGAATGCAAATGGTGACACCCCATCCAATGGATCTGGTGACATCACCATCCCCACCTAAGAAGAACAAGTAAATATGGAAATGCATTACCCCAAGTTATCATTTTACATCAGTTCAATAATTTGTTGATAAAATGTCAAATTAGCATAAGTAAATATGAATCATGACATTACTTGTTAAAATCTATGATATTTATTCTATCGGGGAATACACACCGAAATCTATCAGTATACGCTCAAATTTGAAACTGCCTATGTTTACCGAAACCTGTCAGTTAACATATAAAAGCTAAAGTTTCTAGTGCTAACTAAAATTTGTTGGTAATAAAGCAAGTTGAATAACTTGTGTTAACAAAACACCGAAACCCATCTGTAAAAGAAAGAGGTATGATGACTACTCTGAAACATTGTATTAACACTGAAAATGGAATTTGTTGTCTTAATCGATAAACTTCATCTTTGCACATTGAGGAGTGGTTGAGTATTAATGACTCACTTTTAGGTCAAATAGCTATAAAAGGGTGACAAAAGGGTTTCATTGTTCACCATGACAAGAGAAAAGCGATGAGAAATTTTTTTGTGCAAACAAAAATAGGATCACAAAGAAACTACAGCTTGACATGATGCACTCCAAGTAGTTTAGAAATCACTATTGGTGTAAACATTGAGTTCTACAAAAAATGACAACTATATTTTACGCATTTCTCAGAAATCCCTAAATTTGAAAAATGGCCACGACTTTAAGAACCACCAAATTAAAGAACATCAAGAAGGATGAGGTTAAACTCATCAAGAGCTCTGCATGTTAGGAACCACACTACAAGATTACCTTGAGGTTGTCTCACAACTCAAAAATGCTAGAGCATTGTCAGGAATACCAGCTAGGATTTTTCTCATCGAAGATGTGCAAGCATACATCCACTGCAAGATTGCAGAAATTGGTGATTTAGAGTTAGAACAAGCTTACAACAAGCTATGTAATGAAGATGGCTCCATAAAATATGAGCATAAAGACATAGAGGTGAAAGGGCTCACTAATGCCCTATTATTCCCGAAGGTTTTCAAAACTAAGTGGATTCGGTTAGTACTGAGCCGAATGCACAATCAAAAACTATGGCTGGATGAATCGAAGATGATAACTAGAGATGTTATCCATGCAGTCATGGGTTACCCTTTAATAAAAAAGGTAAAAGTATTGAAGCACCCACCCAAGGCTAAGATTGAAAAGAACACATGAGACAAATGGGATGGCAGAGGATTGAAGGTATCCACTATTATCGATGATGAGATGAAATTCAAAGCATGTGTCCTAGGCTACAAATTCTTTCAAGCCAGAAAGATGAACAACATAGCATCTAGTGCAGTGGACACAACATACAAGATTGTGAAGAAGGGAACTCAGTTGGATTTTTCTAAACTTCTACTGAACTAGTTAGAAGGGAACATGAGAACAATAAGGAATGAAAAGACAAATACATGTAAGTTTGGCTCACTTATTATGTAGATTTTCTTTTACTTTCAAGAAACATTTCCATCTATAGGAGATGTAAAATAGAATACCATAAGGCTAGTCACCATCTAGATCAGTGAACACATAATATCACTGGGAGACAATTTTGAAATAGTCATGGATGAATACTTTATTGTATTCAAAGACCAAATGTAGCAGAGGGTAAGGAGCCCTAATCAACTCATTGAGAAGTTCAAAGATGAAATATGTTTCATGGTTGATATAGACCATACTTATATCAAGCCTTCTATACCAAGGAAAACATGGCTACAACCATTAGAATATGAGATAAATATTGATCAATCATCAAAAGAAATCAATGCATTGATAATGAACCATTAGATAAGAAACAAAAAAAATTTGGAACTTATGAAGAAGAAAAATCAAGAATCAAAACCTAACTGGTTGTAAAAAAAATTGACAAGAAAAGGAAAAAATGGTCAAGAACCTTAAGAAAATACTGTTGGTTAAAGAGAAGAAACCAAAAAGGAAGAACAAGCTGAAAATGAGGAAGAGACTGAAGGACAACTACCTATTGGTGAAGCTACAGAAAAGAATGACTCTGAGGCCACAAAGTCAGATTGATCACCTCCTCCACCGACTAAGAAGCCAAGAATCATAGCTGCTTCTAGGACAAGAAGCCAAATAGCTAAGGATTCAATTCTTTCACCTTTGAAGAAAGGACAAGTAAGAACCTACAAGAGGAAATCTGCCACACTGAAAAGAGGTCTAACCAAAAGAATATGGAAGTTGATCAGAACCAGAGAAGATATTGAGGACACCGAACAAGATAAAGGTGTACAAGGAGAAAAGGTGAAAGTTCTAGAAAGCATTGATGAGGTATTCAAATCTATTGCAAATTTAGGATCTATCATAGATTCTAAGATTCTAAGATGGTTAAAACTAGATCCAGAAGATTAGAACAAAGTTGAAGATGCCATCATTGCAAAGACATACAAGTTCAAGTATGTACCAATACAATTTGAAGGTGGTATGGTACCAAAGGAATGCTTGGATAGATTATATGCCTGATCATCATTTGCATTAAAGAATGAGAAGGAAATAAGGGAAAGAGTACTTGTTTCTCTTATGCCTCCTGAATCTAAGAGGGAAGAAATTTATGAGATGATGGAGAAACACAAAAAGAGTTCTCACCCAAGTTGAGAGCCTACAAATTTCTTAAAGGGAAGCTTATAGAGATTGAAAAGGAATGTCACAAAAAGTGGAGTAAAACCCTAAATAGACCTATTAAGGAAGCAAGCCCCAAACAAGGCGTACATTAGAAAGATGATAATCAAGCAACTCAAGAACATATATTAATCAAAGATGTAGAAGATGACACATCAGTTGAGTTAGACAAGGAAGAAAAATACACAACTGACAAAACAAATACGGATGTTTCAGATGAAACATGGCCAGACACCACTATGGACAACATTGTTAATTTAGCAGAAATACAACAGGATGAAGATGTCACTATTATCAAGGACAAAACCGATGAACAAGACACTAAATTTGATACTATTGTAGACACCTAAAAATAGTTCAAGTTTGTTGGTCTACATGTTTTAACATTTTTAGCATTACAATCAAAATCTTGTTTTGTGGCCTAATTATTCCTCTATGTTGCACATATGATCTTTATTGTATGGAAACATTGTGTCTTTCGTCAATGATTGAATATTGCAAAATTGTTCAATTATTTACTAACAATTCTACTCTCTTTATCAAATCGATCATTTTCCAAATCATTTCTAATCAACCCTAAACTGATCCTATTCGATCCTAAACCATTCCAAATGTTCCTAAATAAATTCAAACCCATTCTATTCTATTCCTAATCACTTTTAGAATTGTTTGGACTCATTCCAACCATTCTAGGGCATTTTCCAAGATCATCGATGCCTAATTAACCCAATTTCCAAACTGATCAAAACCCTAATCCAAATTTGATCAATCTTGTCATCATTTTAGGATCATTGTCCAAGTTCATCGATGCTTCGTATCCCTTAATCAGACATTTGATAACATTGTCAAAGATCGTCGGTGTTATCACTATCAATGACAAAATAGATCATTGGTGTTATCGCTATCACTAACCGATGATCCAGCAGTAGAAATACAATAGGATGAAGATGTCACTGTTATCAAGGAAAAAACTGATGAACAAGACACTAAATTTGATACTACTGTAGACACCTAAAAATGGTTCGAGCCTACTGGTCTACGTGTTTTAACATTTTTAGCATTACAATCGAAATGTTGTTTTGTGACCTAATTATTCCTCTATGTTGCGCATATGATCTTTATTGTATGGAAACATTGTTTCTTTCATCAATGATTGAATATTGCAAAATTGTTCAATTATTTACTAACAATTCTACTCTCTTTATCAAATTGATCATTTTCCAAATCATTTTCGATCAACCCTAAACCAATCCTATTCGATCCTAAGTCAATCCTATTTGATCCTAAACCATTCCAAACCTTCCTAAATAAATTCAAACCCATTCTATTCTATTCCTAATCACTTTCAGAATTGTTTGGACTCATTCCAACAATTCTGGGGCATTGTCCAAGATCATCAATGCCTAATTAACCCAATTTCCAAATTGATCAAAACCCTATACCAAATTTGATCAATCTTGTCATCATTTCAGGAGCATTGTCCAAGTTCATCGATCCTTCGTATCCCTTAATCAGCCATTTGATAACATTGTCAAAGATCATCAGTGTTATCGCTATCAATCTATAAATATCAATTCAATAGTGTTGTCCACATTTGTCAATACTATTTCTAATCGTTATAATTTCGGGAACATTGTCCAAGATCATCTATGTTTCCCCATTTCAATTTCAATCCTATGATGCCATCAAAGTTCATTGGCACTTTTCAATCATTTCCAATCATCATTACGTGGGCACATTCTCAAAGCTCATCGATGCCTCGTGATTTCCTAAACTATTCTAGAACCCTCAAAATTGATCCTAAACCTTATCAGTATTATCAAAATCATTTCAAATCGACATCAACACCTTCAATTTGACCTATAACCCACTAATTCCCCCCTTTAAATGAATAACCCATAGTTTATCCTAGGTCCTAATTGAATAAATAAATAAACTTTATTTATTCCCTTTTCCCTAAGTCTCCAACAATTAATTAATTTTTATTAATTAATTGGCTAATTTCAATTTATGAGATTTTCATAATTTCATAAATCTAATTATTGATTTTGAGGAATATTGAGAATATTGAATTATTAATTTGATTAATGATTCCTAATCCTACCTAAATATCATATCCCTTAATTGAGGATTCTCATCCCTATTAAGGTGATTCACAAATATTTTCAAAATCTCCTTATTTGATCTCCCCCATATCATGCTTCCTAATATCTCACCAATCAAATCTCTTCATTATTCATGGATTCTTGCAATCCTCACCTAATTGATCATCATTTCCTATAAATAGAGATCTATTCCTCACATTCAAGGTTAACCACAATATTTTTGAGAGCCTCAAGAATCATTTGAAATCTTCTATTATTCTCATTAGCAAAGCTTGGCTTCTTGTGCAAAGTGTGTGTGCAAAGAGCAACATCAATCTCATTATGGAGAAGAAAGAAGGACATGTGAGCTTCCTTTGAAGGGGGTTTTTAAGTGTTTATGCTTATGTTTATGAATTCCTCTTGCAAATATATTTCATGATAGATTAGATAGGTTTAGCATACTATCTAGGGTTTGTGTTTTCCTATGTATGCTAGAATGCATTTTTCTGGTATGACAAATCGCCTATGTATCCCATTATCACTAGGGCATGTTTTAATGCTATTTTCTTCAGGATTCTTTGACACAACGCTCATAATTGCATTGTATCAAAGAGGGGGAAAATATAGACACCTAAAAAGGTTTCGAGCCTACTGGTCTACGTGTTTTAACATTTTTAGCATTACAATCAAAACATTGTTTTGCGACCTAATTATTCCTCTATGTTGTGCATTTGATCTTTATTGTATGGAAACATTGTTTCATTCGTCAATCATTGAATATTGAAAAATTGTTGAATTGTTTACTAAAAATTCTACTCTCTTTATCAAATCGATCATTTTCCAAATCATTTCTGATCAACCCTAAACTAATCTTATTCGATCCTAAACTGGTCCTATTAGATCCTAAACCATTCCAAACCTTCCTAAATCAATTCAAACACATTCTATTCTATTCCTAATCACTTTTAGAATTGTTTTGACTCATTCCAACCATTCTAGGGTATTGTCCAAGATCATCGATGCCTAATTAACCCAATTTCCAAACCGATAAAAACCCTATTCCAAATTTGATCAATCTTGTCATCATTTCAGGAGCATTGTCCAATTTTATCGATGCTTTGTATCCCTTAATCAGCCATTTGATAACATTTTCAAATATCATCGGTGTTATCTCTATCAATCTATAAATATCAATTCAATAGTGTTGTCCACATTTGTCAATACTATTTCTAATCATTATCATTTCAGGAACATTGTCCAAGATCATCGATGGTTCCCCATTTCAATTTCAATCCTACAACACCATCAAAGTTCATTTGCACTTTTCAATCATTTCCAATCATCATTACGCAGGCGCATTGTCAAAGCTCATCGATGCCTTGTGATTTCCTAAAATATTTCGGAACCCTCAAAATTGATCCTAAACCTTATCAATATTATCAAAATCATTTCAAATCAACATCAACACCTTCAATTCAACCTATAACCCACTAATTTACCCCTTTGGATGAATAACCCATAGTTTATCCTAGGTCATAATTGAATAAATAAATAAACTTTATTTATTCCCTTTTCCCTAAGTCTCCAACAATGAATTAATTTTTATTAATTAATTGGCTAATTTCAATTTATGAGATTTTCATAATTTCATAAATCTAATTATTGATTTTGAGGAATATTGAGAATATTGAATTATTAATTTGATTAATGATTCCTAATCCTATCTAAATATCATATCCCTTAATTGAGGATTCTCATCCCTATTAAGGTGCTTCACAAATATTTTCAAAATCTCCTTTTTTGATCTCCCCTATATCATGCTTCCTCACATCTCACCAACCAAATCTCTTCATTAATCATGGATTCTTGCAATCCTCACCTAATTGATCCTCATTTCCTATAAACTGATAGCTATTCCTCTCATTCAGGGTTAACCAAAATATTTTTGAGAACCTCAAGAATCGTTTGAAATCTTCTAGTACTCTCATTAGCAAAACTTGGATTTTTTGTTCAATTGTGTGTGTGCAAAGAGCAACATCAGTCTCATTATGGAGAAGAAATAAGGACATGGGAGCTTCCTTTGAAGGGGGTTTTTAAGTGTTCATGCTTATGTTTATGAATTCCTCTTGCAAATAGATTTCATGATAGATTAGATAGGTTTAGCATACTATTTAGGGTTTGTGGTTTCCTATATATACTAAAATGCCTTTTTATGGTGTTACAACTGTATGTGGTAGATTTGGCCTTGTTAATCAACCATACACTTTAACATAGTCCTTATTCATCTGATAAACACAAGAATGAATATGATATTATTCATCTTTCCTGTCTGTATGATTCGACCTGTTGCCTTCTATTGAGAAGAGGTTTTCAAAACAACTCTCAGAGAAAGAGTCTCACAACCATAGACCAATCTAGAATGAAGGATTTATGCTTCCATGAATGCAATGCAATGATTAATCTAGAAAGGAAACATGCAAGCTTAATCTAAATGATCCATTTAAACTAGAAATGAGATTAAAACTATGCCATGATTTCAATGAGATTATTCTAGAAATTGAAATTAATCTATTGCAAAAAGAGATTATTCTATATGAAATTATGAACTAAGAATGTAGCAACAATTCAGTATTCTAGCAATGCATATGACTAGAAATTCAAGAAGGGTTTTGAATGAGAAATGGGAGTTCTTTTATAGACTCAGAGGTTGTTCAGAATAGAAAGTTTCCCTTTTGAAATAAAATAGATAAAAAAGGCAGTTCAAAATAGAAAGCTTTCTTTAAAAGAATACAATAAATTGTTTTCCTTTTGCTTTAACTATTTTATTTCTTTGATTTTAACTATTTTATTTCTTTGATTTTATCTGTTTCTTTCTCTTTAAAGAATAATTAAAGAGAAGTTTCCAATTCTGGACTGAAGAGAAGATTTTTTTGACAATATTTAATTAATTAAATAAATATGACCTCATAATTGTTTTTTCTCAATTATTTGAATAATTAAATTCAATTATTGAAAATGAGGATATTTATTTAATAATTAAATATAATTTAATTCCCTTTTTATGTGTCTTAGCTAAAGAGGGTGAATTTAATTTAATTAAAGTGCTAGGACTTTATAATTAAATTAATTTGATCATAAGGTTTGTTTAGCCAATAGATATTTAGGAATTAAATATAATTTATGATTAATACAGATGTAGGATTTTCTGCATTTGACACTCAAGTCAAGTAGAGTTAGTTAAAACTTAGAATTGCCTAGTACAATAGGACTTTGATGATTCAGAAGAATGACAAATGAAACAAAATTGGTTAGGGTTGCAAGATGTCAATTTTGAGGTGTTACATTTTTCCCCTCTTTGAATTAATGTGCGAGCAATGCATTGATTCAAAGAATAGTCTGATGCTTGAAGCACAGAAGAATAGATTTCAAAGATCGATTGATGAAGATTTCAAAGCCATCTCCAGGATAGAGCTTAACTCTCCAAATTCTAGGTTAGTTTTCTAAGACGTCGATCAAGTAGAGTTTTCAAGGGTCATCTTCATAATGAAGCTTGATCCTCAGGGATTCGAGTTAGATTGCCCTGATACCTAATAGATTAAAATTTCAAGAATCATCTCTAGAATGAAGCTTGATCCTCAGGGATCTAGGTTAGAATGCCCTGATACCTAAATATATTCATATCTTTCACAAGGATGTCCCCAGAATGAGGCTCAACCTTCAGGAGTCAGGGTTAGATTGTCTTGATACCTATCCAACAAGATAATCAATAGAGTGTTTAGGACTATCTCTAGAATGAAGCTTAGTCCTCCAATACCTAGTTTAGATTGCCTAGACACTGGTTAGATTGATATATTTCACAAGACTATCCCCAGAATGAGGCTCAACCCTCAGGAGTTAGGGTTAGAATGCCCTGATACCTGTCTCAAAAGATAGTTAATAGAGATTCAACATCATCTCCAGAATGGAGCTTGTTTTTAGGAGTCAGGGTTAGGTTGCCCCAATTTCCAATAGATGAGTTTATGAGAATCATCTCCAGAATGAAGCTTGATCCTAAAGAATCTGAGTTAGAATGCTCAGATACTTAATATATTGAGATTTCAAGAATCATCTCTAGAATGAAGCTTGATCCTTAGGAATCCAGGTTAGATTGCCCTGATACCTAATAGATGACAAGATGTAAGGAATAGAGATGCCCTTAGTGATTGAAAGTCATGGAACACCCAGTTTTGACTATGAGGTATGAAAAAATGAACATGCCCCAAGTGATAAGATGCCCCTAGCAATGAGGACTTTTGAATTCAGATTGGATTGATTGGAAATAGATTCAATGATGTAATCATCCTGCCCCCTTGGGAGTGAAATGGAAAGATGACATGTCATATGATGATGGACAGAAAAAAATCACAGATAGATGTTGAATCAGAGATCAAGAAGAACTTAGAATAGATTATGGAAGAATTTGAAAGATTTAGAATCAATTTTGAGCGATTTCAAGGTTTGGTTGACCAAGTTTGACTAGGGTTGACCTGTGAGGAAAAAAGTCAAAGATTTGAGAAATTGATGATAAGATAAGATTCTGACAAGGAAGTGACGTCACAAAGTCAACTACACAAGCGTCTGATCGCGTTGGTCCCAAAAATTTTAAAATGCAGTTTTGAGCGATATAGGAGTGTCAGATTTTGATTTTGATCACGAAAATGGATTAAGAGTGGTTGAATTATGTAATGGTGAAGTTTTTGTGCAAAACAGAGCACTTTGAAAAATTAGGTCAAAACCTATATATGGACCAAAAGGTCATTTTCAAATCATTTCAACCTGTTGACTTTTGTAAATGGAGCTCTGAGCGAAAATGGTGGTCCCCTACAGCACGCATCGATTCGAGCAATCCAAGAGGCACAGTCGGCCAACCCAGTATGAACCTCTGGTAAGTGGTCAATGAACCTTGCCAGCATTTCAAATTTTATTAATTTCAGTGAATTTTTGCATTGTTTTCTGCATTTTTAGGAAACTATCCACGGGATTTCGTGCAAAGAAGTAGTTTCTTCGCGTGGCTCGCTGGGAAATCTCGCACAAGAAAATGCCTTCTCACGCCATGTGGGGGGAATTCTCATGTGAGAGAGTACCCACTTTCATGTGAGAAACCCTCCAAGAGGTCATTTTTTGGCATGAAATGGCAGAAAAGTTCATGTGAACATGAAAGTTTGCGCGGTCTGAATAACTTCTTTGCTGTGAAAGAGTACTTTTTCGTGCAAAAATCTGCTTCTTCACATGGAGAAAAGTGAGCAGTTAGAACATGAAATAAGTCTGCATCGCATCCAATAGCATTTGTGTCAGTGTTGTTACTGTCTATAGGATGTCTTTAATGCTTAACTATCTCGTTATGCTTTGATTATCTCAGATTATTGATCATGCACTATTGTTTGCATGTTTTGCAGGTTGACTTCCTAGATATCACATTCAGATCACACCACCTAGCCATTAGCAGACTAGTGGCACAACTAGATGATGCAGAGACAACACATCTAGATAGTTTGGGCCTGACCTCTCTTTGTGATGTACCCAAGGTTTGGGTAAATCATGGTTTATTGGAAGCACTTTTTGTGAGCATTTCCATTCGGAAACAAACACTTTCTACCTGCCACAGGGTGAGATGACAGTGACCCCTGAGGATATCTATCAGATATTTAATAATTAAATATCATTTAACTCCCTTTTTATGTGTCAGCTAAAGAGGGTGAATTTAATTTAATTAAAGTGCTAGGAATTTATAGTTAAATTAATTTGATCATAAGGTTTGTTTAGCCAATAGATATTTAGGAATTAAATATAATGTTTGACTAATACAGATTTAGGATTTTCTACATTTGACACTCAAGTAGAGTAGAGTTAGTTAAAACTCAGAATGCCTAGTACAATAGGACTTTGATGATTCAGAAGAGTGACAAATGAAATAAAATTGGTTAGGGTTGCAAGATGTCAATTTTGAGGTGTTACAACAACTACATAGGTGAACATACCAGGCAATATGCCAATATTGATGCAAGCCATCAATATACTTCAAGAAAAAGACAACACACCTGACAAAGAGTCAAGCATTCCCGAGTATGTAGGGGAAGAAGGAAATAAAGACAACACTGATGATCAGAAGGACATCAAATACACTCACACTGTAACCGAAACTGATAAGGTTACGGAAGGAGAACCAAAGAAAGCATATGGAGACACAACAAAGAAAGATACAAAGAGAAAGATAGATGAAGTGCATAAGGACACCAATGAAGGAGATAAAGCTAAAGATGGCACTCCTAAGGTAACTGAAAAAGTTGCAATAGATAATGTAAAGGTTGATGTGGAGATGTCCACTCACAACCGAAAAGCGGACACCAAAGCATAGCAGCAAAAAGATGCAACACCCCAAGTAACTTCATCTAGCACAACAGACAAAGCTGAGAAGTTGGCTATGGTTCTACACTCAAGTGTAACTCAGAAGAAGAAGAAGAAATCCAAAAAGAGTAAGTTGGAAGTCACCTTAGATGAAATCATTGAGATCCCCAAATGTGACCCAACCACACTTGACTATGAAGCACTAAAGGAATACAGTGAAATATTCCAAAGGAAGGCATTACAGGAGAAGTTGAGGAAACAGCACTAAGACTCCATGGTACTAGAAACAACAAGGGACATATTGCACCAAATTTTACTCAATGTTGATGTTGATCAGAATAAACCGATACTTGATCAACTAGCCACTCTCACCAAAGCCATTACAACATAGAACATTGATGTAGAGAAGGAAATTGAGGAAAGAGCAGAGCAAAAATATCAGCATAAACTTGTTGAAAAGATCAGCCAAGAATTGGCAGTAAACAAGGTAAATCTTTTAGAATTCATAAGTGAATTAGATCCAATTATCACTAAAGCTATTTCCTTGATTCAACAACTAAGATCATTGGAAAAGTTCACTAAAGAGCATAGTGAAAACATAGGAAAGTTAGATTCCGATCTAGCTAACAGTGCTAACAGCTTAACCACCAATCACAATACACTAAAGATGCATAATGAGAAAATCATTGAAATAAAAAGGTTAAGGTAGGAACGGTGGGAAGCATAGACACAATTCAGAGAAGAAGTTAGCAATCTCTAAGCTCAACTTCTACCAAATATAAAAGTGCTTCAACAATATATCAGTTCAGCTAGACAACTGATAGCCACCCTTGAGATGTCTGTAGCAGACAACATCTCTGATATACATTCAAAGATCACACTCGAGCACATGGCTCTAGAGAACTTGAAGGAACAATGGGAGAAGCTGATGGAAGACATGAAGTCTTCACACACTCACATTTTTTATAAGCTATAAGGTATAAACCTTTTCCCTTAATATCAAAAAAGGGGGAAAATGATATGTAGTAATATACTATATAGATGAAAAATAGTGATATGTACTACATAAAAAGAACAAAAAGGGGAAAATAATTATATACCAGCATATACATAAGGGGATTCATGAAATGAATAAGGATATGACTAAGGATTATCTATGTTGTACATACTTAACATTTTGTTAGTATTTTTCACATATCAATTTTTGATACTAATGTCAAAGGCGGAGATTGATGAAATTATTTTGTCATTAGTATGCAAAGAACACTTTTGGTCAACATACACTGAAAGACAGAACAAAGAGAAAACCAAAAATTAGATATAAAGTGATCACCAAAAACTGCTAAGTACAAAGAGAACCGACGACATAGCTTAGTGTGTAAACTGAAATTGCAAAGTCAAAATGATAAAGAGGAACCCGATAGAGGAAGCCAATGGATAGTTAAAGTGAAACCCAAGAAAAAGTTCAAGAAAGGAACCTGAATGATAGTCAACTGATTTCAGAGCATAACCAACTGACAAAAACTGAAAGTTGGTTGAAGCCCCAAAAAGTTGATCTGACTGCCACGTTAGATAAACCAGTCTTATTCTATTTATAGAATATTTTGTTTTTTAAAAACCATTTATTTAGGGATAAGAAACAATAATTGAAGTGTTTCAATTAGTCTAACTGATTTAAAACACGTAGACAAGGAGATCAAGGTAAAAGTTGTAAACCTAATCTTAGAGTTAACATTGTTTTACATGAAACTTGATGAAGTCAATCCATCTTATAAATAGATGATGCAATCATTCATTATACAGGTGTGAATATAGAAGAGAGGATGAATGAAGCCTACGAGCACATCTATGGATCCGATTGAAAGTTTCAAGAACAAGAATAACAAAAGGTGAATTTTGTTATTAGAACCAAGAACAAAGGCTCCCAAGAATCATAGGTATTATTCAATCCCATTAGGTGATAATATTATTCATGTAAACTTAAATAGATCTATAATAATAAATAGGAGATTGCATATACCAGGTCAAATTATAATTTGATATCATTCTAACAAGTGAAGAAAAGTGTAAAAATCCTTTTAAGGAAGGTGGATTTAACAGTCCAACTATAAATCTCTTAACCGAGTGCACACTCAATAGTGTAGCTAAAGCTCTTAACAGAGTAGACTTTAACAGGTCTCCATAGATACTCTTAATAGGGTAGATCATCAGAAGTGAACAAATTGTAAGCCTTAACTGGCCCCTTGCAATTTGCAGATATTTAAGATTTTTTGGGTGCCATCCCCACCCATTTTTTACTTCCTAACATGATTTTTGTGTGATATCATATCTTGTGTTATGTGTCAATTAATTTCATGAATGTTTCTATGAATATTCACATGTATGTTAAGTTTATGAATTGATATAGCTTACATCAAGATAGTATAGATCTAATGGTTGGATAAACAATTGATTACACAAAGGTTAATTGATTAAAGGATACAAATGTTTTAGAGGTACTGATTCACCCCTCCCCTCTCAGTACACACTTTTCATTAATTCCAAGAGGATTTTTAATGTGGAAACCCTGTTAAGGGAAAAACCACTTGGGACCGGTAACACAAAATTTTCACTCTTCTGAAGTGATCTCGGTGAACAACCAACACTGTGAAAGGTTACAAAAACATTGTTAGGTGTGACCTTCTTAGAGGATTTAATAGAATAGTTTGTCACTTGATATCGGGCATCTCTATACTACCTTCTATGACCAGACCCAGTGTAGTTTGTCAAATGGTATCTGGCATCTCATGCTATCTTCATGACCAAAATTTTTTATACTCCTTGGGATGTATCTCAATTAGAAAGTATATTTAAATCCTACTTGGTTAAGATAATTTTTGCTCCAATGGTTAAACTGAAACTAGATGATCTGTTCATACATACAACTTATACTTGTATATTTTCAGATCTATTGTAAGCCCATTTTACCTTTTCGATCAATATATATTTTCAATACCTTTGCTCCACTTTGTGCTTAGTGATGTTGTGTTTCTCTGTTGCTTGATGTTCGCAGAAATCTCTAGCTCTTTCCTTAGCTTGATTGATCAGGACTGAATAAATTTATTCTTCACCAATTTCTCTTCAGTGTCCTCTTTCCTATTCACTCCCCTTGCTTAATTCATAATGAATTAATTTGTATTTTTATAGACGTGGTATCACCATTTCTAGGTTCTTGAATTTCTTGACCTTGGCGTGATCCACAATTCTCGCCAATCTTTAGTTAAAGCATAAATACTATTTTATCTCAAAGAAATCTTCTTGCCAACTGGATAAAATATCTTTTCATCTTTTGCTTATCTCTAGCTTTAACATGTCGATTAAAACAATGTCAACAACCAGTTAAGTCTATCTTTAGCTCTACCAGCTAGATATTTTGTCATTTCTGAACTCTAGTTAACTTCGGTGTTTTAACTCTTTGATAGATTTGGTCAACACTTCAATTCTCCTCAGGCTTCTCTATCGATTTTTTTTGTCTGTTGGGTTATCTGTCCTTCATGCTTGTCTGTCAGTTGGGTTACACTTTAATCCTGGCTATCAGTTATGCTTGTAATTATGCTCATCGATAATGCTTGTCAGTTTCTTTGTTTGGGCATCACTATGACTTTTCTCTCGGGTTTCTCTGTTCATCGGGTTCCACTAACCGTCAGTGTTTGATGTCACATAGTGAATGTTGTTCTTTTATGCATTACTGAAAGAATAATCTTTTTCTATTTGATCCTCTAAAGTCTTTGACACTTTGAATATAACCGATTAGATTATATCAAGTTGACATCAATTAAAATACAATCCGTTAACTGATTTTGTGTCTTGCATTATCTTTCTACATTTCGGTGATCAACTTATCATCTTCAAACATTCAATTAGTTACATGTCATCAAGTTAGTGGGAAAATTAATTTATGGAACGACAAAAGAGAAGAACAAAATTGATATTATGCAAATAAATTTCAATATGAGGGAATAAAAAAGAAACAACTCACAAAAGATGACACTTGCAAACTCTTTAAAAAGCTAGGGGAAACTGATACTCTTAAAACTAAAGCAAAGAGGTTCCCAATACATTGGTGCTTAAATGAAGATATAAAAACAAAATTTTGGGATAGATGGTGGATGGTCTTTGATTCCCCTCCCTATAACAATCATGAGGTTCCTATCTATTTGTTGAGGAAACTCTATTGTGAATTTGTCTTGAATGAGGTGCCAAATTATTTTGACTTTCTAGAGTCTCAGGGTAGAGGTTGGGGGTCATCAATTGATAGACCTATGGCACGTCGTGACCCTAATGTACCTAGGTTTCCCAGTGACAAGCCACACATGGAACATGTTTGTATTACTTCCATTGTGAAGGAACATGTGGAGTTGGACACACTAGACACGATTAGTTCTCTAACAAAGACTCTCATTTAGTGTGCCACTCCTCTAGTTGAGGGTGACCATGGTCAGTCTACGAGGGGTCATATTTTTCATTCTTGTGGATCACTACATACATTTGGTACTACCAACAAAGAGGAACAGGATGATATACTGATGGATGATGATTTTCTCAATGCAACATTTGGAATTGATACACAAGTAAATATTTGCAAGTTCATTAAATTTATTTGATCATATTTCATTTTTAAATGAATGAATAATTAAATTAGTACCTATTGATTATGATGAAAATTTAGACAAAGAGTGTTGGTTGCAGTGGCAATGATCCCCTGGATCCCTTTTACACTACATTTTCAACTCCACAAGTATGTATCGAATAAAACATTTTAACTAATACATTTGATTATTCTATAATCATATGGATGTTTGTCTCATAATTTATTGTGCATGTACATTAGTTCACTGCTGGACCATCAACGTTCACATTAGACACTGAAGGGCATCGTTCACATTTCCTTGAGGTATGTTCATTTGCATGTTAATTTGATTTACTTGATTTTAATTAATTAATAAATGAATGAATAACTAAATTACTAGACAAATTATGATCAAAATCCATAGTCAAAGTGTCATGGAAGTGATCACATTCCTTCACCTAGCTTTGTGACAACATCATTTAGTCCACAAGGATATATGTAATAATGCATTATAATTAACAAGTCAGTGGTACGTTGTTATATGAATTGTTTTCTTATCAATTACCATACGTGTGCACTAGTTTAATGTTGGAGCTATGACATCGACACTGCACACTAAAGGGTGCGGTGGCACCTTCATAGGGGTACCATTTATTCGTTAGTGGGATTGTAAAATATTATAGGTATTCTTGATAACTACATAATACTCTTATTTTTTCATTTTTAGTTATTGACAACAAAGACTCCTCATGTTGTTTTTAATACTTTAGATCATGGTGTAGCTGCAGCTATAGCTAGTTCTGAAGCACTGACCGAGGTATGAAAGAGATTAATTAATTAGAATTGTTATTTTAATATTTTGTATTGAAAATTTTAATGATATTCATGTATGTATTGTAAATATTATTTTGATCATTGTTGTAGGGACTCATTACTCCAGATCATCTGCGTGCCCCTTTGGTGGATGTACATAGAGACTATTTGGTAGTGGTAAGAAAATATTTTATTTTAGGTCATCGTATAATTGAATTCTGATGTATATTAGTTATTGATGTTTATACTTTTTTTATTTTATCATCTCGAGATGTAGAAGAGTCTAGATAGGAGGACTAGTGAGCACACTCGAAAGAGTACTGCATCTCTCTCGATGCAACAATCAAAGACAACCCGAGATTTTTTTTCTTCCCCTTCCAGGAAATGACTAGATTAGGGATAATCATTGTACGCCAATATGAAATTACTGGGCATATTTTTGTATATTGTATAAGTAAAATGTTCTATAACCATTTGGCTTTTACAAAGCCAATTTAAGTGTATTGGATATATTTAATCTATGACATTATTGGACATATACATTTTTCTTCATGCTCTACAAATATATAGTTTATATTTTAAGTATAAAATTCATGTGCCATGTGTATTTATATAGACTAATTTATGTCTATGTGGATGTCTTATGCTTTGTAAATTTATATGCCTTATATTTATGCTTGCATGTGTATCTATGTATATTGTTAGTGAATGATTCATACTTTATGAGAATATGTATGTTTCATTTCATAAACCTAGACTTGTAATTTCCATTCCAACACCTTAAAAAAGTTATAATAGGTCATATAAGATCAAAAATATCAATCATACCCAAATTTACTCCTATTGGAGCATTTTGACCACCTCAACCTATTTAGGGCACTAAAAGAACGTTAAGGGATGCACTAGTACATTGTGCTCCAGGATGTTTGAATAAGTTGTGTAGCCTAAAAATATTATTCATAGAATTTAATAATCAAATATAAGGCATTGGCCTCTGTGACATGGTCCCATAGCACCTAATGGTTCATCGGTACCCCTCACGAGCTTCGATAAATGACCTCTGAAGATCGCCAATTTTGTTGCTGAGTAACCTTCAGGGACTCTTGGCTCCAGAGCAGTTGAAAATGTTTGAACTACTTGGTGAGAGAAATGGAGTAATTTCTAGAATTCACCTAGCATACCAGAGCTATTTGCGGAGACAATTTGATGCCATGACGAGCAGTTTGAAAGATATGCAAAGTTGAAGATTTCAACTACACAACATTGCAAGTTTTTGCATCAACTGAGATTGGGTCAAAAATTAAAATAAGAGTGAATATCCAAAATTGAGATAGGTTATCATAGGCCTTCATTACATGGTCTCGTAGACCCTCACGGTTCATTGGTACACATCACGAGCTCTGAGAAACTGACATCTAAAGATCACCAATTTTGTTGTTGAGTGCACCTTTAGGGACACTTGGCTCCATAATGGTCGACAATGTTTAAGCCACTTGGTGAGTTAAACAAGGTCATTCCTAGAATTCACCTAGCATACCAGAGCTATTGGAAGAGACAGTTTGATGCCAAAATGAGTGGTTTGAAAGATATGCAATGTTGTAGCTTTCAATTGCACAACATTTCATGTTTTTGCATCAACCGATATTTTATTGGAAATTTAAAATGAGAGTGACTCTCCAAAACTTGAGATAGGTTAGCGTAGACCTCTATGACATGGTCTTGTAGTACTTGATAGATCTTTGGTACCTCTCATGAGATCTGAGAAACTGACATCTGAAGATTGCCAATTTTGTTTCCAAGTGCACCTTCAGGGAAACTTTTCTCTAGAGTGGTCAACACTATTCAAGCCACTTGGTGAGTGAAATGGGGTCATTCCTAGCATTCACTTGTAATATCAAAGATTTTTCTGGAGGTGGTTTGATGCCACGATGAGATATTTGAAAGATATGCAATGTTGCATCTTTCAACTATGCAACATTTCAAGTTTTTGCATCAAATGAGATTGGGTCAAAAAATGAAAATGAGAGTGAATATCCAAAAATTGAGAAAGGATATCATAGGCCTCCATGACATGGTCTTGTAGCACTTGATGGTTTGTTGGTCCCTTCAAGAGCTCTGATAAACTAACGTCTGAAGATAACCAATTTTGTTGTTGAGTGCACCTTCAGGGACACTTGGCTCCAGAGTGGTCGACAACATTCAAGCCACTTGGTCATAAAAATGGGGTCATCATTATAATTCACTCAATATAGTAGAGTTTTTGGTGGAGATGGTTTGATGCCACGATGAGTGGTTTGAAAGATATGCAATATTGCAGCTTTCAACTCTATAATATTACAATTTTTTGCATCAACCAAGATTGGGCCAAAAAATGAATATGAGAATGAATCTCCAAAAACTGAGATAAGCTATTGTAGACCTCTATGACATAGTCCTATAGCACCTTATGGTTCATTGGTACCCCTAACGAGCTCTGAGAAACTGACGTCTAAAGATCACCAATTTTTTTCTTGAGTGCACCTTTAGGGACACTTGGCTCCATAGTGCTCGACAATGTTTGAGACACTTGGTGAGAGAAATAGGGTCATTCATACAATTCACTTGGCATACTAGAGCTATTTGTGGAGATGTTTTGATGCTACAATGACCAGTTTGATAGATATGCAACATTGCAAGTTTTTTCATCAACTAAGATTGGGTCAGAAAATGAAAACAAGAGTGAATCTCCAAAAAATGAGATAGGTTATCATTGGCCTCTATGACATGGTCACATATCACCTAACTTTTCTTTAGTACCCCTCACAAGCTCTAAGAAATTGATGTCTGAAGATCCCTAATTTTGTTAACAAGTACACCTTTAGGGAAACTTGGCTCTAGAGTAGTCGATAACATTTGAGCCACTTGGTGAGAAAACAAGGATCATTCCTAACATTAACCCAGCATACCAGAGATGTTGGTAGAGATAGTTTGATGCCACAATGAGCGGTTTGAAAGATATGCAATTTTTAGCTTTCAACTACGCAACATTCCAAGTTTTTGCATCAACCAAGATTGGGTCAGAAAATGAAAATGAGAGTGAATCTCCAAAAACTGAGAAAGGTTATCATAGGCCTCCATGAAACGGTCTCGTAGAACCTAAATTTTTATTGGTACCCCTCACGAGCTTTGAGAAACTAACATCTAAAGATCACCAATTTTTTTTGCTGAGTGCATTTTTTTGGGACACTTGTCTCCATAGTGGTCAGCAATGTTTGAGCCCCTTGGTGCATGAAATGGGATCATTCCTAAGATTCACCAGGAATCTTTAATCTTTTGGAAGAGATGGTTCAATGCGATGACCAACAGTTTGAAAGATATGCAATGTTGCAACTTTCAACTGCACAACATTGAAATTTTTTGTATCAATCGAGATTAGGTCAGAAAATGAAAATGAGAGTGAATCTCCAAATATCTTATTGTAGGCCTCCATGACATGGTCCTATATCACTTGAAAAATTTTTGGTACCCCTCACGAGATCTAAGAAATTGACGTATGAAGATCACATATTTTGATGCTGAGTGCACCTACAAGGAAACTTGGATCTAGAGTGGTCAGAAATGTTCAAGAAACTTGGTGAGTGACCAGGGGTCATTCTTAGAATTCACTTGGAATACGAGAGATATTTGCAGAGATGGTTTGATACCATGATGAATGGTTTGAAATAAATGCAATGTTGCAACTTTCAACTGTGCAACATTGCAAGTTTTTGCATCAACCGAGATTGGGTTAGAAAAAAAATGAGAGTGAATATCTAAAAATTGAGAAAGGTTATCATCGGCCTCTATGACATGGTCCCATAGCACCTAAGAGTTCATCAATAACCCTTACAAGCTCTAATAAAATGATGTCTAAAGATCGCATATTTTTTTGCTGAGCCCACTTTTAGGGACACTTGGCTCCAGAGTCATCAGCAACGTTCGAGCCACTTGGTGAGAAAAAAGGGTCATTCCTAGAATTCACTTATCATACAAGACCTATAGGAGGAGAAATTTTGATGCCACGATGAGCGGTTTGAAAGATATGCAATGTTGCAGCTTTGAAATATGCAACATTGCAAGTTTTTTCATCAACCAAGATTAGGTCAGAAAATGAAAATGAGAGTGAATCTCCAAAAACTGAGATAGGTTATCGTAGGTATCCATAACACAGTTCCGTAGCACCTATAGGTTTTTTGGAACCGCTCATGAGTTCTGAGAAACTGACATCTGAAGATTGCCAATTTTGTTATAGAGTGCACCTTCAGGGATACTTGGCTCTAGAGTGGTCGACAATGTTCAAGCCACTTGATGAGAGAAAAGGGGTCATTTATAGCATTCACCTGATATCCTGGAGCTGTTGGCAGAGACATTTTGATGCCACAATGAGAGGTTTGAAAAATATGCAATGCTTCAACTTTCAACTGTGCAACACTGCAAGTTTTTGCATCACTCGAGATTGGGTTGATAAATGATTTAACATGTACCATATGAAGCTAACCTCAATTTTAGGAAAAGTGAAGTTTTGGGTGATGCCCATGAAGTTGTGGTGTTAGAAGATCACTAAAATGGGTGCAAGGGTGTAGAAGCAACAACTCTAGCCATTGGAGGGCTACATTTTATGATGGAATGTGTTCCCACATGTCAAGAGGAAGGTGAATCCATCATTGGTTGGTTCAAAAAGTACTTTGAGTGTCAAGATTGAGAAAGCCCTACTTTTTAGGGGTTTTGAGGAGTGATTTGGGGATTTTGGGTATAGGAAGCTTTTATAACCAAATTTATTGAATAATCCTCTAATTGGGATTAGATTAACACTCTATACAAAGTGGAAAGATTAGGTATTGAGTCTAGGATAGAGTCCCTTTGTAAAAGTGACCTATTATTTCTAGGAAGGAAAGGGGAACAACAATTTTTGACTCTTATGTTCCAAAGTACCTTTAACTATTTCTGGTGTATTTTAGTAAACCCTAAAAGATTATCCAAACCTAAAATTAGTTTGTTCAGTTGTTTGGGAGTGCTACAAATGAGTTACAAATACTCATGTATCAAAGAGCCAAATGAGTTACCAAAGAACCAAGTGAGTTACAAATACTCTTTAGGGTGTTTGGGCTTTAGTACTCAAGAGGGGCTCTTGGTAATATAATCATGTTGGGGTCACCATTTTCAATTCCAACTTGTGGTAAAAATTTGACTTCTATCTATAAATGGAAAGGCCATCTTATGTCTCTTATCAAAGAACTTACAAAAATTGATTTCATAATGTCCATACCCACATTGGGACATAAGGATAAGAAATTAAAAACTAGGGATAGAAAAAGATCCAAATCATCACCAATGAAGAGGCCACATTCTCCTTGAATCTATCTTTAATTTATTTATAAAGAAAAGACACGATCAACATTTTTGTCCACACCTATATTCTTAGATGAGGTTTTATTCATACCATCAAAGGAAAAAAAAAGAAGCTATAGTTTAGATGATTTTTTTGTTGATACATATATACAAAGAATGTGCTAGCATGAAACAAGACAATAAGCTTAACATATATTTCTACAATTTCTTTTGTGAACATATTTTTTTAATTAATGATGAAAAATATGTTTACAACTCAGCTCATTAGGAGCACCAAGAGAAAAGAGCTGAGAAGAGAAAACCTTTGGTATTTCCTCCAAAAATATAAGAGAAATGTTTTATTAAATCTTACAAACTTCCCGTTATACATATGAGGTAATGCATGAGAAATTTATAGTCCACCCATTGTGGATTCAAGGGAATTACTTCCTTTACAAATGTACATGCTATATGCACATGCATTCAACTAGATTTGACATTACAACATTTTAGATTCACTTTTAGTCCAATGAACCAGTCGGATATTCCCTACCCTTTATTTTCTCATGTATTACCTCGTGGTCTGACTTTTGAACCTTCCAAAGAGTTTTATTATGTGGTTTTCCTCCATATCTGGTCAAATAGACATTTATTGCAATGACAAGGTTGGAATATTGAAGAATCTTCCTGTGTGTCTCCCAATCCTCGAACAACCAAAACCTAGGGTTCTTCATACAATACCATCTAAGCCATGTACTGCCTACAACCACTTCTCCTGTAGGGTATTCTAATCGTTCACCATCTGTAACTGACTGATCCAGTTTATTTTTGGTGTCAACATAATGACACAAATAATAGTTTGTCCCTTCGTCATTGTCTTCAGGTGAAATAACAACAAAAACATGATCTACAATGATAGAAACATAATGAGGAGATTAATTTAATGAATACTTAGGATAAAGTACTAAATTTGAGACTTTATGTGCATTGACAATTTACTCAGTTGCTCTAGATCAGAAAAATGGTCAAATTCAATGGATGATTCCATTCATGTCAGTTGCAATGCTCTTGGGGGATGATATGAGTCAAGTGGGCTCAAAATTTGTGTAGACCATTCATCAACCCATTCCTTTGACTCACACCCATCGCAATATTTGTTTATGCATGATGAACAAAAGCATGCCATATGTCATGTGTGGATGATCCATGAACGTGCACTAGAGATTCTAAAGGAGTGTAGCTCACTTGATCCTGTTAATGTACAATAATCCTCATATGGTGCAATGTTAGTTTCATCCATCAACAAAACAAATCTATGAACCGTAGACTCACCTTCATTACCTGGACGTGTTGTAGCACTACACCACTGGATGATACATCTTGCATTTGACAATGTTGCTTGTTCTTTGTACTTTAATTCTTCACATGCTAAGGCCCTTTTTATACATGCACCTGCACCATTGAGCTCTCCCTTTCCATGATTGACCTCTGTAAAATTCCATATATACTCAATATTAGTTCTCGTATGCATCCTGCTCAACCAATAAAATATTCAAGAACTCTTGAATTGCGATGCACAATTGTCTGACCATATGATGTGTCGACAATATGATATGCCCTTATTCCCCAAATTACTATAAAATAGATGAAAGAAACCATGTACAAAATCTGTAGAATGTGAATGATCATCGCTAATGTGAAAATGATACTCCCTCAATATCTTCCTATTCTCCTCTATACTGTCAGGTGAATGCATAAATATTATATGAACAAATATAGAAACTTGTTGAGAGCTATAATACTTTTCTTGCACCTTGTTTTGTGGTTGTAGAGTGTAGTTCTCTACAAATTCCACAATTGAAACAATGGTATCAAGTGGAAATATGTCCTTGTACAACTTGAATTGCATATCCAACCATCAAGCTCTATGTGTATGCCTTTCATACTCACACACAATGTTATCACAAAAAATATCCATGAACTGATACAGTGGAATCATTTCAATTACTAAATCACATCTTTTAGCCTTTTTTCCATCTTTTAGAGCATATTCCCTGATCTTATATTTTCCAAAATCTACTTTTTCATTCCCAATTGCATCTGTACTCTCCATATGTTGACAAATTGGAAAATGTTGCAAACCACCAAAATCTATGCATGTACCATTCAAGCATGAGAGATTGTAAAATTTTTGATCATCTTCTCTCTCACATAAAATGGAAGTAATTAACTCCCTTGAAGATCCAGGTGGGTCATTTATGTTACAATCCTGCAAAACATTGTTAGAATGCAAATCTACACATATAGGCTTATAAACATAAAAATGGTTAAAAAATTCACTATGTACCCTACAATAATAAGTTGTGCGTGTGTGATTTATCTTTACATAAAAAGTTTGAGCCATTTCAAAATATCTTTGACTAATTTTAAATTGAGGATACATATGTATAAATTTTGCAAACAATTGTGTCTGAGTTGAATCCAAAAAATGTTTCGAATGTGGAATACAGACTTGACTACCAATCCTGCTTCTTATAGCATCTCTTTGATTAGGATATACTCATTTTTTATTCTTCCAGAACTCTTCAATCAAGGATTTTAAAGCTTCAATAATTTCTTTATCTTTTCATGGTAGTTTACCAGAAAATGCCCATAACTCATTGTTATTTGGATCTTCCACTCTTTGATGCCTTCCCACAGCTCCCATTAGAGACTTTCTACTTATTTTCAATGTTTTTATTGTCTTTCTAATGAGTCAAGATTTCTTCATTTGAGTACTTACTATTTTTGATGTAAGTAAACATTGTGTGACATTACTATCTTTCGTGTGTGATGTAGAACCCACACTCTCATATGCAGTTATTGGATTCTTTACAATAGATTTTTCACTTGACTCATCCATCGTTCTTAGCCCAAGAATCTTCATAATGGGCCTAAAATTTAGATTTATCATCATTTCAACAAATAGTTGATATCTTCCTATCATATTTAAATTCTCAAAAAAGAATCTCTAAATGCAGATAGCATATCTTTGAAAAGTATGCTTGCAAACCTTGTTAGGCATTTTTTGCAAAATGTTAGTATCAATATAAATCAAATATTTTGGATTTCTATAAATAATTCTAGGAGGTTTTTTCAAGTGTTGAGTGGCCTCAACATTAGGAACATGAACAACATTATGTGTGAATTATGTACCTTCAATTGAAGATAATGTGCCTTCAAATTGACATGTGAAAGATGGATCCTCACCAACTTGAGATGTTAATGGTGTGCCTTCAACATGACATGATGTCATGCCTACACCTTTGGATGTAGATAATGCTTTGCCTTTAACATGATACAATTGTGTGCATACACCTTGGAAGGTAAACAATAGTGTGCCTTCAACATGATACAATGGTGTACCTACACCTTCAAATGTAGACAATGGTGTGCCTTCAAGATGATACAAGGATGTGTTTCCAACATTGGAAGAAGGTGTCTCTTCTACTTGTGAACTCATAGATGATGTGCCCACATCTTCATAATTCAATTGTCTTGTTGCACGCAAGTTTCTCATCCATTGCATTTTTATTTCCAATTCCAATTCTCTCTTACTTTCTATTGATATTTCATGTTCCTCATTCAAAGGTAAATCTTCTTCTATGGTATGCAATTTTTTATGTTCACGAAGTTGTCTCATTCTTTCCCTTTTCTTTGCCTCAATGACGGCTTTGTCCAGAATTTCCCTATGAGCAGGAGAGATTTTTAGGAGCTCAAAAATAATTATTTGAGAATTAGTACGTTGCAATTGATCAAGAATGTTGTAATTGGTAGCATTAGATGAGGAACCCACTTAGGGATTCTTAGTAACAAAGTCAACCTTAGCCTTATCTAAAGGTTGAGTTGATGTAGATATAGAAGGCTCAGGGCCTTTGAGAATGATTTTAGCGCAAGATCGAGTAACAAAATTAGCGCTAACTTGAGACCATCCTTGTTCAGAAGATTGAGGTGCAGGCCCTCACAAAATGAAAGGTGTCTTGGACTTATATGTATCTTCCTTTCCCTTAAGAATGAGGACATTACAGTATTTAGTGTCAACAGGTTCAACCATATTAATGACATTGTCGTTATTGGTGTAAGTATAGTTGACCTTAGCATCAGTATTTTTGCCTTTAGATGATTCACCTTTTCCATGAGGAGGAAATGGGTCTTTGAAAGCTTGGTGATCAAAATTTTTTTTGTGACTTCCCATAGCAATGACTTCACTATCAATGAGATCCTGGATTGTATGCCACAATTTTTTACAAGAAGATATGTTATGACCTTTGTTTTCATGAAAATCACAATAAGTGGATTCATTCCACCAATGAGGTCTTGGTTGCAGATCAAAAGGTCACGGATTAGCAAATGGAGTAAGCAAATTGTTGTCTACAAGAGTCTTGTAAACTACCTCGAGAGCTTCTCCTAAAGGTGTGAATTCTCACTTGGGTCTAGGAGCCCAAGGTTTAGGTCCAGAAAATCGTGAAGTGCTTGGTTTGGATGCCGCCACAGCCTGTTTAGTGGCTTTGGCCACTTGCATCGTGGTAGTGAGATTAAAGGCAGCCTTAGAAGGCTTAGCAGTCACATTGTCTACAACACCATCATTCACAAAATTTTGGTTCTTGTTTTGAAATTTTGATTTATCTTTGCTTGAGGAAGAAGACCCTTGTTTATTTTCCTTGTCTAAGGTCAATTCTCCTTTCTTGATCATAAATGTCTCTATTCTTACAACTTGTTTAATCATGTCATCAAAGGTTAGAGGACCTTGTAGCTGTACTTGATACCCAAAGTTGGGGAGAAGATTATCGAGA
>MU224499.1:1346969-1361621 GCA_018584345.1 Thuja plicata
CAATGCAACCATAAGGATATGAATATGACTTATCATTGGATAAAATGTAGGAAACGAATGTAAGCACCAGGGCACAAAAGCCAAGATGACCTAAACATTGTTTCCAGTTAATGTTGCAAGAGTACACCAGTATCGAGGCATTCAAATCCAAGATAACCATGAGTGTGATCATGCGTAAACAAATAGATCAATAACAAACAAAATAATAACAAAGTGATAACAAGCAAGGAGATAGTACCGACCTCACCATGGCATACAAATAAACAAGATCGAGGGATGTGAGGCTATTCCACCTTATTGTGGGAGCTCTTATGACATACACCCTATTTATTTTACATTGCCGGATCATCGAGACTATGCCAACAAGTAGTAGGCAAAGAAAATATCAATGAAATAAATGAGAATAGACAGCATACAAAGAAATATTCAAGCATATCTCAGCCTGTTTCAAAGTTTGCTAGTGTGGATGTGTATGAGGTGTTGAAAAACACCGTTGTGCTTGTGCATGCATTTGTGTTTGAATGTTATCGATAGGTGTTTACATTTGAGATATCTGATATGTGTTTAAAAAATGCAGATGTGTCCAAAGATAGTGTTAAAAAACACTGTTATGGTGGTGTTGAAAAACACCAGTGTGTGTTAGGAGCGAGTTGTCCTTCAGAAGTGACAAGATTACTGACTCAGGTGTAAACCAAAGATGTGATCAAATGGGGGACCCATGCCCCCAAGTAATGATGACTGACTTGACGTATGTTGCAAGGACAAACCAGATTTGATTGCCCCTAGGTGTATGGCATTGAATTAATGACAAGTCAGGAGGGTTCACAAAGGAACCAGAGTGTCACAAAAGTGACCAAAAGATATGTACAAATTGAAGCATAGAGTCGTCAAGACCAAGTATTGATAGATAGAGAATTTGAGTATAAGTCCAACTGGAATGGATGTGAGAAATCTTGATAGAATAGCGATAGTAGGCAGACGTAGTGAGAACCACTGGTGACTGACGTGAGAGAGATAATTAAATGAAGTGATTGTGGTATAAGCTATACATCAGTAGGCAGACACAGTGAGAACCACTGGTGACTAATGTGAGAGAGTCTCTCAAGAATAGAGAGCTCTGTATAAGCTAAGGGATAGTAGGCAGACGCAGTGAGAATCACTGGTGACTATCACAAAGTAGATCAAAAAGATAATAAGACAATGCCCCCAAAACTAGTCCAGGGTTGCCCTGAGAGTATGACCAGTTTCAATCCATGTGAGTTGGTGTCTTGATGGGAACTGAAAGCTAATGAAAGCAGGAATGCGGGAAAGCAAATGCGTAAAGCCAAGCGGTCCTGCGATAGGTATAGCTTTATGAAACAAGAGGCGCCTATTTACCAAATTTTCACCTTCTTTACAGAAATTCTTTTTTTTTTTGCTACCATGAAGCTTGTTTGCTAGGTTTTCATCAATCGCAGCTTTTTTCCTTTTTTTCTCTTTCTTTTTTGTATTTTTCAATTTTTTTTATTTTTTTGTATTTTTTGGAATATATGATTTTTTTGGAGATACATCAAAGTGCCTATCGCTAGGTTTTCACTAAGATGATCATTTTTTCAAGACATTTTCAAATTTTTAGAATTTTTTTAGGACTTTAGTATATACATGAGCACACTGAAGATGTCTCAGCTATAGAACCGCTTCAAATGAAGAGTGTTGATGGGCTCTTTGAGTTGTTCTCCTTCAGTAGTAGAGAGTTGATAGGCACCAGACCCAAATACTGCATTAACAATATATGGACCG
Organism: Thuja plicata; assembly: GCA_018584345.1. Lineage (NCBI taxonomy): Eukaryota > Viridiplantae > Streptophyta > Pinopsida > Cupressales > Cupressaceae > Thuja > Thuja plicata. The sequence continues at coordinate 1,348,749 of MU224499.1, forward strand.
AGCCAATGAGGTTCAAACTTGCCTTTCTGGACCTGATGTTGCTGATTTTTAGGGTTCTCTCTCAGAACAATATCACCCGCTTGGAAGTCTCTTGGTCAGACCTTCTTGTTATAGCTTTTAGAAATCCTCTTTTGGTATGCTCTTAGGTGTTTGAATGCCACTTGGCGACATTCATCAAGTAACTCCAGCTCTTGTAGCCGAGATATTCTAGTATCTTCATCATTGATGAGGCCTTTTAGAGAGACTCGCAAAGAAGGAATATCAACCTCAATAGGTAGCACCGCATCTGCCCCGTAAATCAATGCATAGGGTGTAGCTCCTGTTGGTGTTCTTATACTTGTCTTGTATGCCCAAAGAGCTGGATTCATCTGGAGATGCCAGTCTCATCCAGATTTATGTACTGTGCGATGTAGGATCTTAAGGATTATTTAGTTGGAAGCTTCCGCTTGTCCATTACCCTAAGGATAATAGATGGAAGACCAGTGTTGAGTAATTTTGAACTTAGAGAAAAGCTCTGTCAAATTCTTATTTTTAAACTATCCCCCATTATTTGTGATAATCACTGAGGGTACACCATGCCTACAGATGATGTAATTAAGAATAAACATTGCTACTATTTTTCCACTGGCAACGGTGAGAGGGACTACCTCCACCCACATAGTAAAATAATCCATAGCTGTAATGATAAAATTATGTCCATTGGAGGACGAGGGGTAGATCTGACCCACCAAATCAAAGGCCCATTACTGAAATGGCTAGAAAGTAATGAACGGAATCAACTCCTTGGCTGGAGCGTGAATCAAGTTTCCATGTAATTGACATTGCTTGCAGGACTTGGCAAACTGCGTTTCTTCTTTTTCCATGTCTGGCCAGTAGTAACCAGCTCTAATAAGTTTGCAGGCCAATGTCAGGCCATTAGAATGTGACCCATATATGCCTTCATGCACCTCTACTAACACTTTTTTGCACTCATCAAGTTCTAAACACCTAAGGAGGGTACTGTCTAGACCACGTCTATACAAGTCATTAGCAATGATGACGAACCGTGAAGCACTACAGATTAGGTGACGTTTCTCATTCCAAGAGTAAGTGTCCAGAATGATCTGGTCATGTAGGTAGGAGAATATGTGGTGGTAGCGGGATGAGTCATGTCCTATGACAGAATAGATCATTCGGGAGTTAGGGGAGTCATAGGCTGGGTAGCATAACGTCTCCACTAGGAATTTGTGTCGAAAATCATTTTCAGGTATTTGCAGCATAGAGGCAAGAGTAGCCATGGCGTCTACTGCTTTATTATCTGCCCTCAAAACCTATTGAGATGTGATGTGAGTAAAACACTATTTAAGATCATCAACCAACCGTTTGTAGGGTATCAACTTGTCGTCTCTTATCTGATAGATATCATTAACTTGATTGATGACCAATTGGGAATCTCCAAGAACATTTAGTTCATCCACGTGCCACTCAAGGGCGATCTTCATACCATTGATGAGAGCTCCGTACTCAGCAATGTTTTTTGTACAAGGAAACAAAATTTTGTATGCTTTTGTAATGAGTATCTTTGAGGTGTAATGAACAGGATCCCGACACCTGACCCATGTTGGGTAAATGAACCATCGAAAAACATAGTCCACGAGCGATGTGTAAGAAGGAATATGGACTCATATGGAAATTCAATGTGCAATGGTTGATAATCAACTAGAGGTGCCTCCGTCAAGTGATCTGCTATTGCTTGGCCCTTAATGGATTTCCTTTCAACATATTCAATATCAAACTCACTAAGAAGCATGACCCATTTAGCGAGTCTATCTGTGAGGGTAGCCTTACTGAGCAAGTATTTCAAAGGGTCAATTTTAGCAATCAAATGTGTAGTATGAGCCAACATATAGTGCCACAATTTTTGTGAAGCAAACACTACGGCAAGGCAAGCCTTCTCTATAGTAGATTATTTTGTTTCATAGGAGACCAGAGTCCAACTAATGTAATAAATAGCACTTTCTTTCTTGTGTTGATCTTCCTGAGCCAATAGGATACCCAGTGATGTGTCTGTAGTATATATGTAAAGTATAAGTGGCTTCCCATGAATGGGAGGCATCAAGATAGGTGGGTTAGCAAGATACTTCTTGATTTGCATGAACCCTTCTTCACATTCTTTATTCCATTGATAAGTCACACCTTTGTGTAGAGTCTTGGTAAATGGTTGTGACTTATCCGCTAGTTGAGTGATAAAACGCTAGATAGACTGTAGTCAGCCTTGAAGTCCTCTCATTTGTTTCATATTCTTAGGTGGTGGCATTTCCATAATAGCTTGTACTTTTGCAGGATCTACTTCAATACCTTTGGAAGATATGATATAGCCAAGTAGCTTACCAGATGTTATGCCAAAGGCGTATTTCTTAGGATTAAGTCTGAGACTGAATTGTTCCATATGGTCTAGGGTAGGTCCTAGATCAGCAAGATGTTTATTTCGGTGCATACTCTTAGCCAAAGTGTCATCCACGTAATCTTCCATAGTTTTATGCATCATATCATAAAATATAGTGGTAACTACTCTCTGATATGTAGCTCTGATGTTTTTGAGTCCGAAGGGCATGACATTCCAATAGAAGGTGCCCCAAGCACATGTGAAAGCTATTTTATCTTTGTCCTCTGGTGCAATTTTTATCTAGTTATAACCAAAGAAACCATCCATTAATGAGTACATTTCATATCCAGCTGTCATATCTACAATCATATCGATGTTAGGCAATGGAAAATCATCCTTCAGACATGCCAAATTTAGGTCTCTGAAGTCTATGCAGACTCTGATAGATTTGTCATGTTTGGACACTGGAACAATATTAGAGATCCATTCTGCATAGTCAATGACTATGATAAACACTGCTTTGAGTAATTTCTCTAACTCAGCTTTGACAAGTAGAGCTACATGTGGATGCATCTTGCGAAGCTTCTGCTTGACAGGCTTAACACCAGGTGCAATGGATAGATGATGCATGATTAGATTAGGGTCTAATCTAGGAATATCTGAATATTTCCATGCAAAGTTAATCTTTTTCTTTCTGAAGAATGTGATGAATTCCTCTCTTTTGGCCTCTGATAGGGATTGTGCCAAGTGAATGATCTGTGGTTCTACCTCTGTACCCAAGTTGATAGGTTGAGTTGGTTCAATAAGGATAGATGATCTTTCCTAAAAATGACTAGGAAGCGCATTAAGTATCTCATCCTTGGGTGCCTTAGAGAGGTTTTCACCCTTGGATATGTCTTTTATTTTGAATATTTTTGGCTTTGATACTGCCACTAGGTGGTTTTCACCATTAGAGCGCCTATTTTTTCTTCTTTTTATTTTGTGACTAAGATACTCGATGTCAGCCTCAGTCATGTTGACACTTGCTTCGCTAGTAGGAGACGTTACAGGTTCGACGGCATGTAGGTAACAAGCAAGAGCATAATCATTATGAAATGTAAGGACTTCATTGGATGGGGAAGTGGATTTCCAGTCTATAAGCTTAGGATGGTGGAGTGAAAGAGGAGCGACGGGTTCAAGTGCGTTCACGGTGTGATCATCAAAAGCAGGAACAAGTAAGTCAAGACCCAAAGTGATATCTTTCAAAGGTATATTCGAATCCCTTTGATTCCTAATGACCGTAGTAGATGACACGTCAACACCTAGGGAGTTAGACTCATGTGGCCCTACACTAGACCATTCACCTACTTCGAGAAGGTTTTCATATGCATTTGTTGTATCTGTATCTCTATCAGAAGTGGCATAGGATAAGCTGTCAAACTCATATTCATGGGAGTCCATTTCATCATTAGGTCTCATGTCCAGGACGTGAGTAAAATCAACTCTTTGTCCCTAGTTGGGATGAAATCTACCTAGAAATTCTGCTATGGTTAAATGAGTACTTGTTGACCCAGATATCTCAGTAGTGTTGGCATCTTCACTTGCCTCTTGTGTAAGGAGAAGTGACCGGCATTCTTGATCAAACCGCTCTTGAAAGTGCGGTGGTATGAATAAATCACTCTGATGACTAGGGTTCAGAGTATATATATCTTTCCACTCTTCATAAGTTAATGGAGTGATTGAAGTAGTAGTGTCGGAATCACTATCAGTGTCTATAGTACTGACATATGGTACAAAGATGTCTGGTTTAGCAAAGAATGTTGCCAGGTCTGGTGGAATAGGATAAGGAAACATATCCTCATCGAAGCTGTCTTAAGGTTTTGCAATTTGAGGTGTTTCCTCAGAGATTGGTTTCTTATCTTCTCGAGGTACAAAATTATTTATTTCCTATTGGAATGTGAGTTTTTGGAAGCCTATACCTGTAGAGTCATGTGTTCTGTGACCAATAGCTTCAAGTGGTGCAATCAAACCCTTATTATTTGCACCTATGGGGCCATCTCCTTTATAGCCGAAGTGTTGCATAATAGATAAGCCCTTGCCATAATTCTCAGTTTTCATGTCATAAGGAGGAATACTTTCAGAGTTGTCTTCTCCTTTGTAAATCCAAGCCTTGATGGCTCTATTTTCAGCTTCTTCTTCTAATGGTACTGTGGCTTGTACAAAGGTACCACCATAATTTGTTGGAGGGGAAGCCATAGAAGGTTTAGTTTTCTCCGAAGGTCTCCCAAAAGAATGGGGAGACAAAGGAAAAGATGTGATGGATAATACAGGTCCAATATAATATCCTCCCATATCATTTTCTTTGAGAGTCAAGTTCTTTTCCACTTCTTTTAATTTATCCTCAAGGATTTCAACAGATTCCCTATTGGTAGGCAAAAGAATGTCAGCAGATTTAGTGAGGGCATTGCAATCATAGTGTGTGTGTTCCCAGGTACAGTCACCTCAGAGCCTTGGAATGAGAATTTAATGCACTGATGATATGTAGAAGGGACAACTTGCATTTCATGAATCCATGGCCCTCCTAGTAGGATGTTGTATGCCAAAGGGATGTCAAGAACTTGACAGATAACATCGCGTTCAATGGGACCAACTCTAATTGGAAAAACCACTAAACCCTTGGATTTACATTCTTCCTCATCATAGGATTTAATGGTTATCTTTTTGTGGGCATCAATGCGGTCTTCTCCATAGCCTAACTCAATGAGGAAACTAGTAGAGAAAATATTTAGGCCAGCACCGTTATCTATGACAACACGATGAACACGCTTGGGACCAATCATGACTTCAATGTGCAGAGGATTATTATGCGGGTGACTCAAATAATGGTCATCTTTCTCAGAGAAAGACAAGTAATGTGGGGAGGTCAAGTGACCTACCATAGATTGAAACCGGTCAAGATCAAGATCTTTTGGGACGTTTGCCTCAATGAGGGCTTTGTCAAGAATTTCCCTATGGGCAAGGGAGATTTTTAGGAGCTCCAAAATAGTTATCTGAGCATTAGTATGTTACAATTGATTAAGAATGCTGTAATTGGAAGCATTAGATTAGGAACCCACTTTAGGATTCTTAGTAATAGAGTCAACCTTAGCCTTATCTGAAGTTTGAGTTGATGTAGATATAGAAGGCTCAGGGCCTTTCAGAATGATTTTAGCACGAGATCGAGTAACAATATTAGCGCTAACTTGTGACCATCCTTGTTTAGAAGATTGAGGTGCAGGCCCTCACAAAATGAAAGGTGTCTTGGACTTAGATGTATCTTCCTTTCCCTTAAGAATGAGGACATTATAGTATTCAGTGTCAACAGGTTCAACCATATTAATGACATTGTCGTTATTTGTGTAAGTATAGTTGACCTTAGCATCAATATTTTTGCCTTTAGATGATTCACCTTTTCCATGAGGAGGAAATGGGTCTTTGAAAGCTTGGTGATCAAAATTTTTTTTGTGACTTCCCACAACAATGACTTCACTATCAATGAGATCCTGGATTGTATGCCACAATTTTTGACAAGAAGATATGTTATGACCTTTGTTTTGGTGAAAATCACAATAAGCGGATTCATTCCACCAATGAGGTCTTGGTTGCAGATCAAAAGGTCATGGATTAGACAATGGAGTAAGCAAATTGTTGTCTATAAGAGTCTTGTAAACTACCTTGAGAGCTTCTCCTAAAGGCGTGAATTCTCGCTTGGGTCTAGGAGCCCAAGGTTTAGGTCTAGAAAATCATGAAGTGCTTGGTTTGGATGCCGCTATAGCCTGTTTAGTGGCTTTGGCCGCTTGCATTGTGGTAGTGAGATTAAAGGTAGGCTTGGAAGGCTTAGCAGTCACATTGTCTACAACACCATCATTCACAAAATTTTGGTTCTTGTTGGGAAATTTGGATTTATCTTTTCTTGAGGAAGAAGACCCTTGTTTATTTTCCTTGTGTAAGGTCAATTCTCCTTTCTTGATCATAAATGTCTCTATTCTTATAGCTTGTTTAATCATGTCATCAAAGGTTAGAGGACCTTGTAGCTATACTTGATACCCAAAGTTGGCGAGAAGATTATCGAGAAAGATGTCCAACTTCTAAGATTCAGGTATCTTACGAGAATATCGTGTATAGAGTTGTCTCCATCTTTGGAGAAATGTCAAGAAGGGTTCCCCATGATTTTGTTTCATGTTGCAAAGATCTCGAATATGAACCGGATGTTGGATGTTGTGAGAATAATGTTGTAGGAATAAATTGGAAATTTCATCAAAGGTCTTGATGCCAGTTGGTAGTCTAGAAAACCATTCCATAGATGATCCTCCCAAGCTACATGGGAAGAGACGCATAAGATAGGTTGTGTCATGCATGAAATCCATGGAGAGAGCACCAAATTCTCTGAAATGGTCTTGAGGGTCAGATGTACCCAAGTATTTGTCATATTTAGGAAGTTCAACTCCTTTGAGAAAAGGAGGCATGTGAAGACTTTTATCAAATGGAAAAGGACAGATACTTTCCAATGTGAATTGTGTGATAGGTTTGTCTTTTTCTTTCAAGAGTTGAGAGAGTTGCTCTCTCATAGTTTGCATTTATTTTCGTAAGTGGAAATTTTTAGTTTCTTCCTCTTTCTCAACAAGTGTTTCTACAGCATAATCAAAAGGTAACTTAGCCGCTTGATTGGCTAGTTCAAGAATGTATTTTTCTTTCTCTTCAGCTTGTAGAATTCTCATCATTTTACAAAATTCTTTGTTAGCATGAGCTCTTGCAATATCTTCTTGAGTGATTTCAACTTCTACATCATTAGGGGGGTCTTCAGAATGGGACTTACCCCAAGTTTTAAAGAGGTCAGTTCCACTAACCTCACCACCTGATTGGTTATGATCTGCCATCTTGCTCGAATGCAAGGATTCAAGGTGTAAAGACTTGGTATGAAAAGATTGAATGTTCTCTGAATTTGAGTCTTCTTAGAATAAAGGATTTTGAACCCTACTAAGATCCATAGGAAATGACCGTTTACTGGAAGGTTGTCATACCGGGGAAGGAGATCGAGATGATTCCTCACTAGATGTAGTCGATAATGGTGTGGAAAGTACTGATTCGTATTGATTGATTGAAGGAAATGTTTTGCCACTTCGAGTTGTGACAGTCATAGACAAAGTTTTAAACAAGGAAAGTGAACTAGGATCAAACTTGAAACTATCTCAAAGATTGCAAAAATGTGCCAAAAGGTGAAGTATCGTTGGTGCAAATCGTCTAAGATGAGGCTAAAACAAGCCAAGAGATGACTATTGCGACACAAGGCATGACGACACAGATGAAAGAGATCAAAAGGACATGAGACAAGACCAGTTTAAGGAAGAAACACATAGTTCTCAACCCAAGAAACTAAGTTTCAGACTGTGTGAAGATAGATGGCAGAAAAATAGACCCATATCAGAGACCAGATTTTAGCTCGCTGTTTTAGACAAAAGGCTACAGTTTCGCGCGATGAAATGCTCTGTCGCGCAAAGATTCTCACTAGGCCGTGCAAAGAAATGCTTGCTTCGCGCAAAGAAAGACACCAGAGGACAATATAAAAGACTGATAGAAATTGGCACTATTGCCGAATGTTGCACAACAGAGAATTTTGTATCGCGTGAATATTTTCACCGACTCGTGCGAAGTTTTGGAAACTTCGCGTGAAACTATGCAAATGTTAAAAAAGGTACATTTACAGAATCAGACTGTTAAGACCAGTTTGCATTTTCCAAGATGACATCATGCTATTTTCCAACAGATAATTTAGTTTACAGATTGTTTTGGACATGTTCAAGATTGACAGTTTGTGTGTTTTGATGATAGTTTCAATTGTTCAAGTGATACACCCACGCAAAACATATTAAACAGAATGTTTGTAGTACCAGAACAAGCATATTACAATCCTAGGATAGCCAGGACAATATCTGTCGAATCCCCACTTGAACCAAAGTTCAGCTACACTTACTCTTAGCGCATAACTTAGAAGCTTGGAAGCATGGGATCCTCCTTACATATGCACTCACTTCTCAGACATACCAAGCTTCGAACCCCAAAGGAATTGCTTCCCAAAGGGCTGTTATCTCTACTAAAAGCCGTAAAAATGTGAGGCATCTTAGTCAGTCTCTGAACTTCCGCGCCAACAGATAGATGGTTTTTAGAAAACTAGAACAACAGTTTGTAGTAAGGTCATCCGTTCAGGTGGTTGTGATCAAGTCATTTTCCCAATAAAGGGAGCTCTCCCAATCCGTTCAAAGCAAGACTTTCACCTTAACAATGTCACGACTTTAACGCACCACTAGGGTACTGGAGGAGATTTTGGTTGCCACAACAAATTCACACCTATCTATTGTGACATTAATCACAATAGCATTTTTTGTATACCGGTTTGGAAGGGCTTGGCTTTAGCCTGTTACCAGTTGGGAATCCACTCTCACTAGCTCTGCTAAAGCTCTTGGGAGGTAGCCACTCTAGAAGAATCACATGAATTTGTCTTACACCCAAGATCCATAAAGGCAAGGGGAGAGGATACGTTCATGTAGTTCTTAGGATTACAATTTAAAAAATACTTCAATCATGCAAGACAATAATTCATTTTAAGCACCAACCGAAGTGTGTTTTAACTACTGAAAACAGATAAAGGAAATTGTGAAAACAAGCAAGGTCTTCGACAAACGTCCCGCAATGAAACCCATTAGTAATTTGTAATGCCTTTCTTCATATCAACGTCCTGCAATAAACATGTCAGAAGTTTATGATGGCTTTTCTTTGTCTCAGCGTCCTGCAAACTAGTGTTATGCTGTTTCAAAAGATAAAAATCAGAGAATCATAGATGTCAGAAAATAGCAGGAGGTTAGAAAACCGAGGTAATGAAATATTAAATTGAAAGCTCTAGACTGCAATTTCGCGTGATAAAGAATGCTAAATCGCGCGAAGAAATTTTCTAAGCCACGTGAAGAACTAGAAAGTTCGCGCGAAAGGAAAAGAAATTTCGCACGAAATTAAAATAAAACCTGTACGGAAGTATGGACAGAATGAAAAAAAGTGAGAAATATGAAATGAAATGCCCCATGGTGGGTGCCAGAAATGTATGTGTTAATTTTGGCCTTGTTAATCAACCACACACTACAACATAGTCCTTCTTCACCAGGTACATACAAGACTGAATATGAGATTATTTATCTTATCTACCTGTGTGATTCAACCTGTTGCCTTCTATCTAGATGGGTTTTTGGAAATTTCTCTCAGGACGAGAGTCTCACAACCATGGAACAATCTAAGAATGAAGGATTTATCATGATGAATGCAATACAATGCAATATTATGCTAAGAAATGAAATATGAGAGATTAAGCTAAGACATGATTTCAATGCAATTTAGTCTAGAAATTGAAACTATCTTATTGCAATATGAAATTATTCTATATGATATTAGCAAGAAAATGAGACAACAATTCAGTATTCTAACAATGCATATGATCAAAAATTCAGGGGCTTTGAATGAAGAATGAGAGTTCTTTTATAGACTCTAAGCGGATCAGAATAGAAACTTTCCTATTTTGAAATAAAACAAATAGAAAAGCCAATTAAAATACAAAGCTTTATTGAAAAGAATTCAATAAATTGTTTTCTTCCTGCTTTAACTGTTTTATCTCTTTGATTCAATGATGTAATCATCCTGCCCCCTCGGGAGCGAAATCGAAAGATTACACATCATAATGGTGATGAAGAGAAAAAAATCGCAGATAGAAAGAACTCAGAACGGATTATAGAAGAATTCAGAAGATTCAGAATCAATTTTGAGTGATTTCAAGGTCGGGTTGACCAAGTTTGACTGAGGTTCACCAGAGTTGACCAGAGTAGACTTTTGAAGAAAAAAGTCCAAGATTTCAGAAAATGATGATATGATAAGATTCCGATGAGAAAGCAAGGTCAGAAGGGTGACTGCACAAGCGTTCGATCGCGTCGGTCCCAAAAATTTTAAAATGCGATTTTGAGCTATATAGAAGTGTCAGATTTTGATTTGGATCACGAAAATGGATTCAGGACGGTCAAATTAGGTAGTGGTGCAATTTTTGCGCAAAACGGAGCACTTTGAAAAATTAGGTCAAACCCTATATAAGGACAAAAGGGTCATTTTCAAATCATTTCAACCCTTTGACTTTGTGAATTGAGAGCTCTGAGTAGAAAACAAAATGGTGGTCCCCTATAGCAGCCATCAATTCAAGCGATCCAGGAGACACAGCCGGCCCGCAGCGTACGGACCACCTGTAAGTAGTCGATAAACCTCTTCGTAAATCAAATTTTATGTATTTAGGTCAAGTTTTTAGCATGTTTTTCACATTTTCAAGCAGTAGGTCACTGGTCATCACGCGAAGAAGTAGTTTCTTCGCGCGCCCCGTAAGGAAAGCTCGCGCGAAGAAACTACATTTTGCGCTGCTCGAAACAAAGTTTCGCGCGTAGGTGGACCCAATTTCGTGCAAAAAAACCTCTGTGAAAGGCGGTTTCTCACGCGATCTTGAATAAAATATTATGGAAAACTAAAATTTCGTGCGATATAAAGCACTTTGTCACGCGAAAGAGAAATTTTCTTCACGCGAAATGTTACCCTGTCGTATGTGAAAAAGTCTGCGTCGTGTCCAAAAGTGATTGCGTCAGCGTTAGTAATGTCTATAGGATGTCTTGAATGCTTTATTATCGCATTAGGCTTTGATTATTGGCGAGTACTGATAGTGCTTTGTTGTTCATATGTCTTGCAGGTTGACTTTCCAGATATAGCATTCAAATCACATCATCCAGCAATCAACAGATTGATAGCTCAGCTAGATGATGCTGAGACCGCACATATAGCGACATTGGGACTGAGCACGCTATGTGATATACCCGAGATTAAGGTAAATCATAGATTATTGTGCGCATTGGTTGAGCATTTCCATTTGAAAATGAACACATTTTACCTGCCACAGGGGGAGATGACTGTCACTCCTGAGGACATATACAAGATTCTCAGGATACCATTCGTCGGTACTAGAGTTGAGTACGAGACACGGCCCAAGGTGCGCATGGCAACATTGAGAGAGATCTTTCAGGATGATCTCATGATGGGTAGGGCTATCCCATGGGAGGAGTTGATTGGTTCATATGGTAGGACCCACAGGTTACCAGTGGTGCTAGCATGCTTCCTTGGGTGCTATTTGATGCCAGACCATGGACAGCACGGTCTAGAGTGTGGCTGGGGAAGGATGCTATAGCTGATGATGGCCAGGCCACGACATTATGGATGGGGCCAGTGTATGCTGGCACACATGTATCATGAGATGCATGAGATCGTCTACAGAGAGGTGAAGAGTATGGCTGCTAGAGTGTTTGTTCTACAGATATGGGCATCGGAGCATCTTCCTGTCACCAGAAACATATGCGAGGATATGAGGAAGCCCTTGGAGCCTTATACATTTAGATATAGAGGTATGGTTACCCAGCCTGCGATGGGTAAGACTGATAAGTGGCGAGCTCAGCTCGATGACCTATCGACAGTGATATGGAGGCTGTGGAGGCTCACAGAGGCTTGGGATGATGCGACAGAGCAGTTGAGCCACATGTTCTGCTCTCGTGCGATGATAGGTCACACCATCTCATTGATTGAGAGATTTCCTTTGAGGCAGGTATGGCGGCAGTATGGTCGCCGACAGGAAATCTCACAGGATTACATGGTTTATTCAAGATTTGCAGATGAGGTGAGGAGAGGTGGGGTACGACACTGGACCAGGGTCATACTATGATAGACATCCGATCATTGGTACCATCCCAGTGGGATTACCTGAGGGATGTAGGGGATGCCAGCGTCACTACCGAGTATAGAGAGCATTTTATCACTCATCCCTTCTCGAGGTTTATAGATCCAGTAGGTATAGCGGGGAGAGGACAGGTGGTACCCCCACAGGTAGCGTAGCCATAGGTGCAGTAGGGATAAATGCCTCTACCACAGCAGAGGGCACAGCAGGGTCCACGACCCAAGACAGTTCAGGTGGCCATCCCCGCCCGATAGATGGGGATGGATGCAGGAGCAGGTGGCATTGGTAGCACCAGGCAGTCCCAAAGATAGACTATAGCACAGTTGGAGGAGCAGCAGGTACCTCCACAGGAGGAGGTGTAGCAGTAGGATCCGATGCAGGAGGATCAGCCTGCAGAGGAGGTAGAGAAGGAGGTAGCGCAGGATCCACAGCGGCGCATGCGAGAGAGGATGAGGCAGCTCACTAGATAGGTGGGAGACCTCATGATACAGGTGGCTATGCGAGATGCACAATTATTGGATCGAGACCGAGAGATACAGGATCTTCGGGAGTAGTTGTGGGAGTCATGAGAGGAGGTGCGCCAGCAGACGGCGCGAGTAGCATATTATTACGCCTCCTACATAGGTGTGGTGCCTAACGAGGAATCGCAGGTAGCTAGATTCTCCATTTATGTGAGAGGATCAGAGGGAGCACAGAG
>MU224499.1:1374564-1385326 GCA_018584345.1 Thuja plicata
TTTATAATTAAATTAATTCAATCATAGGGTTTGTTTAGCCAATAGATATTTAGGAATTAAATATGATGTATGATTAATACAGATTTAGGATTTTCTACATTTGACACTCAAGTCGAGTAGAGTCAGTGAAAACTCAGAATTGCCTAGTACAATAGGACTTTGATGATTTAGAAGAGCGACAAATGCAACAAAATTGGTTAGGGTTGCAAGATGCTAATTTTGGGGTGTTACAAGTATACAGTAAAATGTGGGTCTATTTCACGATTTTCTTAGCTTTGTTACTATTATTTGTATTCTTACATAGGGCGTACACACTATAGGGTGTGCACCCTATGTTAGAAACACGAAATGATAAAGGGAGAGAGGGGGTGACAAGGGAGAGAAAAAGGGTAAGAAATGAACACACACACACACACACACACGCAGGGGGAGAGAGAGAGAGAGAGAGAGAGAGAGAGAGAGAGAGAGAGAGAGAGAGAGAGAGAGAGAGACCTTAGTAACCATAAGGACCCCTAAGAATACATATTAGGGGTCGTAGGACCCCGCAAAACACCTTAGTACACATTAATGGGTTCTATCACCCTGAAAAACACCTTAGTACCCATAAGGACCCCTAAGAATACATATTAGGGGTTTGATTACACAATAAGGGGTTTTAAGGGGTCATAAGACACATTACTATGTCTTAAAACCCCTTAAGATCCCTTACGACCCTTAAAATGTACTCTAAGGCTTCCTAAGGGGTCAGAAGGTTTCATAAGCAATCGTAGGTCACATTAATGGATTGTAAGACACATTAAGACACTTTAGTACCCCTTAAGACCCCTAAGAATACATATTAGGGTTCCTAGTACAAATTAATTATTCTTAAGGGGTCATAAGACACATTACTATGTCTTACAACACCATAAGACCCCTTACGACCCCCAATATGTACTCTTAGGGTTCCTAATGGGACGTAAGGGGTCATAAGAGGTCGTAGGATGCATTAATGGGTTATAGGACCCCGTAAGACACTTTAGTACACCCATAAGGACCCGAATACATATTAGGGGTTAGATTATATATTAAGGGGTTTTAAGGGGTCATAAGATACATTACTATGTCTTAAGACCCCTTAGACCCCTTACGACCCTTAACATGTACTCTCAGGCTTCCTAAGGGATTGTAAGGTGTCATAAGTAGTTGTAGGACGCAGTAATGGGTCCTAGGACCTCTTAAGACACCTTAGTACCCCTTAGGACCCCTAAGAATACATCTTATGGTTCTAAGTACACATTAACAAGTCTTAAGGGCTCATAGGACATATTACTGTGTCTTAGAACACCATAAGACCCCTTACGATCCCTAAGATGTACTCTTAGGGTTCCTAATGGATTATAATGGGTCATAAGGGGTTGTAGAAAACATTAATGGGTTCTACGGCCCCTTAAGACACATTAGTACCCATAAGGACCCCTAAGAATACATATTATGGGTTTTATCACACATTAAGGGGTTTTAATAGGTCATAAGACACATTACTATGTCTTAAGATGCCTTAAGACCCCTTACAACCCTTAACATGTACTCTCAGGCTTCCTAAGGGGTCGTAAGGTATCATATGCGGTCTAGGACATATTAATGGGTCGTAGGACCCTCTAAGACACCTTAGTACCCATTAGGACCCCTATGAATACATATTTTGGTTCCTAGTACACATTAACAGGTCTTAAGGGGTCATAGGACACATTACTATGTCTTAGGACACCATAAGACCCCTTACGACCCCTAAGATATACTCTTATAGTTCCTAATGACTTGTAAGGTGTCGTAAAGGGTCGTAGGATACATTAATGGGTCCTAGGACCCCTTAAGACATCTTACAACCCCTAAGAATACATCTTAGGGTTCCTAGTATATATTAAGGTATCTTAAGGGGTTATAGGACACATTAATTTGTTTTAGGACCCCACAAGACCCCTTACAACCCCTAAGATGTACTCTTAGGCTTCTTAAGGGGTCGCAAGGGGTCCTATGATGTATTAATGGGTCTTAGTGCCCCTTCAGACACCTTACGACCTCAAAGATGTACTTTTAGGATTCTTAAGGGGTCATAAGGGGTAGTAGGATGCATTAATGGGTGTTAGGACCCCTTAAGACACCTTATTGCCCCTTATAAACCCTAAGAATACATATTAGGGGTACTAGTACACATTAATAGGTCTTAAGGGGTCATATGATGTATTAATGTGTCTTAGGACACCATAATACCCCTTACTACCCCTAAGATGTACTCTTAGGCTTAATAAGGGGTCATAAGCAGTCGTAGGATGCATTAATGGATCCTTGTACCCCTTTAGACCCCTTACGACCTCTAAGTTGTACTCTTAGGATTCTTAAGGAGTTTTAAGGGCCAAAAGGCGTTGAAGGACACATTAATGGGTCCTAGGACCCCTTAAGACACCTTATGACTATTAATTTGTACTCTTAGGATTCCTAAGGGGTCATAAGTAGTTGTAAGATGCACTAATGTATCCTAGGACCCCTTAAGAAACCTTACGACCCCTTAGGAACCCTAATAATACATCTTAGGGTTCCTAGTACACATTAACAGGTCTTAAGGAGTCATAGGACACATTACTATGTCTTAGGATGCCATAAGACCCCTTACAACCCCTAAGATGTACACTTAAGCTTCCTAATGCGTTGTAAGGGGTCATAAGGGCCCCTTTAAGACACCTTAGAGCCCCTAAGATGTACTCTTAGGCTTCCTAACAGGCTATAAGGGGTCAAAAGGGGTTGTAGGAGTCACTAATGTATCATAGGACCCCATAAGACACCTTATGACCCCTTAGAAACCCTAAGAATACATCTTAGGGGTCTTCATATACATTAAGGTGTCTTAAAGGGTAATATGACACATTAATGTGTTTTATGACCCCTTATGACCCCTAAGATGTACTCTTAGGCTTCTTAAGGGGTTATAAGGGGTCATAAGGGGTTGTAGTATGCATTAATGGGTGTTATGACCCCTTAAGACACCTTATTACCCCTTAGGAACCCTAAGAATACATTTTATGGGTTCTAGTACACATTAAGGGGTCTTAAGGAGTCATAAGACACGTTACTATGTTTTAGGACTCCTAAAGACCTCTCTCTCTCTCTCTCTCTCTCTCTCTCTCTCCATTAAGCCTTTGCGCACTATGAAAATTTATGGTTTACATAGCGCGCACGCGCTATAGTGGATACACACTATAGCTCGTACACGCTATGTAAACTATGAATTTTCATAGTGCGTACACACTTTTAAAATAAATTGAAATTTACCAGGCCTAAGGCTTGCATTTTCCTTGGAGATCCAACCCAAAGGCTTGGAGGATTCAAACAGGTTTGAGATGTATTTTCAAGCAAGCAAACAAAAAATTCACATTTTTTCTTGTGTCTCCCTGTCAAGTTTGCACATGGTTCAATAACGATAAAATCAGACGACTTGATATTGTAGATCTCTCTGTTAGATATCTAACCATATAATTTATTTTGAATTCTAATTATTTTATGTTGTTCATCTCTAATTTATTTTGTATGTATGTCTGATTTTTGTCAAAAACCAACATGTATTATTTTGGGCTTAGATTTTGGCTCGTTTGTCAAATTTTGAAACAAGTTATATTTTCATAAACTAGACTGCATTCTACACACTTAAAAAAAAAAACATTTTTGATTTTCGATTAGTTTTCAATGATTTCTACGGGTAACACATAGAAATTTCTTGTTTTCAGGATGTGTCCACTTTGGAAATTCCCAAAAAATCACAATTTCATAAAAAATTTAGTAGAAAAATATGGGGGTTAAACTAGGTGGTATTAGATAACTTCTCACGGGAGCGATTAAAAAAATTTAGAAAAAAACTTAACATTTTAGGGGGAGCACACCAGACGCTATGTTAAGTTACATGTTTTAGAAGAAGATATGTGGTGATATCCTTCGACAATAAAACATATATGAAGTGTGTTAACTCTATATACTAAACTTCACAGGAATTATATTCCATGCATATGTAAGATACAATTATATCAGTTCAATTTGTATCTCTAGGGAGTGAGTCCTTTTTTTGGCAGTGGGCCTTATTTTGAGCAATGAGTCCTTCAGTAGTGATCCACACTATAATATATTGTAATCAATTATTATATATTGGGAGCTAATCCTCTCCGTAGTTCTACCCAAATTGTGGTTTCCACGTAAAATATTAGTGTTATGTGTTATCCTATATTTCACATGCTTTCATTTACTTTCAACACTTAACTATGTGATGTGGATGATTATTTAGAGGTTTTAGTAGTTTTAAGATTATATTGATTCACCTCCCCAACCTCTTAGTATATTGGATGTTCAACAAAGTTTATGTAGAGAATCTATTTATGTAAAAGAAAAAATAATCAAACGTACTTATTACAAAAAAACCGACTTTAAATGATTCATTATTTCATAATTTGTGTGATGTATATAACACATTTTGATGAATATTAATTAACTCTTTATTTTAAATTTAATCTTATGAAAATGTATTATTCTCTTATTTGTGAAAAAAAGAATGATTTTTTAGTACACTGTTTAATATAAAAGAAAAAATATTGTGTGCTACTATTATATTTTCTATTAGTATTATTATCTTAAATAAATCTATATAACAACTATCGATATGTTCAGTTCTTGAGACACTCATTTTATTATTTTTGATTAAAGGAAACCTGATTTTGAAGAGACCAGAAATTGTAAACAGAATGAAAAGAGAAGCTAATTTTTTTGCATTATTTCATCATTAATACTACAAACCTTATTAGCTATGTTGTCAACTGGGGTGATCCCCTTATCTTTGCTCCCCAATCTTGTTGCAGGTCTGGGAATAGTTGTTGTCTGTTTCTCCTTTCTTGCCACACCTTTGTCCTCAATAAGGGCTTTATCCTTCTTCAACACATCTCTTCCCATAAATTAAACTTTCTTGGTTGACTTCACATTTATTGAGGGAGAGGCAGATGTACCTTTAGAAATATCTTGTAGAGCTTCCGCATGTTCGTTTAATTTCTTGAGGTCCTCATTGGTATTATCCATGGTTGATTTACTAACATCTCTAAAAAATATATCTATTTGTATCTTTTATAGTTTTATTGATGATTTGTATTCTACTAGCATCCATAGTTCTAACATGTAAAATGTTAATTATTTTCCCAATATTATTTAAATGAATCTTTCATTTTGCTTTCACCATTAATAAAGAAATATATACATTCGATATATCAACAAATTTCAACTTGATTATATATTCTTTCTTTTTGGCCTATTTAAATTGTAAATTTTGGAAGAGTTAAACCTTGTAGTCTTTGTATTATTAATGCCACAAACAATAATAAGAGTAATTGGTTTAAGCCTCTCATTTGTGTTGATGTAATTTTTTTTTTTTTGAGTTTTATCTTCAAATGGTATCTTTGAGTAATTATCAACCTTGACCATAATATATATTAATGATGTCAAGAGAATATATGTTATACTTTGAATATTCCTTAAAAATATATATGTAAAACCCACTTCCATATTTAAAATAAAGAATTCAAACTAAGCTTGATAAATTATCTCTTCTACTTACATGGGAGTCCTTATTGATGGAGATTTTAAAAAAATTAAAATTTAGAACTGGGAAAATATATTAAGATGCCATAATCAATGATGTAATTTGTAAAAGAATCATACAATTAGTTCAAACACTAAAATTTATCTTTTTGATGAGATTCTTTAGGGATGACAAAAAATTTTGTTTGTGAATTGAACGTAGCATAGAATAATCACTACTTGGAAAAAATGTCTAAGGTGACACAGAAAAATCTCTCAAACGACACCATTAATGATGTTATTTGCAACAAAACTCTCATTTTCAAACAAACAATTAAAAAATCGTGAAGTAATCTTCTATATTTCACTAAAGTCTAAATTGTGATATATTTTTTAAAAACTAACACTGGACTATATTATTCTTAATGAATCTCGTCAACAGCGGCAGCTGAATAACTTAATCATATAACCCAAAAGATGTATATTCATCATATAACCCAAAAGATGTCGATGTAGCTGCTGATTTCCTTTGCACGTTCTATAGACTATCTTACAAAAGATGTCGATATAGCTATTGATTTCTTTGGCACGTTCTACAGACTATCTTACAATTTGTAGATTATAATTTTTTTAGGGTAAAGGAATATATCTATAGCTCTGATAAATCTAAGAGAATATTTTAGTTTATCCTGGATACGACTAGAGCCAGTTAAGAACACGTATATCTGTCATGCATTTGACTCTCTTGGCAGTATTTCGTGAGTTTTCTGCAACGTGGTGTAGAAAATCAAGCCCGACAGACAATATTAATACCCAAGAGAGTATTTAGAAAGCAAAGAAGTTTAAGCAAGGTTAGAAGTATTCATGGATATACTATCTGTTAGTCTGGCAGGAGCTGCCATATTGTTTCTTGTGGCAGCAACTCTGCTAAAACATCATGGACTTTATAGGACAAATCTCCCCCCAGGCCCTAGAGCTCTTCCTTTAATTGGCCACTTTCATCTTCTCATGGATAAAACCAGGCCAGTTCACCAGATTCTAAGTTCGCTCTCAAAATTCTATGGACCTATTATGCATCTCAAATTTGGGAGCTGCCCAGTTTTAGTGATAAGTTCTTCAAATCTTGCCAAAGAATGTTTTACAGTGAATGATAAGGCTTTTGCATCTCGCCCTCTTCTTGCACAAGGTCAGCATTTGGGCCATAATTATTCTTTCTTGGGTTGGGCTCCTTATGGCCCCTATTGGCGAAATGCTAGAAAAATTTGTGTGCTTGAGCTTCTATCATCCAAAAGAATCCAATCATTTGGAACTAAGAGAATGCAAGAAATTCGTAAAGCAGTAAATTCATTGTTTGAGCAGGCACAGTTGCATAGTATTGTTAACTCTAGAGGTGTCTTTTCCAAATTGAATTTTAGCATTCTGATGTCTATGATTATACATGAGAGGTATTTTGGAGAGGCATCAGGGATACAGGTAGATCTAATTACTCATTTGATTGAAGAATCCTTTGTACTTCATGGGGTAATTAATATCGGGGATTATATTCCCTGGTTGAAATGGTTTGATTTGCAAGGGTACGAGAAGGCTATGAAGAAGGTACAGGGTAAGATAGATTTGTGTATGCAGACAATTATAGAGAAGCACAGGGAGAAAGGATTGAAAGATGGTGGAGAGATTGAAGATTTTATTGATGTGCTCATCTCACAGGCAGAGGAGAATGGTGAAGCAATTCCTGATAAAGATGCATTTATTAAGTCAAATGCCATTGTGAGTGTTTTGGCCTTGCTAGTTTTTTTGTTTTTTTTTTCCTCTTACATTCTGGTGTATATGGTAGAGATAGCAATAGGACATTTTGTGAATTTTTAATTTTTTTTTTAATATGAGTTAGTGTCTTTTATATTTTTTTGGCATAAATTTAATACCTGACAGTTTGGAAACTTAAAGATATTTTTATTTATTTATTTAATATGAGTTACTGTTTTTTATATTAAACTTAAAGATATTTTTATTTATTTATTTAATTGAGTTATTATTTTTTATATTATTCTTTATAAAGTTTTATGTTATATCATATTTGTATTAAAAAATGAAAAATATAAATTCTAAGCTTTGGTGCAATGTTCTTTATGCTGGTTGTATTAATAAAGTAGTTAATCAATAGTCAATCTAAAATAGTACAGTTTAGACTATGGACGATTGAATAATTGGTCAACTTCATTAATCAAACTTATTGTGATATTTAAAAATATAAATTCTAAGCTTTGGTGCAATGTTCTTTATGCTTGTGGTATTTATGCTAACTGTATTAATAAAGTAGTTAATCAATAGTCAATCTAAAATAGTACAGTTTAGACGTATGGACGATTGAATAATTGGCCAACTTCATTAATCAAACTTATTGTGATATTTATTTAAAAGATGTTATATTAGATTTTATTCTACAAGTCTTTGTATACAATTGTCAAAAGAGGAACTAGGACACTTTGGGTTTTGTTAAGATGGTGGAATTTAATCAGCTTTTCAATACAAATGAACATTGTAAAAGAAAGATTTTAGAAAATAGGTCTCTTATTTAGTAAGAGATTTTGTCAATAATTTCACAAGGTATTTTGGGGTCCATAGATATGCTAATTAATGAAAACAAAAGAAGTGTCAAAGTAGTAAAGAAATGAACATGTTATTGGCTTGTACGCCAAAAACATCTTGCATTTTAATTGTAGACTATTTAATATTTCCCTAATCCATCAAATCAATCCTTAACACACTAAGATGTTAAATTGATTTTACTTATAAGCTTAATTTGAAAATGATAATTGTGAAATTAAGTGATAGATATTCTATCAAGAAGTATAACCAAGTACACAAATAAAACTAATGAAAACTATATTTGATTGAATGAGGGCAGTTTCAAAGAGAAAAATGGTAGCATTTATAAACAGATGTTCTCATGACATCCCTACCAAGAAAAAAACACTTGAATAGCCAATATATTGGAAGTAAATTAACTTTTTGTACGTGAAGAGTTTCTCTTTTTATTGTTATTAATACTTCTATCTCTCCAGATGATGTTCAGTGCAGGAACTGATACATCTTCAGTTACAATGGAGTGGGCAATGTCACTGCTATTGCGACATCCTGAGGTAATGAGGAAGGCACAAGAGGAACTTGATTCTAAAGTTGGACAGAAGAGATTGGTGGAAGAGTCAGATATACCCCAGCTAACATACCTGCAAGCTATAGTGAAAGAAACTATGCGCCTGTATCCAGCAGGGCCTTTGCTTGTGCCACACAAATCTATTGAGGATTGCAAAGTGGGAGGCTATCATATTCCTGCAGGAACAGTATTGATGGTAAATGCATGGGCGATTCAAAGGGACCCAAAAGTGTGGAATAAACCGCTAGATTTTATACCAGAGCGTTTTATAGAGGAGGAGATAGAGATAGACAAGATACAAATGAGAGGGAATGAGTTTGAGATGCTTCCATTTGGGGCAGGAAGAAGAGGATGTCCTGGTGCTTATTTGGCAATGTGTATGGTGCAAACAAATCTCGCATGTTTGTTACAGAGTTTTGACTGGTTTGTTCCAGATGGCAGAGAAGTTAACATGAATGAAGGTGCTGGCCTCTCAATGCCAAAGGTAG
This sequence comes from Thuja plicata, assembly GCA_018584345.1. NCBI lineage: Eukaryota > Viridiplantae > Streptophyta > Pinopsida > Cupressales > Cupressaceae > Thuja > Thuja plicata. The sequence continues at coordinate 1,383,793 of MU224499.1, forward strand.
AGCCTTTGGAGGTTGTCATCAAGCCTCGTCTTCCCCATCACCTATATGGGAAATAGGTCTAGAGTTATAAAGATGAACTCCTTTGTTTTTTATTTATCTTAGTTCTAAGGGTCGTTATTAAATCTTTCTATGTATTAGATTACTTGAAGATTGCCTAAGATTGCCTTTCGTACCATGCACAATTCTAATCTTAGACAGCTAGGTTTAGACAGCTATTAACAGACTCTGTTTAAATGTTTATTTACCAGTTTTAAAGCTGGGTGAATAATGGATGTTGGATGAATGTTTATGAATTTTAAATGCTATGAATTATTGTTTGTTTAGAGTCGGCGAAGCCTTTTCTTCCCGTTTAAGGACTATGAATTCTGTTTAGACCTTTAAGTGCTAGTTTCAGAGATTGTTTACAGTTACATAGCTGTTAACAGAGTCTATTTTAATATTTATTTATCAGTTTTAAAGCTGGGCGAATAATGGATGCTAGATTTAAGATTTTTAAATGGTACGAATTTTTGTGTTTTTTTAAAGTTGGCGAACCCTTCTCTTTTAAGGTCTGCGAACTCAAATGAAGGTGGAACTGCTGCACTGAGCTTGTTCGGCATGTTCTTGCATGCTTTTCCATACCATAACATGTGACAGATCTTCATTTCTTTCTGTTTTATAAACATAGATTGTTTGATTTTATCTGGTGCATGAAAGTTTTGATCCTTTATGGCTAGTCCTAGAAGTGGTCCAGGTAGAACTTTTGCTTTATTTAAAGATGCTGTTTAAATAGAGGACGATTCATCTTGTGGACATATTAATGAAGTTAAGTTTCTAATGCAAGTTTGACATGATGTGTGTTGGGATTGGAAGGCCAACGGACATTTGTCCTGTTGCTGTCTTTGTCTCTTCAGCTGCTCGGTTATGAGCTTATATATTTGGCTCTTCTTTTCATTGTAAACATTCAATTGAGTTAATACATTTCTTCTTCTCTCAGTGTGGACGTAGCCACTATTGTGGTGAACCACGATAAATAGTGTGTTATGTGTTTATGTGTAATCTACTCTTTTATTTTGTAATTCTGTTTTTCATTTTGAATTCTTCAATTCTACAATTGGTATCAGAGCTGGGCGAACAGCTGATTGGAAATTTGGTGATTAAATTTCCTGAGAATGGAGGATACGAAAGTGGAGAAATTCACAGGCAAGAACTTAAGCCTGTGGAAAGTGCAGATGCGTTCCTTGCTGATTAAGCAAGATTTATCAATCACGCTAGAAGGAAAAACTAAGAAACCAGCTGCGATGTCAGATGAAGATTGGAAGAAAATAGATGAAAAAGCGATGGCGTCAATCTTTCTTTCGCTGTCACAAAATGTCTTGTTCAATGTCTTGAACGAAAAGACAACAAAAGAAATTTGGGATAAACTTTAGAGCATGTACGAGACGGCATCGACTGCAAATAAAATCTTCATTATGAAGAGACTCTACAAGCTGAAAATGAAGGAAGGGGCAGCGATGTCAAATCATATAAATGATTTAAACACTTTGTTATGTCA
>MU224499.1:1396935-1409851 GCA_018584345.1 Thuja plicata
CAGATGGTGGAAGGTGAAACCCTGATGTGGCAGAAGGGTCTTTTCACATTTGTTGAAATATTGATTGGAGATGTTTATCTTCATGTGACTGAAGATGTTGACATCTTGAGGGCTCAACGGGGTCCTCAGTAAAAGGTGTGGATTCTGTTTTCATGGTAGCCATGTTGAGTAATTTTGTACTTCATTAAGTGGGAGATTGTTAGATTAAGGAAGTACGGTAGTTTTTTACCGTACGGTGAGACTGCAGTACGGTGAGACTGTCGTATGGTGGAAGTAGGACTTGTCATACGGTGGAAGTAAGACTGTAGTACGGTGGAGGTGAGACTATCGTATGGTGGAAGTAAGACTGCAGTACGGTGGAAGTGTGACAACTATACGGTGGAAGTAAGACTGCAGTACGGTGGAGGTGAGACTGTCATACAGTGGAAGTGTGACAACTGTACGGTGGAAGTGTGACAACCGTACGGTGGAATTGAGATTGCAGTACGGTCTTGGAGTCAGTCTGACTGTGTCGAGTACAATGAGGGTGTGGAGTATGAGCAGGATGTCGAGTACGAGTACGAGGATGTTGAGTACGAGCAGGGTACCAAGTATGAGCACGATGGGTATGGTGAGCATTAGTATGGCAAGCATGAGTACGGCGGGGATGACTACATGAATGTTTCCAATACGATGACAGTTATGGTGTGAAGCAGAGTTGGTTGACCGGTTATGTTATGTGACGGTTGACATACCAAACTCCATAACGAATTGCATAGTGTATAAATGTATGCGAGATTCGTTGATAGAGAGGGAAAAGTCTGTGGTTAACAGTAATGGTTGTATTGTTGTAGAGGCTGCAAGGGCTAAGGTTGTAAGCCTGAAGAATAGTGTCATAGTGGTAGAAGTTGGGTTGATTTTAAAGGCAATCTGAGCCTGAGTCTATTATTTGTATGTAATGTATTGGTTACTATAATACGAAGGGGTGACACTTTGGTTCTTGGCTGGTGGGTTTTTTCCCGGAAGGGTTTTCCACGTAAATCTCTGTCTCATGTGTTTTATCTTGTGTGTGTCTTTATTTTCTCTGCTCTTATTTTTCCTATGCATCTCAGTAGATTTGATCTTTATATAATTTCCCCTATAAATTGACATTTGGAAGGCATTTCCGCTAGTAGCTTTCCTAACAATTCCACACTTTTGGGTCCCTATGAGTTGCCCATACATTTACTAACGACGTGGTTCCTACACTGTGCAAGTCTCAATAAATTTATGTGTCAACAACAAAGGCGCCGATGGATGAAGACGCGAAGTCTCTTTAATTATTGCTTGCAAGTATGTTAGCTGGTGTATATCTGATTCCTCGACCAATCTCTTTCATCCAACTTTTGAACATAATCCAAATAGAATCTTTTGAACACATCATCACTATTATCCACCTCTTCATTGCTATTGTTTCTTGGGTGTATTAATCTACCTTCCTCTTTCTCAATACCTATATATCCTAAATATGTTTTTATATTATTTTATAAGGACCCTATTCATGTTTGACTGACCGTTGCAAGTGGCTTCACTCTTCGAGTGAATAAGAGTGAGTAAAATTTATTTTCAAATGTAACACTTAACAACTTTTGACAATGTTGTGTACCAAGACATGAACTTATGAATTGATCAAGCATGTATACTATTAACAATGTTTTTTTTCCAAAATATTAACTTAATAAATAAATTAAGAGCATGCAAGTTTGACTTAACTGCAATCATGAACCCTTGAAGATCTCAAAGGTGACTTGACTTACACTCAACAGATTTATATCAAAGTATGTGAAAAAGATTAGCCAATCAATAACGAACATCCTTTAGAATGCTTTTAAACTTGTCAATTACATGTAAAAATAGTGAACAAAGAATGAACTAAAACAGAATGTGAAATGAAAATTAAACTTAAGTATCAGAGCATCCAACAATGAAGCAAATTGAGAGACCAATATAAGCTCATGACACCATGATTATCATGAGTGGAAAACCTTCTTAGGGTAGAAAAAAAACTCGGATCCTATATCTTTCTCATTAATCCAAAGAGCATCAACTCAGTACATTTGTGTTTAGAAGTACCAACTACAAGGAGCACTAACCCCTATATAAATAGTGGAGCAACAACTCACACTCTTACTGAAGCTACAACTTCATACTTCAAAGTTACAATAGGAATATTTTTCAAACTTATAATTTCACTGTATTCATGCAGTTCTAAGCCTCCTAAAGATCATAAGGAAATGAAAGGTATACAATTATGCTCACTATAAGGTACTCTTGAGACAATACTATACAATCTCTCTTCTTTAGTACAATATTTCTATTAAACAAACCAGAGAGAATATAACCAAATATCTCTATTTTCTTTATACAATGATATGCTCTATATCAAACAACTTTTTTTTCACAACAAGAGAAAGATGATATCACCGTATAATCAATAACCCTGTTTCTGTTTGTATCTCTCTAAAAACTCACACTTAATTTTCTTTTCACCATACAGACACATGTATATATATCTATATTCACGCTATTATTTTCTATTCTTATTTAGGAAATAATTGTGCATATATTGATATATATAGAATAAGAATGACAATGAAAAATGAATATCGGTCTGTCGTAAAATCTCTGAGGTAACCCAAGTTTACTGTTTGAGAGTCAAATCTGTTTTCAGAATCATACAACTATCTTCATATGATTACCTCAAAGTAGAATACCAAACCCTACTTTCCATTTACCAAAATTGTTTTCATAATAATATAACATTGATATTGTCATCAAGGATACCCTCGTGTTGGGGTGACTAGACCTAGCTAGGGTTAACAGGAGAACCAACAATACTTTAAAAATAAAATATACATTATACATTAAACATCTTTCTCCAATATCAACAAATATCAGTAACCGAACTTTCAAAAAATTTCCCTTTCAAAAACAAGTAATTCAATAAATTGAAAGAGTTACTATCTCATTTCATTTTGAATCTACATGTTAACTTTCCGAATCAACCTGAATAGATGAAACACATTTACCTGTAAAGAAGATTTAAAACAAAAACTGTAAAACATATCAACAATCTTAACCAAATGAACCACCAACAGAATCTTTGAGATCTGAAGAACAACATATCCAAAATCCAAAATGGATGGCAACCAACAAGTTCACTATTACTGTAGCCAAATTGTCCATAGCAACAGCGTCCAAGCTAGGGTTCGAGAAATATATAAAGTTTTTGAATCTTTCTATCTCAAACATAAGTTAGCCCAAAAATAAAATGAACTCAACTTTGAAATCCATCACCACAAATTCACCACCTTTATATGCTGACAACCTATGAAATTAAAATTTCAAAGTATTAATACCAATATAAACTGTGTCGGATAGTGCTTTGTGAGGCACATAATAATATAAGGACAAATTTTGGAATGCCGGCAAGCTCTTAGTATATGAGTTAAGGCCCACACATGTAACATGTCGATAGCATTAGAATGCTATAAGATATAAACAAATGTGATGAATGCCCTTTTATGACCAAGTGCTTGGTTAGCACTTTAAATATTAACCTTGACACCTTTAACATTATTGAAATGAAAGTCCATGCACCCAATAATAATATCATGTATAGTTCAAGATGCTAACTGTACCAAAATAATAATATCCTTTATACCAATCATGGAAATAAAATATAATATGGTGTCCAATGTATGAATCAATATCACTAACACCAATAGATAACCAATGTAACCAAGTAACCATCAAATGTAAGTGCTCAAGATCACTAAAAGATAAAACAATGCCAAGTAAAACTGAGACACATGTATACCTAAACAAATAGATCAAGAGCATCCAGGAATAGTAACCATCCTCAGAATCAAGCAAACCAAGGTACCTGGGAGCCTGAGAGAGATAAAACTCAGAACATCAGTAGCATAATCAACAATAGTCAAACTCAATGTGAACCATCCCAAAACTGTAACCATAACATTATCTCTGACCGATGCAAGTGAAGAATAACAAATCCATTGAAACCTTTTTGTCATCAATGACAAACACAAAGGATCAACATTGACCTCCTATTTTCTCATGCACATCCTTAGCATATCTCACCTGTTTCATTTGGAGAATTAATGGATCTAGGTAATACTCTGTATCGATCCCATTCAATCCCAGGGAGCATTCTTAGGCATTTCAAGAATCAAAGGAAAGGTTTGTATCCTTCTCAACCATCTGCTATGCAAAGAGGAAGTAGTAACACTCATAAGAAAAAAAATTGGGAGACAAGTAAAACACAGTTCAATTTGTCGCCATGAGCTACTGAAGTCTGAGTTATGACTCTTTTCTCCTACAACATAGATTTTCTGTGTTTTGGGGGGTGGGAGCATTTTTGAGGTACAGGAATTGAATGTTTTATTAAATGGGTTTTGAATTGGTTTATGTTGCTAGTTAGTTTAGTCTCCAACTTGGATGTAAGTTAGGTAACTATACGTGCAGTTCAGGAGCAGCTTAAGGAAGTCTTACCAGTCAAGAAGTGTTTTAAAATAAGATTTCTGCATGATGTATTTACTACTGTTTTGGTTTATGTTGCTGGTTTGTTTAGTAACTTCGATGTAGGTTAGGTCATTATAGCTGCAGTTGAGGAGCAGTTTGAAGAAGTCTTACCAGTCCAAGAACTTTGTTGTTCTTTATTTCTCTTCTTATTATTTATACTGTGTTAGATCTACAATCTGACCATTTTCAATCATGTTATGTTCTCTAATGCTCTCTAACATCTTTATGATGGATGAGGGAACCTGATTTGAAACATTCATGTGCTTTCTAATTCATAAGTAACAAAAAAAAAATACATTTAAGAACTATTTTTAAAAAACTACTTCTACATAATGTATTGTTTTGATTTATGTTGCTAGTTAGTTTAATCTCCAATTTGTTGAGATATATTAGATGTCTACCAAAATTTAGTTAATAATTAGAGGAAGTGTTAATTCATAACTAAAGTATACTACATGTCAGTCAATAATGAGCAGCATACATGTCCAGTGGTCTCCAATTTGTAGAGATATATTAGATGTCCACCAAAATTCAGTTAGTATTTTAGAGGAAGTGTTAACTCATAACTAAATTATACTACATGTGAGTCAATAATGAGCAACATACATGTCTATTGTTCTCCAATTTGTAGAGATATATTAGATGTCCACCAAAATTCAATTAGTATTTCAGAGGAAGTGTTAATTCATAACTAAACTATACTACATGTCAGTCAATAATGAGCAGCATACATGTCCAGTGTTCTCCAATTTCTAGAGATATATTAGATGTCCACCAAAACTCAGTTAGTATTTTAGAGGAAGTGTTAAATCATAACTAAATTATACTACATGTCAGTCAATAATGAGTAGCGTACATGTCTAGTGTTCTCTAATTTTCTGTCAATAGTCATAGTTAAAGTTTAGCATTGAATTAAATTTACAATTTTGTAGGAAGACTTCTGAGTCTTTTGCATTTATAAACTTGTATTTTTATGTCACATAGTATGGAAGTAAATAAGGTATGCAATGACAAATGAATCAAATAAAAGTTATTTGATATTCTAAATTTATTCATTTTAAAATAGATGACGGGGATTTAGAATAGTGCATAAATTGTATCTTTATTATTGACATTGACTGAACTACTAACTCTTTTCGGAGAAGCCAGCTAAGCAAAAGAGTCTTTGATTGATCACTTTCTTGAAATGGAATACGCTACTTTGATTTATCTTTAAAAAAATAAGAATTTAGTAATGGGCTATGGTATCGAATTGTATGATTGAATACTAGTAATGTGTTATGGTATTGAATTGTATGATTAAATATTGAATAGTTAGAATGTTTATGTGTTGTTCTATAGAATAAACAAAATAGAAGATGAAAATAAGCATAAGAAAGCACATTAAAACTTGATTTAATCATCAACAGATTACATGCTTATATACCTATTGTAAGTTCAACCATCTTTCTATCGTTCAACTAAAATATTTGACAACTCACTAAACTAAAACTTATTCATGAATGCCATGAAACTCTGGACTCTTGATAGCTAATTGTCCATGTAACTGGACTCTTGGTAGCTATCTGAGGGATAGATCTTCAGGTATTTATTAAATAAATAATAACTCTTTGTACAACTCATTAAACATCAATGTTGTTTGACTTATTCTAACACACCTCCTTAAGGAATATAGAATTTTGTTTGACTCCTAACATATCTCTAAATGTTACAAACTTTATTTTTCCCAATGACTTGGTGAATATATCGGCTACATTGTCATGGGTGTTACAATATTGCAGTTCTATCTCTTGAGACTAAATTGTCTCTCTTACAAAATGATGTTCAGACTTAGTGAATAGTATACCCGAGTTCTGCTAGTATTTTGTTCTGGCTTTCCAGTTTATTTTTCCTAAATGTTTGGAGAAAATTTCTTTCTTTCTTCCGGAGTATCTATTTCTAGTCTATCTAAATTTTTAATTCATTAAAATGGATACGCACTGCAACGTTTTATGACAAAGAAACTTAATGTATAGCCAATTACTCTTATAATAGATATTTTCACCTTTATATTGATAAACATATTAAAAAATAAAAAGAAAGAACATGGCTATTGATAAAAAAATAAAGAACATGGTGTGAAACTAAATGACTGATGTTGAAACCATAGGCATCATCTAATTGTTATAGTTCTTTAGTCCTAGTATAAATCAAATAACGAGTCACCACTGTGCACGCAATATTTTATATACCCAAACTAACAAAGGCGAAGCAACTTAGAAGAGCAGTAACTTTAATAAATTCATCTTTATCAGAATGGAGGGAAAAATAATCCATAGATTTCCACCGAGACATTCCTTATGCAGCAGATGCCATGATTTGAGAATAGATAAAATGTCACAAGGTAGAGCAGTTAACCAGCTTAATTTAGCACAAGGTAGAGCAGTTAACCAGCTTAATTTAGCACAAATCTAGTGCCATCATTCTGGTACAAAAGGGCATGACAAAAGTAGATGATTTGTGTCTTCTTCATTTTTTTGACATAGACAACACATCGAATGTCCATGATACCCGATCTTCTTAAACCAATCATCAGTAAGAATTCTTCCCTGAATAGCCGCCCAAGAAAATATGCCTCTCTTTGGAAGGCATACCTTGTTCCAACATAAATGACTTGGCAAATGATAATGAGGCTGATGTTGGACTCCTAGAACAATTCTATATCTATCCTTCACATTATAGTTACCCTATTTGGAACCATTCCAAGTTAATTCATCCTTACCCTGTTTTAGCAAGAAAAATCGGTCTTTAAGAATTGATTTAACTTAATCCATGTCCGTGGGCTCTAAATAAAGTTTTGAAATTTGTTTCCATTGCCATGAACCAGCTGGAGGGCTCACTGAGGAAGGGGAAATGTAATCTTTGACCAAGACCCCCTACTTGTCTGAGCATAATTTACTAATCCTGTTTGAACCAATGAGTTTATTGATGTTCGGATACACCCCCCCCCCACNTACCCCCCCCCCCCACATGAGTCCTCCCAATAGAGAGATCTACTCCCATCTTTGATATTCCAAGTGGCGTTTTCTTCAATAATACCCTTGGATCTTGATATAAAGTTCTATATCCTGGATCCCCTAGGAAAGTCCCTAACTCTTAACGCCTCTTCTTCATTTAAATTGTGATTACCGTGTATTATCCTGACCCATTAAAGGTTTTTATCTTTGAGTATTTTCCAATATAGCTTCGCCCCTAGGGCCTAATTTTGAAAGAGTTGATTCTTGATCCCTTTCCCACTTGAATCTACTAGTTTGAAAATTTAATCCCATGCCTATGAGGGAAAAAATTTCCTTTTTCATCCATGCCTTGCCAAAAAAAAATTTCTAAGTTTTTTCACAATATCCATATAACAACCGATTGGTAATGCAATAGAAGACATTAGGTGTATGGGGATTACAGCCAATGCAACTTTAATCATAAAATTTTTTCCTGCCTAGGATAACCATTTGGATTTCCATGATTCATCCTTCTATCCATTCTTTCTCTAATGGGTTTCCATGCAGCTGATATTCTTATTGCTTTGTCAATTGGGATTTCTAAGTAGGAACAAGGAAGGGATCCAACCTTGAATCTCATAATTTTTACATTCTGAAGCTAGGTTTTTTTTTGGGCATGAAAAAAGAAAATCAATGATTTTTCTTTGTTCACAACTTGTCCAGAGCCTAAGGCATAATTAGCTAGAAGTTTTTTTATTTGAAAATCCTTTGCAATTGAGCCTTTTCCAAATAATAATATTTCATAGATGCCAATTGTTGATGGGTGACTTCCCTGACAGTCGAGGTGATTTCCACTCCACTGAGAATGCACTGATTTTGTTGGCTAATTAGTCTGCAACACAAATCTTTTTCCATAATGATTTACAAGAAGAGAGATAAGGGACCCCTTTGCTTTATTTCATTAGAGCCTTCGAAGTATGCATGAGGAGATCCATTAATGATAAGGATGGAAAATTTTCGGGTTGAAATGCAATAGAAGAGTAAGTTTATCCAAGCTTTTGAGAACCCAAATTTTTCCATGCATTTAGCTAGGAATCTCCAATCCACCTTGTCATAAGCTCTTTTTATGTCGAGTTTAATGATCAAACTTGGATGTTTATTGGATTGGATAGAGTGAATTTATTCCTGAGAAATAATTATACCATCTAGGATTGATCTCCCTAGAACAAAAACCGTTTGTTCTTGCCCAATAATCTTTCCCAATATTTTTTTTAATCTATTAGCTAAAGCTTTAGATAAAAATTTGTAAATGGTATTGCAAAGAGAAATCAAACTAAATTCATCCATATTATTGGCTTGTTCTTTCTTTGTAACAAGAGAAATGAAATTATTGTTGATTTTAGTCAAGAATCTACCTGAAGATCGAGTAGCCTCCAATGTTGTTGTGAGCCCTTTCCCCAACAAAGGCCAGCAGTGCAGAAATAAGCTATGGGGAAATCCATTTGGAGCCATGTGGTTAAGAGTTTTAAAAATATCTTCCCTAGTAAATTTGGCCGAAAGGATTTGGTTATCCTCATGAGTTACAAGCTTAGGAATGTCTTCCAGTAAGGCATTCTGAGTGTGAAGATGGGAGCCCTCGGGGTTGTTCAACAAATTTGAGAAATTTTTTACTATATCTGACTGAATCTCCTTCTGATCTTGAAGCATGACCCCACTAGCATAAGAAATTTTGTGAATTTTATTGGATCTTCTATGCTATTAAGTACTTTTATTAAAAAAATTTGTATTTTTATCCCCTGCTTCCAGCCAAGCCTCCCTAGACTTTTGTCTCCAATAAATCTCTTCTTTAGCTAAGTTGTGTGCATGCTCTCTAAGAAGAATTTTTTCCAACTCATATAATTCTATATCCATACCCTGATGGATGATAGTTTCATTCAAGTCCTTGATCCTTTGCTCAATATCCCTTTTGGAAGAAAATATATTTTTGAAATGATTTTTTTTCCAAGTAATAAGATTATGTTTAATGTTTTTGAGTTTTGAAACAAAGAAAAACGTCTTTGATCCCTTAACACAACATTATGTCCACCAATCTGCAACCAGTTTGGAGAAGTCCTTATTTTTCAGCCACATATTCTCAAATTTCAAGGGCTAGAGAAGTTGTATGTCTTCCCCCAAAATATCAAGCAGAATAGGATAATGATTTGATCTAGAAGTGGGAGAAATGGAAGCTTTCAAGTCAAAGGTAAAGGCAATTAAATCTCCTTTAAAGAAGAATGTGTCTATATTTTCTAAAATATTGTTGATCTCCAATCGTTGGTTAGAACAAGTGTACATGACCCATTGTCGAGTTCAATTTCCTGTAAATTCTCTATATGTAACCATTCCTTAAAATCAATTTGAGTTTGAGACTCCCTTTGAGAACCCCCTTGTTTTTTAGATAGATGAACTATAGCATTGAAATCACCACCAAGAACAACATTTTTATCTGACCAATCCTCAAGGCATCTATTGATCTCTTTCCAAACTTCTATTTCCTTCCTTATGAGATTTGGCCCATATACATTTAAGATGGACAATCTTAGATTGGAGCACAAGCTACCCATTTTCCCTCCCATCCAATTGTTACACCTTATCACCTTTGAACAAGATATATGTCCTGAGTTCCAAATAATTGTGATGCCACCAGAGGAACCTAAGGCTAGTTTACCCTCCATGGACCAATTTCCTAGTTCCTAGGTGAATTTAGACATCTTCTCATTATTCATTTTGGTTTCTTGCAGTAAACCAACATTCTCCTTGGTAGAGAGAATGCAACATTTAACTACTCACTGCTTGTTAGGGGCATTAAGACCCCTAACATTCCAAGATAAGATTTTCATTGTAACTTGGGAAGGAACTTACCCTTCCCTACTTGTAGATAGGTTGTGATCCTCTTTTGATCAAAATCATCCCCATCTTCAGCTCTTAATTCTGATAATGATTTCCTTCCTTTTCCTTTTTTGTGTATTGCTCCGCAATGTGGAGGAGTTTTCCTTACTATGGATTTCTGAATACCTAAATTTTTGTTATTATCTAGCTTGACAAAATGGGAGCCAGGGGAGAACTTGGTGGGCTTCGTCTGTTAGGAGAAATTAAGTGAGATTCCTCCAAAGCATCATTGGAGAACATCAAGCCTTCAATATCTTCCAATCTTTCTTCATCCTCCACATAATTTGCCTATAGAAGCCTTTCTACAAAAGTGAGTGAATTGGATGGCTTGTCCGAGAGGGAGGAAGATCTTGAACACCTGAAGAGATCATTTACTGCTTGCAGTCTAGGGAAGATGGGTGACCTCTAAGATTTATCCTCTGCATTTGAGTTAAGGTAGTTTTCCTTATTTGTCTCCTTTTTGTCTAATTTTTGAGACTAATTTTGGAGGCATAATGCCCCTTTTAATTTTTTATTGGTAAAGATTTGTTAACTTTTTTCCTCTGCAATCTTATTGTATTCTTTTTTTGGTGTTTCCATCACTTGAGGATTGCTTCATTTCAACTCTTACAGTCATGGATTCTCTGATCAAGCTTCGATCAAATTTGGAACAAACTACATTTGATAGCCTCATTGACACCCCTAGACACAAAGAGGTCTGTAACTTTCACCAAAGATTGGTTTTGCATGTCGTGAGGAAGGTGTTAGGATTCAATTTCCTTAGTACTACTCATCACTTCATAGTGAACTTGGGCATTTGTGCGGGTTTCCTTGCGAGCGTACTAATGGATGGTATTCGCAAAATCATGGCAAAGGAATTATGTCACCATATCTTCGATGAAGTTTACCTCATTGGCCTCTATGGGGTGATAGTAAACATCGATGATGAACTCACAACCCCGTTACCTTAGGACTTAGCTACAATAATGACTATAGGGGAACCATTTCTAGGCCTAGGATCAAACCCAAGGAAGAACATTTATAGAGGTCCTCCTAGAAGATTTTTCATTCTATGGGTCTTGGAATAGGAGGACCACCAAATTAGAAGATATATGATGAAAATAGGCATTTCGTTTCTCTCAAAATTTCTGGGTCTCAAGGATGGTATAGATGCCCCATTTGGGGATGATTTGGATGAGGATCTTGATTGAATGTAGCAATATAAATATGATGAGAAGCTGGATGGCCTGGGAAGCAAGGACTCTTTCGACAATGAGGAGGACAATGAAGAAGAAAGGGAAGAAGAAGATGAGGAAGATGCAGAGGAGGAAGAGGAAGGTGAAGGCATATCAGAAGAGGAAGCTAAGAAGGAAGAGCATGATTATGAAGAAGAAGATAAGGAACGAGAATCAAATAACCCGCAAAATTTAGATGAGCATGATGAAAAAAATAGTGTTGTTTCAACAGGGAGTAATGAGGATGGCTCTTCTTCTTCATTGGACTAGAACATAGAGCTAAGTGCAATTTGAGCCCTTTTGTCATGGAAGTGCTCATAAATTCTAGTTATTACTTTCTTAAGAATGTCAAGAGATAAAAGCTGATAAGATTAATTGGTGGGTTGGAGCACCTGTATGCTACAATTTAGTTTTAGATTACATATGTTGGTAGATTCTAGATTACAACTTAAAGCTTTCTGTATATGCTTTATATTAATATATTTCTCTTAGACTTGACCTCTTATGCATAAAATAAAAATAAAAATAAATGCATCTTTACCAGCAATTGCTTCAGAATTCTCCTCTTCCTGGGATATCAACACATCAACAAAGTCTTCAATCACTCTCTCCTCTTTTAATTTTCTCCTCTGCATATACAAATCTAGTTTCCTCTTAGCCTTCTCATACCCCTGCAAATCAAGCCACTTCAACTAGGGAATATAATCCCCAATACAAATTACACCTTGTAGGAAAGATGTCTCCTTAATCAGATGGGTAACCAATTCTACAGAAATACCTGATTCCTCTCCAAAGTACCTACCATCGATGACCATAGCCATCAAGATGTTAAAAGTCAATTCAGACAAAACATTTACAATACTCTGCAATTGTGACTATTGTAACAGAGAACTAAAAGCTTTAGGAACCTCTTTCATTCTCTTGAGTCTAAATGATTGTATTCTTTTGGAAGAAAGAAGCTCAAGTATATGTGTGTGTGTGTGTGTGTGTGTGTGTGTAAATATAATCCCCAATACAAATTACACCTTGTAGGACAGATGTCTCTTTAATCAGACGGGTAACCAATTCGGCAGAAATACCTGATTCCTCTCCAAAGTACCTACCATCGACGACCATAGCCATCAAGATGTTAAAAGTCAATTCGGACAAAACATTTACAATACTCTGCAATTGTGACTATTGTAACAGAGAACTAAAAGCTTTAGGAATCTCTTTCATTCTCTTGAGTCTAAATGA
>MU224499.1:1414150-1427398 GCA_018584345.1 Thuja plicata
CATGTTTCCTCACTGGCAGAATTCTTTGCTCGCTGGGATAAGGCTCCTATGAAGACTTCATTTCTTCAAGTTGCCTGGACTCTTGGACCCTCCTTTATTATTTGGCATATCTGGCTGGAGAGGAACCGTCGTATCTTTAAGGATGAGTTTTTGGAGGTTCCTCACTTATGGTGGAAAATTCTCCATTCTTTGGGGGAAACTGTTTCTACAAAATGTGACACTTCTGAGGCCATGGAACCAGGGGAGGATATTTTCAATAATCGCCTGAATATTCCCCCCTCACATGGAAAACTACTAAGAAAGATGTGTAGACATCCCTTGCGAAAGATAAATAGGGTGGGGAAGTGGAGTGCCCCTCCGCAAGGTGTTCTTAAAATCAACACGGATGGGTCTTCCAAGGACAATCTAGGCCCTGCTAGTATTGGTGGTGTTGGCAGAGATAGTACGGGGGATATTCAATTTCTATTTTCAATTTATAAAGGTCATCACACTAACAACTTGAAGGAAGCCATGGCTATTTTGTATGCCGTGAAGAATGCTTGTGACCTTGGTTGGAGAAGGCTTACCTGTGAATCTGACTCTTAAGTGGTGATACGTCTTTTGAATCGGCAACATTCTGAAGTTGTTAGTTGGAAGTTAGCTTTGATTGCGGACCAGATTCATAATTTGTGTACTTCTTTGGAATCTGTTACTTTCACTCATATTCCTAGGAAATGGAATAGTGTTGCTGATTGTTTCGCGAAGTGGGCTTCTGACCATATGTGTAATTGGAACATTGTTGATAAGACTCAACTTCCGATGGGCTTGTCCCATCAATTTGATCAATTGGTTAATCTAGATAGGGCTATTTGATGCCTTTCTCTGTTTGTTCTTGTTTCTCTTTCAGTTTGAATAAATTTTCACCCCTCATTTATTTTAATATTATTCTTAATGAATCTCGTAAACAGCGGCAGCTGAATAACTTAATCATATAACCCAAAAGATATCGATATAGCTGCTCATTTCCTTTGCACGTTCTATAGACTATCTTACAATTTGTAGATTATAATTTTTTTAGGGTAGAGGAATATATATATAGCTCTGATAAATCTTTAGAATATTTTAGTTTTTCCTGGATACGATTAGAGCCAGATAAGAACACGTATATCTGTAATGCATTTGACTCTCTTGGCAGTATTTCGTGATTTTTCTACAACGTGGTGTATAAAATCAAGCCTGAGAGACAATATTTATACCCAAGAGAGTATTTCGAAAGCAAAGAAGTTTAAGCAAGGTTAGAAGTATTCATGGATATACTATCTGTTAGTCTGGCAGGAGCTGCCATATTGTTTCTTGTGGCAGCAACTCTGCTAAAACATCATGGACTTTATAGGACCAATCTCCCCCGAGGCCCTAGAGCTCTTCCTTTAATTGGCCACTTTCATCTTCTCATGGATAAAACCAGGCC
Source organism: Thuja plicata (assembly GCA_018584345.1). NCBI lineage: Eukaryota > Viridiplantae > Streptophyta > Pinopsida > Cupressales > Cupressaceae > Thuja > Thuja plicata. Next base: position 1,415,598 of record MU224499.1, read on the forward strand.
AGTTCACCAGATTCTAAGTTCGCTCTCAAAATTCTATAGACCTATTATGCATCTCAAATTTGGGAGCTGCCCAGTTTTAGTGATAAGTTCTTCAAATCTTGCCAAGAATGTTTTACAGTGAATGATAAGGCTTTTGCATCTCGCCCTCTTCTTGCACAAGGTCAGCATTTGGGCCATAATTATTCTTTCTTGGGTTGGGCTCCTTATGGCCCCTATTGGCGAAATGCTAGAAAAAATTTTGTGCTTGAGCTTCTATCATCCAAAAGAATCCAATCATTTGGAACGAAGAGAATGCAAGAAATTCGTAAAGCAGTAAATTCATTGTTTGAGCAGGCACAGTTGCATAGTATTGTTAACACGAGAGGTGTCTTTTCCAAATTGAATTTTAGCATTCTGATGTCTATGATTATACATGAGAGGTATTTTGGAGAGGCATCAGGGATACAGGTAGATCTAATTACCCATTTGATTGAAGAATCCTCTGTACTTCATGGGGTAATTAATATCGGGGATTATATTTCCTGGTTGAAATGGTTTGATTTGCAAGGGTACGAGAAGACTATGAAGAAGGTACAGGGTAAGATAGATTTGTGTATGGAGACAATTATAGAGAAGCACAGAGAGAAAAGATTAAAAGATGGCGGAGAGATTGAAGATTTTATTGATGTGCTCATCTCACAGGCAGAGGAAAATGGTGAAGCTATTACTAATAAAGATGCATTTATGAAGTCAAATGCCATTGTGAGTGTTTTGTCCTTGCTAGTTTTTTTTTTTTCCTCCTACATTCTTGTGTATATGGTAGAGATAGCAATAGGACATTTTGGGATCCATAGATATGCTATTCAATGAAAACAAAAGAAGTGTCAAAGTAGTAAAGAAATGAACATGTTATTGGCTTGTACGCCAAAAACATCATGCATTTTTTATTGTAGACTATTTAATATTTTCCTAATCCATCAAATCAATCCTTAACACACTAAGATATTAAATTGGTTTTACTTATAAGCTAAGAACATCAAGCATTTTTAATTGTAGACTATTTAATATTTTCCTAATCCATCAAATCAATCCTTAACACACCAAGATATTAAATTGATTTTACTTATAAGCTTAATTTGAAAATGATAATTGTGAAATGAAGTGATAGATATTGTATCAATAAGTATAACCAAGTTACACAAATGAAACTAATTAAAACTATTGATTGAATGAGGGCAGTTTCAAAGATCAAAATGGTAACATTTATAAACAGATGGTTTCTCATGACATCCCTGCCAGAAAAAAACACTTGGATAATCAATATATTGCAAGTAAATTAACTTTTTGTATGTGAAGAGTCTCTCATTTTATTGTTATTAATACTTCTATCTCTCCAGATGATGTTCAGCGCAGGAACTGATACATCTACAGTTACAATGGAGTGGGCAATGTCACTGCTATTGCGACATCCTGAGGTAATGAGGAAGGCACAAGAGGAACTTGATTCTAAAGTTGGACAGAACAGACTGGTGGAAGAGTCGGATATACCCCAGTTAACATACCTGCAAGCTATAGTGAAAGAAACTATGCGCCTGTATCCAGCAGGGCCTTTGCTTGTGCCACACAAATCTATTAAGGATTGCAAAGTGGGAGGCTATCATATTCCTGCAGGAACAGTATTGATGGTAAATGCGTGGGCGATTCAAAGGGACCCAAAAGTGTGGAATAAACTGCTAGATTTTATACCAGAGCATTTTATAGAGGAGGAGATAGAGATAGACAAGATACAAATGAAAGGGAATGAGTTTGAGATGATTCCATTTGGGGCAGGAAGAAGAGGATGTCCTGGTGCTTATTTGGCAATGTGTATGGTGCAAACAAATCTCGCATGTTTGTTACAGAGTTTTGACTGGTTTGTTCCAGATGGCAAAGAAGTTAACATGGATGAAGGTGCTGGCCTCTCTATGCCAAAGGTAGAGCCTTTGGAGGTTGTCATCAGACCTCGTCTTTCTCATCACCTATATGGGAAGTAGGTCTAGAGTTTAAAAGATGAACTCCTTTGTTTTTTCTTTATCTTAGCTCTAAGGGTTGTTATTAAATCTTTCTATGGATTAGATTAGTTGAAGATTGTCTGAGTGGTGCAAGAGTACCTAGGCAAATCCCTAAGCAAATCCCTAAGACCAGTTACAATTTTGGCTTGTACTGACCTTAGCCAAGTCAGTAGTGTTTTATTTGACCTTAGAAGGTCTTGCATGTGTGTTCCTAGGTGGATTAGACTAGGCTCAATCCAACTTAGATGTTTAATGCTTTCCTAGTTGATAGTGCTAGATTAGGCCTAAGATGGGAAAATGGGTTGAAATATGTCTAAAAGTCTTTAATGCATGGGAAGGGTTAGAATTGTGCCTAAAATGGTTCCTAAGATGTTTCTACACCATTCTAGGTCAATTAGAGACCCTTAGCAATAACTAGGCAAAAAGTTGTAAAAGTTGTCACTATGTTGCTTGACAACATTTTACCAACTTTTAATGTTGCATGACAACTTTTACAGAATTTGATTCCTTTCGAGGTAACAACATGAGTGGTTTCTATAATGGCCTAGAATCACAGGTATGGAATTTTAAGACAAAATGGATCCCATTTCATGAGGCATAGAGGGAAGGAATGTAATTTTGGTTTGTGAATAGAAGCTCAGAGTTCTGGTTTTAGTGACAGTTGACTTGCATTGTATTTCAGAGTTATCTTATGGATTGAACTAGTGCAAAATTTAGTGTTTGTTCTGTGTAGTAGACATACTTCTAAGCAGTTTTTATTTAGTAGTGTAGTGGTTTTGAATTCATTAGAGTAGGTTTTGAAATTGATTTGTAGATAGTCTAGTTGTTGGTGTAGTTTAGGCAGTTTTTGGTTTTATGGCTCCCCCATAGTTCTCCAACGTGAAAATTATCACGGCCCTAAGGAATATGGTAGTGAAGTCATTGAAGTTTGTTTGTGTGAAAGGAGGAGCTCAGAAGAGAAGGATTTCTATTTTTGGCTTCATGCCCTAGGCGAGATCATAGTGCCCGACTAGGTGTATGTCAGAGAGAAAGTGAAGTGCAATTGCAGGGGAAAGAGTGAGAGCTTAGAACCAAGTGTGATTTCAGAGATTTAATGGTCCTATAGACAACTGCAAGTGAGATTAGGCATTGGATAATCCATTTAGGTAGATTTATAGGTATAAATCAGAGGACTATATAATTTAAGCCAAATTAGCCCTTTTTGCCCTACATTTCAGGATTCCACTGTACGGATGACTTAGGAACCCAAAACCATTAAAATCCTAAAGGTATTGATAAAGGGTATCTGAATGTCGAATTAGTTTTTAGGTTTGTTTGGAATTTTTGAGTAAACTGGGAAAACACCCTGTTTAGGGCTAGTAGACCAATTAGGCCTATTAGACCAAAATGATAGTCAATCTTGAACTCAATTGAGAAAGCCTTAATGACTTATCCAAATGGGATCATTGGGAAGACAAATGGTTGTTTCAATGATGGATACACCCCCTGCAGTACTTGTGAAGATGTTATGGTGTATTTGCACTTGGAGTCATCCAAGGAAGAGTGAAGAGTTGAAGTACTTTCAATTATAATTATCCCCCAAGGTGAAGCACAAGAAGACCAACTCATAGACTTGAGTTAGGAAAGTCTTAGGCCAGGAGAGAAAAGACAAGTAAGGTCCTAGGATTGAGCTTAGGATGTAGGGAAGACTAGGACCGGTGGATTCCTAGATAAGTGTTTGTGCAAGCACATCTTGGAGCATCTCTATCACTAAGATTGCCTTTACTAACAAGCACAATTCTAATCTCAGACAGCTAGGTTTAGACAGTTATTAACATACTCTATTTAAATGTTTATGTACTAGTTTTAAAGCTGGGTGAATAATGGATGTTGGATGAATGTTTAGGAATTTTAAATGCTATTAACTATTGTTTGTTTAGAGTCGATGAAGCCTTTTTTTCCGTTTAAGGGCTATGAATTCTGACTTGGCCTTTAAGTGCTAGTTTCAGAGAGAGTTTACATTTAGATAGCAGTTAACAAAGTCTATTTTAATATCAATTTATCAGTTTTAGAGCTAGGCAAGTAATGGATGCTAGATTTAAGATTTTTAAATGGTACTCGAATTTTTGTGTTTTTTTAGAGTTGTCGAACCCTTCTCTTTTAATGTATGCGAACTCAAATGAAGGTGGAACTGCTGCACTGAGCTTGTTCGGCATATTCTTGCATACTTTTCCATACCATAACATGTGATAGATCTTCATTGCTTTCTGTTTTAAAAGCATAGATTCTTTGATTTTATCTGGTGCATGAAAGTTTTGATCCTTTATGGCTAGTCCTAGAATTGGTCCAGGAAGACCTTTGGATTTATTTAAAGATATTGTTTGAATAGAAGACGATTCATCTTGTGGACATATTAATGAAGTGAAGTTTCTAATGCAAGCTAGACATGATGTCAAGGATACTTAGAGAATGGAGAGTTGTTATCATTCGAATGGTTATTTGTGAAGTCAGGAAGACATATCCATTGTGCTCATTAACCTAGAAATCAATGCAGATGATATGCTTAGTCTTCCAGAGCATACACTCATTTCTAATTTTCAATTTTAAAGGTATACTCTACACTTCTTAAAAAATTAGACCTATACACAATTGCAGTCTATGGGAGAAATAGAGGTTATGTTGGCGGCTAATGGTTTTTCCTTTGTAGTCTTCACAAGGTGTGTCATATTTTGGAAAAAGGGTAGGATTGTTTATCAAACTGTGGCACATTGGAACTGTCTTTAAAGAGCTTCCTTGTTGAATTCCAGTTTGGACTAGTCATCTTCAGCTTCCTATGGAGTTTGGAGATCCGATATTTTACACTCTTTTTGTAGTTCTTAGTAAGCCTCTGGGTCTTTCTCATCTGACACTTGAGAGAGGTTACTAATTTAAATGTTTTCATTTGTGTTGAGATTGACCTTAATAATCCTTTTCCTAATTCATTGGAAATTAGATCTGGAAATATGAATTGAATTTAGTAAGTAGATTATCAATCTATTCCTTTATGTTGTTGCCTTTGTCATAATAATGGGTATCTTAAGATGAACTGTCTGAAATAGGTTTCTTATTCTTTTTCTTCTCAGTAAGGTATATTGAAGGTTCAACTTTGAACAAGTGAGAAAGGGAAAGATCCAACTAACTATGGTAAGTTTGATATCAATAGGTTTATTCTAGTGAGACCCCATAATAAACAAAGAATCAACATAAAAGGAAAATTAAGTAATAGATTTTATATTTATAACTAAGTAATAGATTTGATATTTTATAAATTTTTGAAGAAATTGATTGTTCTTGAAATCTCCCAACCACCACTAGTAGAGCTTCAATTATTAGCTATAGAGCATGTGTTGCTTCAAGGTGGCCTTGATGGTAATCATTTTCCTACTTCACCTGGTTTTGATTTGAATGCACAATTACTATTTATGGTGCTTCTGATTTTGCATGACCTTCACCATTGTTCTACTCACCTCAACTCGCTATGTGACCTCTAATAAAAGAATGTGAGGCTGCTGGAAGACACGATCAATCTTACGAATTTTTGTAAGGGAAGACATGAGCAATTTTTGTAAGTAGTCCTCTAAGGCCTAGCTAATTTAAAATTGCACTTTAGATTCAATGGATTATCTTATTTGAAATATATAATTTTTTTGTTATATTTGTTTATCATTATTAGTAATGGTTGTATCTAATTTCATGCACCCACACATTCTAAATAGTATATCAGATTTTGACGATTTTGTCTTTGTATGCATCTTAGCTACTTAAAGCTAAGGTTTTGATTTTTCGGTATTAACGATGCACACAATGGGAGTCATTATACATGAAGGGCTCAAAAAGTGGTAATTTTAAAGTAATGCCTAATACCTTCTTGAAAATGCTCCAATAGCCACCCACTTAAAATCAAAAATACATGTGGACATATGTTCTAGTAGTGGTGCAGAAATATGTCAATCATAAATTTAAAAAAAAAAAAAAGATAAAAAATGATTAACGAATACTACATAACAATTGACTATTGGTACATAAGTTATTAAGTGAATAGTTATTAGAAAGTTAGCATAACAATAAATAAATGAAGTGATGTTGAAACCATGGGCATAATTGTTATAGTTCTTTAGTCCTAGTATAAATCAAATAACGAATCACCACTGTGCACACAAGATTTTATATACCAAAAATAACAAAGGCCAAGCAACTTACAAGAGCAGTAGCCATAATAAATGCATATTTATCAGGAATTGCTTGAAAATTCTCCTCTACCTGTGAGATCAACACATCAACAAAGTCTTCAATCACTCTCTCCTCTTTTAACCCTTTCTCCTCTTTTAATCTATACAATTGAAAGTTTTCTAAGATCTCAAGTCCAAGGCAGGTCTCATAAATCAAGTAGGAAATAGATCAGCCTAAGCATACAATCTCACAAGGGTCCAACATGGTCATAAATACAAGAATAAATCCAATCCACACCCCTCACATTTTCAAACATAGAAGGGGAACGAGTGAGGCTCTACATCACCCCCCAAGAACTAGGCTTTCTCTTGGACGTCGATTTATCAAACCAAAGGTAGCACATCAAGGTGCGGGATCAATATATGATCCCAATGTGAGTACACCTATTGGGTTTTCCTTTACGTCAAATCAAAAAATATTAGTTCCTAATCACCCAACTTGATATCTGCTGGAGAAGTCTATACCACACACCAAAAGAGCATCAAAAGTATCAAAAAGTCATTTAATCATGGACACAATGCAAGCAAGAAAAACACATCCACTAAGGTCCCTGCCACCCAAGACATAACACAAAACTAAATAATCCATAGGAGACATCCAATAGAAAATATCATTCTCCATGTTTCTTCTTTGATCACAATGCCAAGAACTTCCAAGTTATCAACTTGGAAAACTTGTGACAAATTATCTTGATTAATAGTAAGGCACTAGCACATCCACTGGGAGCATCCCTTTCATCCAACTAAATTTCACTAACTCACCAAAAACTTTGAAAAAGGTGAAGATTCTCTATCCAAATTGCACTCTTGAAAGGGATACCATCCCCAACTCAAGTGTACCAAAGAAAATACACACACATAAGGTTTCCTCTCAGAAGTAAGAGTACCTACCAAAATAGAGGCAAAAAATGTACTCCTTCCATTTGAAGGGATAAATAAAGCACAATTGAATTTCCTAACATGGGAGAAATGCAATCTTATAGCAATGAGAGATCATTTATTCTAGGGAACTAGGACCACCTACCTACTGGACCCCAGTCTTACCTTTCACCAAGTGGCAATGAAACCATAAAGCAGACATCCTCTTACACCCATCTTCACACCAATTCATTAGAGGGTAAGTTATGCCTACTTGAATTTTTGTGTCCCACCATCCCATAGCTAGGAATGTCACTTAACAACCCATCCTCTGGTAATCCCCGAATCTATATCATGGAGTCTCACCAAGAGGGAAAGATATAACCAACACTTTATCATATCTAATATATGAAGATAAAGGTGTAATTGTTACATCATTACAGGATCATCAATGCCCACCACATGGACCAAAACTCAGAAGTGGACTAAATCGGTCCCAACTGTTCGTCTTAGCATTGTTAAGAAAAGCGAACATCACAAGTCCTAACTCTCATCAAGGGAAAGAATGAATTTCATTGAGCATGCACAATAGAACTTAATGTCAGATTCCAATGCTCAACCAATATCGAATAAAGTATGCAAGGTCATTAATGTGAGTAACATCTATGTACTGATTCAATTTTTACACATGAAGAGGTTGTTGAAACATCCAATTATCCTTTAACTATTAAAAATCAAAATCATGCCACTAGAGTCCTTTCATGGTACATACTTACCAGAAATCACATTATACAACATAAACACCCTTACAGGGATAAATTTCAATTTGTATGTTTGGAAAAGCTTATGCCACCATGGATTAACATTATTCACAACTAGAACTCCCTTTCAAGTTTAAAATAATTACCAATCCTGCTACACTAATTAGAGTTGAGATCCTATCCTGCAATTTTAGTATTACCCGACAAGAACAAAATAGTATGTTCTCCTTAGTGTTCTCCCTTATGCGCACTATCAGTGCTCCACATTGGACCTGACAAAGTCACAAAAAATAGGACTGACCGCCAAAAGAAAACACTCAAAATCCAAAATAAGGAAATTATAAATTCTAACAGTAAATTTCAAAGTGAACTCATTTCAACAATAAATCAAATGCAACAAATGCCATAAATAAATAGATAGATAAGTTGGTGACCAATTCCAATCATAATAAATACCTAAAAGATGCTATCCCACATGACATGTGGAAAGTTCCACCAAGAAAGTAACAAATCAAGAAGGTCATTCATAGAACAATGTGACTGAAATCAAATACATAAGATGGAGTATCCACCAAAAGATTATGAAGGCACCACTTATTAGTAACCTTAAGGCACATACCCAATGCTCACTTATCAAACAATGATACAATACGTACTCCACCTACGCATCACTATACTACCAGTTACTGTAGCAATATAAAGATTAATACAATTTTTCTTTATCTTGCTCACGCAAAGCAAAAATTTCCATTAAGAAAGATATTACCACCTCAAAGCCTATGCCGAAGGATCATCACAAGGTTGCAATGTAAGACATAAACTCTCAGAGGGGGTGTTCAACATTCTCACAAAAAGGTCAACTAATAATCACAAGGGTTCTTCCCACCACTGGGATACAACTTTCTATATAAGCCCCAAATCAAATACAAAAGTTTGACACCATGTAGAACTCTAGGTTTGTGGTAGCAAACTCTACTCAACACAATGAAGGATAGTTGTGACTTACACTAGGGCCTCATTGCACTCAATGCACGATAAAAGTAAGGTCACAAAGAAAGGATGGTAGGAACACATGATGCCACAAATAGGAGTAACCCATAAGTTTGTCATACATATGAAACAATAATATGCCCTTTCCCCATAGATTAAGACAACAAAGTAGTCTAGGGACAATGATCATTAACTCATATTACCTACTACCATAGATAAACACATTTCCATCATTAATAGGTATCTCTTTCTATTATTTTCCTGAAGTGTACACACATCACTCTATAAGTGGAAAGCATAATAATGCAAAAAATTAAGGTGCCCAAGTACGTCCAAATTTCATCTTGTTCAACTCACACTGATGCGATAATGAAGTAAATGCAGTGCATCGCACCCCATTATGATTAAATCAATAGCCCCTCCAGTCATGCAAGGACACCAATAAGAAATACTAACCACATATGGACACATAAGTAAGCAAGCCACTGATAGGATTCTAAACACCACAACCAACAAGGGATCAACATAAATAGGAAAGCCATTAAACTAAAACAAGTGTCATCACTACCACAATCGTTAACACATTCACACTAGTGACTGCAAAAGGGTTACTAAACACTCAAACACTTAGAGAAAAACAACAACCAACCATTCTGAAGGACTTGGAAGGTATGCTCACATCAGAGAATTATCCAACCCAAGGAGGTACTACTTAGGCCAGTCCCAAAAGGGTACTCAAAATTGCCACAATAGGGCACCCAACATTAGGTCATCTCAAGTTCACAATGTTATACAAATGTGACCATTCACATCGACGACATGCTATATTCGGGAAACATAATATTGCGATCCTAGCATATGAACATTGGGCTCCGTCAAGTATATTTTTTAGAAGAGTTGTCTCTAAAACCCAGGATTAGGGTAGAGGGTTGTTCAGGAGGGGTCCTTGATCCATTCTGAAAACCTCCACATCTCGTTCTACATCATCTCGTGTCAACAAAACACGTCCTCATTCTTGTTCACTTTCTGCCCAATAGTTGCATAACTAGAGGTTTCCTACCCAAGTGTAAAATATTTCTAAGTCAATTGTAAAGGTTTTAAGGTTCCTAGTGTTGAACCTTTGGCATGATACCAAAATGTCATGCCCAAAATTTACCACTAAAAATGCACTATTTTTAAAAAAAATAAGTTAATGATACTAAAGTTACATGTTTAGTGTTTAGGGTTACCGGTTAAACCATTTGAGGTCAAAGGGAATCATGACTAGTGTCAACATCCCTTGACAAGGTTACCTAGTGCAATCAACTAAACAACAACACTTAATTATGGGTTAGTTATCAAAATCAGATTTAATACTCTTAAAAGAATTTATTAACGAAATTTAAATGTTATGACAACTTTAATTACATTAATCAAATCACCCCTTTCCTGAAGTTTAATGACATTTTAATTGAAATAATTAATATTATCTTACTTAAGTATCTTCATCAAAATATAGCTTTTAAAACTCTATTTAATAGAGTTTAATGAGAATTATCAAACTTTTCATATCTAATAAAGTTTAGTTGAACCCTTTCGTTAATCCATATTTAAACCTTAATGTACCACTAATCTATTTATTTTAATAAAGCCATAACAAAATTGTCATTCAAATCTCATTTAACCTAATCAAAATGATATTGTCATTTCATTTATTACGACCTCTATACACATAATTAGCTTTATTACGAATAAGTCAATTAGTTATTACATTCTAGTATACTAATTCGACTATATTCACTCTAATGTAATAATGTAATATCATTATCTGTCCTAGTACAATTACTAAATATTTCCATCAATTCAATTAGAAGAATTCTCCTAAACAATCCCAATAAATTATTTCATTACTTTGAGTAAACTTCTAATTAATTAAATCACTATATACTTTGTATTTTAAATAACCTTATTGTTTAAATCAATTAATATATTCCTATATTCCCTTCATTATTGACGAGATCTAATCATGATATATTAATATTTTAATCCACATAATAACCTATATTTTGAATTATTATAACACCGTTTTGGATTATACATGTTATTTAATGATCGCTTTTATTAAATTGCAAGCTGTGTTCTAAGTATAATCTCTAACGTTTCATGTTATCTCATCACTTTGATAATTTAAAAGTTAGATCTATTAAATATTTCAGAATTTAGATTTTATAGGGATACATTTAAACATTACATTATAAGTTGTTATACATTAAAATGACCCATTACTCATATTGCTATACAATTCTTAATAACACCCCATTAAATTCTAAACTCAATATTTTAACTCAATATTGATATTATTATTAATTTCAAATTAGATCTCCTACTTAAAATTAACCCTTTGAAGAAATGGTTAAGAGTAGCATTTAGATTTCATGAAAAGTTAAAATAAAACTTAAAATAATTATCCCACTAAAGGTAACTCATTTAAAAAATTATTTTAAAAAAATCAATTAAAAAGACATGGGAAAGTTTGAAATAAATTTAAAATTTATTTCTTCAAGTTTGAAAAGTCTTGCCCTAACCCTAATTTTCAAATTAGGGTTAGGTTGAAAACTCAACTCTCAAATAGAACCATTTCATTTCCATTTTCCCTTCTCTCTCTCTCAAACTTTTACGAACCCTAACCCTACCCTTTCTCTTTTCCATATGATTTGTGCACGTTTCATGGTGCAAGCTTGATAGAGAAAATATGTGTGTGTGTGTGTGTGTGTGTGTGTGTGTGTATATATAAATATATACATATATACATTTATATATATCTATATGTATATATACATATGTATATATATGTATATATGTATATATATAGGTATACCTATATATATATATATATATACATATGTATACATATATACATATATATGTATATATAT
>MU224499.1:1454770-1470837 GCA_018584345.1 Thuja plicata
AAGGATACCAAAACCCTAAAAGGGAAACTCTAAGAAATAGAAACTTGCCTAAGTATAACTTAAGCAAAGAGTAGATAGACTAATAATTAACTGATTTAATTATTAGCTATACTAGACTACTCTAACAGCAGTTACTATACTAAAGATATGATGCTGGAATCATACAGTTGTGTTCTCAGATGTTTGTACTTCATTCTATTTAAGTGGCATAGGTTTGCACTTTGTGTTGAGAGAGTTATGATGGATTTATCAAAGACTTCTATTTTGGTTGTTCAGCCTTAGAAAGTGTTTTAGTATTTGGGTTGGTGTGGATCGGTTATGCAATATTATTGGTTTCTAACCTAGTGGTAAGTTTAGGACATGGATGTGTGTCCACAACTCGATTGGTTCATGATTTGGATGTTGGCAAGCTAATTTTATTTTATCAAAGTGATTGTTGATTAGTGTTCCTGATGAACAAAGTAGAGAAGTGAATGAATTCTATGATAGAGATGTTTATGTTGATGTCTTGGTACTTCAACTTGCTTATTAATTATTTTTATCATGTGTACTATTCCTTTTGGTGGATCACATTGGATTATGTGATCAGATTTAGTGAATGTAATGTGGCATGTTGATGTTCTTATGAGTGCTTGGCTGACTTGGTGATGTATCATGTTGCGAAGCTTTGTGGTGTGATCTACAAATCTGGATCATGTTCTAGATGTTGGTATGGATCCTTTTTATGTCTTAGCCAACATTCAATGGATAACATTAAGTATTGAGATGTAATGAGTTAATGTTTTTTAATTAGGTCCCTGGACGACCTAGTTGAGATAAACTGATGTAATGTGTATATATATAATCATTTGTAATTGTAAAAGTGTAAGAAGGTGAAATATTGTGTATAATACCTTGTAGAAGAGGTATGAGTGGGATCTACAATTGATGCAGAGAATTGTTTTACTTCACTGGAACTATTCTGGCATATCAAAGGTGTTTTTGGTCAGTTTTTTTTTATCTTGGACAATATGTCCTCTATGATTTGAGATCAGAGACTGTTGTAAGGTAGTGAGCCTTCCTTTGGATTGAGATCCTTGTTGAATTTGAGTAGTGAGCTCTAGGAAGTGTGTCTGAATGCATGTGCATTACCCTTTGTAATACTCCTAATATGGTATAGTTTTTTTTTTAAAGTTCATTCATCTTGTGGGTTCCATACCCATCGTGATTTTTCTCATAACACGGTTTGCACATCAAAAATATTGGTGTTATATGTTGTTTACTGTGTCATGATCTTTCTTTCATTTTTTTCATTCAGATCTGAGTTTGAATTTTATAATTTGTTAAAAGTTTGTTGATAATGTCAGACAATTTATTCACTCCCCCCATCTCAGTTGTGTGGTTTTCTTAAGGTATAACAATTGGTATCAGAGCTAGTGTCCTCTTTGGGAAGGTTGACCACTTCAGGATATTTTGGATGTCAACCTTTAAGGAGAGTATGATATTGTATAGAATGAATTATACTATATGGAAGGAATAGATAATTACACACTTGAGATGTCTTAGTGAAGAACATTGGACAGTTACAAAGAAATATTAAAATCCTCCCGCGTATCTTGCTATTGCTACTGTTGATGAGAAGAAATAATTTGAGTATAATATGAGAGAAACATAAGCCTTGAAGAGTTCCCTATCCGATGCTAAGTATAAAAATATTTTGGGATTAGAGACTGCACATGAAGTATGCACAAATTTGGAGACATTATATGAAGGATATGAGTTTATGAAGCAAGCCAAGTTACAAAGTCTGAAAGGAAAATATGAAGTATTGAATTTATGAGAGAATATGAGAACATTACTACCTATGTGAGTAAGATCACTAAACTTTTCTGTGGAAGCAGATGTGCTAGTGGAATATTGGAAGAGAGTGAAATTATTTCTAAAATCCTGGTATCCTTGACTCCTTACAATCATAAAGTTGCTTCTATTGAAGAAATAAAATTTGTGACTACTGTGACAAGAGATACATTAGTTGGTAAGCTAGCTACTTTTGAAATGAGTGAATTTGGAGATAAATTTCCCAAAGTTGAATCTATATTTAAAGCTACTATTTCTAAGGATAAGAAAATATATGACCCTAGTGAAAGTTCATCTAACCTTGGTAGATATGCTAAGGAATGGGAACAAATTGAGAAGGAAGAAAGAGAGCTTAAAGAGCTTTAAGTCCTATTTGCAAAGAGACTACCTAAGGGATCTAGTAAGTATGAAGGAAATTTTCCTTTGAAGTATTTTTCATGTAATAATATTGGTCATGTTACTTCTAGATGTCCAAACAAAGAGCATAAGAATTTTAGGCCTAAATATTAGAAGAAGTATTACCATGCTAATACAGATAAATCCTTGGTTTCACTTGTGGATAAGAAATATGAGTGAGTTATTGACAGTGGATATTCACATCACATGACCGGAGGAAAAACAAAATTTGTGAAACTTGAAGACTATGATGGTGGAATTGTCAGATCTGGTAGCAATGCCCCTTGTTTGATCAAAGGAAAAGGTTCAATCACACTTAATGATAAGAGTAACACTGATGATCTTTTATATGTTGAAGGTTTAAGGAATAATATTTTGAGTGTTAGACAGTTACGTGATAAGGGATATCACTTGGAATTCAAGAATGGAATGTGTAGAATCATTGGAAGCACTAGAATTGAGATTGCATTAGGTACAAAGACCAGAGGTAATGCATTTCACTTGAACAATTTAGTGAACATATGTTTGATTGCAATGATTGATGGCAGTTGGTTGTGGCACAAGAGATTTTGTCATGTAAACTTTGTTAACATTGTGAATATAAGCACTACAAATGCAATAAGCCACTTACATAGATTGTTGAATCCTACTAATGGGATGTGTAAGGAAGGTCAAGTGGGTAAGCTAACTACATCTACTTTTAAAAGTAAGAATTGTTTTTTGATTGGATTGTTAGATTTGGTGCATACTGACTTATGTGGTCTTGCTAGAACTAGAAGTTACTATGGAGATTGATACTTTATTCTTTTCATTGATGATTATTCAAGGATGATGTGGGTTATATTTTGGAAAGAAAAATATGAGGCAATTGAAAAAATTAAGATTTTTAGAGCTATGGTAGATACTGAGATAGGTATGAAGTTGAAATGTTTGAGATTTGACAGAGGTGGAGAGTTTACATCTAGAAATTTTGATGCATATTGTGAAGAGCATGGAATAAAGAGACAAATGTATTCTCTGCGAACTCCAAAGTAAAATGGAATTATAGAAAGAAAAAATAGATCAATCCTTGATGCTATACTTTTGTGATGATTGAGGGAAATGTTTGATAGATCTAATGGAGAGAAGTTGTTAGTACTATTGTTTGTACACTAAACTAAGTTCAAATCAAGCATGGCCCTAGTGAACTCCTTATGAGATTTGGTATGGTCATATTCTTACTGTAAATTATTTTACAATCTTTGAAAGAAAATGTTCCATTAAGAGAGATGAAGATTTAGGAAAATTTTATCCTATAAGATATGAGTGAATATTTCTTGGATATTTTACAAAGAGAAAAGCATACAAATTTTATCATCGTAGATTGAGAAAGATGATTGAGAGTGCTAAGGATAAAGTGGATGAAAGTTTTCAGAAACCAGTTAGAGCTTGCATTTATGAATCAAATGATTAAGAAAATATTCAGATTGTGCAAGAACATTATGATAATAAGAATGGATTTGTAGAGAATAATGAAGAAGATGAAGATGAGGAAGATTTGGAAACACAAGAGTCGGCTAAAAATGCAAATCCAAAGACTCCAAGGTATGTAAATTTAAATCTTTCAGAGAATAAAATTATTGGAGATAGAAACAAAGGTGTTCAAACTACAAGAACGATTTCTAGGAATGAAGTTTGCTTGACTTCTAAGATTGAGCCTAAAGATTTTGATGAAGGATGCAAATATGATAGTTGGATTAAAGAAATAGACAAATAATAGTAATAAATTGTTAAGATAGGACATGGATTCTTGTTCCTAGACCTGTGAACAAGAATGTGATTGGTACTAAATGGGTATTCAGAAATAAATTGAATGAAGATGGTGAAGTGGTTTAGAACAAATCTATACTTGTCTATAAAGGATATTCTCAAATGGAAGGTATTGATTTTGAGGGGACCTTTACTCCTTTTTCTAGAATTGAAGCTATTAGAATGTTTCTTGCATATGCTACTAAAAATTTCAAGGTATATTAGATGCATGTTAAGTTTGCATTCTTCAATGGAGAGTTGGAAGAAGAAGTATACATTGAGAAACCCGATCCCTTGATTGATAAAGATGATATTGTTTTGTGCTTGTAGAAAGCTTTATATAGATTGAAGCAAACCCTTAGAGCCTGGTATGCAAAGTTAGATAAGTATTTATTGAAGATTGGTTTCAAGAAATGTACTGTTGATAATAATTTATATTTCAAAGTTATTGGTGATAACATTTTGATTGTTGAATTCTTTGTGGATGATATCATTTTTTGGTGGAAATAAAAAATTCTTTCTTGATATAATTTATGTATTGAAGTATTTATGGATGATATCATTTATCTTATTGCTGATGGTAGATGAAAAATTCTTTTTTCGACTGGAATTTACTCAAATAGATAAAGGTATTTTCATTTCTCAGTCAAAGTATGTGAAAGAATTGTTCAAGAAATTTTGTATGGATGATTCAAAACGTGTTTGTATACCTATGATTACTCATTGTAACTTGAGCAGATTGATGATAAGCCTATTGTAAATCAGACAATATATAGATAAATGATTGGTGGGCTGTTATATTTGACACAAAATAGACCATATATTAAGAATGTTGTTTGTATTTTTTCTAGATTTCAAGCAGAAATGAAGGAATCACATGTTTTTGTTAAGAGGATATTCAGATACTTGAAGGAAACAACTGATTATGGCTTAGGTTATAGTAAAGATGATGATTTCACATTAAGTACATTTACTGATGTTGATTGGGAAGGTAACGTGGATGAGAGAAAAATAAAAATTAGAGGAGCATTCCTATTGGGAAATAGATTACTTTCATGGGCACGTAAGAAACAAAATCATATATCACAATCTATTTCTGAAGCTGAGTATGTTGCTACTGTTGTTAATTGTACACAAGTAGTATGGATGAAGAAAATGTTGAAAGATATCAGAGTGATTATTGATGAGCCTATTCCTATCTATTGTGACAATTAAAGTTCTATCAATATTTCAAAGACCCATGTGTTACATTCAAAGAAAAAGAACATTTCTATCAAATATAATTTCTTGAGAGACAAAGTCAGTGAGAAAGAAGTTAGATTGGAGTATGTATCTACTAAAGAGAAGATTGTAGATAAACTCATGAATCCCTTGCCAATGGATACTTTTGAGTATCTTTGAGGTAAGATTGGGGTGATTACCCCTTCTTATCAGAGCTAGAGATCATGCATTGAGATGCATCAGTCTAGTGTTCTTACAAAGCTTTCATTCTTCCCAATTGATGTTTTGGTGGCTACTCCTTAGGGGGAGTAATGTGCAGAGAATGGTTCATGATTATTTTATGAGGTTTGTTGTTCAAATAAATTTTCTTGAAAGATGTGTTGTTCCTATTTTTGGCCTCTATGACTTAGTGCATACATGTGCCTTTGTCATTGGTGTCAAAGGAGGGGGGGAGATAGTCATGTAAAAAATAAGAAAGATTTGGGGAGAGATATTTAGTATGAATCTAAGGGTGAAAGATGAGATTTCATATTATGGATATTGTTGGTATTATTGTTGATATTATTTCTTTGTGCATTGATTGAATTTTTCACATCATATGTTTCCATCAATGCCAAAGGGGGAGATTACTAGGGATTGTTGAGATGTTGTTCATATTGTCATATATTTGTTGGCATTAATATATTTTCATTGATGTCAATATATTCCTACTATTGAATACAATGTTCTTGGTTTATTTAGTGAGATAATTTCTATGGTATGACTACTGTACTAAATATTTAATCCTACAATCATGTAGTTGTATTCTAGGATGTTTGTACTTGATTTTGTTCAAGTGGAAGAGGTTCGCACATTATGGTGAGAGAGTTATGATGGAATTATAAAAGAGTGTTATTTTGGTTGTTCAAGCTGAAACAATGTTTCAGTATCTGGATCAGTGTGGATCGGTTATACAATATTCTTGGTTGCTAACTTGGTGGTCAGTTCAAGACATGAATGTGTGTCCTCAGCTCAAGTGGTTCACGATTTGGATGCTGGAAAAATAATTTTATTTTATGATAGTGATTGCTGATTAGTATTCCTGATAAACAGAGTAGAGAAGTGAATGAATAATATGATAGAGATGTTTATGTTTATGTATTGGTACTCGAAGTTTTTTTTGTATGGTTCTTGATCATGTACTATTTGTGTTGGTGGATTGCATTGCGTTATGTGATCGGATTTGGTGAATTTTATGTGGCGTGTTGATGTTGTTATGAGTTCTTGGCTGACTTGGTGATATAGGGTATTGAAAAGGTTTGTCACGTGATCTATGGATTTGGAGCGTGTTCAAGATGTTTCTACATGGATCATTTATATTTCTTAGCTCACATTTAATGGATCACATTGAGTATTGAGATGTAATTAATTAATGTTTTTAATTAGACCCCTTACCAACCTAGTTGAGATCAACTAGTGTAATGTTTATATATATGTAATCATTTGTAATTGTAAAGGTATGTGAATGTGAATGATCATGCAGAATAACTAATAGAAGAGGTATGAGTATAATCCGCAATTGAGGAAGAGAATTATTGTACTTCATTAGAAATATTTTAGAATATCAGAGATGTTGTTTTTTAGTTCCTGAGCTTGGATAGTATGTCCTCTATTATTTGAGATCACAGATTGTTGTAAGGTATTTATCCTTCGTTGGGATTTAGATCCTTGTTGTATTCTAGTAGTGAAATATAGGAAGTGTGCCTAAATGCATGTCTATTCCCCTTTGTAATAATCCTAACAGGGCATAGTGATTTTAACAGAGTGCATTCATCTTGTGGGTTCCACACCCACCGTAGTTTTTCACCTAGCAGGGTTTCCATGTAAAAAATCTTTGTGTTATGTGTTGGTTATTGTATTATGACCTTGCTTTCATGTTTATCATTCATATTCGAGTTTAAAGCTTATAAGTTGTTTAAATTTTTTTGATATTATGGCACAACTGATTCACCTGTCACCACTCTTAGTTGTGTGTGCTCCTTAAGGTCTAACATATGGTGTGTGCCATACTAACTACCTTGGGAAACACCAAGACTTAGGCATGGATTTTCCTTGGGCATCCAACCCAAAGGGCTGGAAACCTATAAAATGCCTAAGACCTTTTTTTTTAGAAAACATAGAACTTTTTTTTAATTTTTCATTCGTTCTCCTTGTTAGGTTTTCACATGGCTTAACATGGACAAAATCAAACACCATGATGTTGTTAACCTATTTGTTAGCTATCTAACCATATCCTTTATTTTTAAATTTTGATTATGTTTATATTTCCATCTCTAATTTCTTTTAAAAGTGTGTTTTTTTTTATCAAAAACCAACGTGTGGTATTTTAGGCATGGATTTGGTTTGTTCATTTAATTTTGAAAAATATTATAATTTTAGAAAATAGAATCAATTTACACACCTAGAAAAAATGAAGCTTTGATTATTTATAAGTTTTCAAAATTTATAGGGGGCACACTCAAAATTCACATTTTAAATAAGTGTCCACTCTGAAAATTAATAGAAAAGCATAAATACATTAAAAAAATAGATAAAATATCCTACGTAGACTATGTGGTGTTTGCTAAATTTTTAAAAGAGCGATTTAAAAAATTCAAAAAAGGCATTTTAGGGGGAGCACATTAGATGCTATGTTATAGTTTATTTGACAAAAAAGACCACTTTGTGTGCTCCCCCTGGTGTAGGAGCAACTATGAAGATAACTAGGGTCACCAAGGATCCAATCAGAGATAGAAGGACAAAATCACTCCTAAGTGTGAATTGGGATGTATTGAAGCCAGTAATGGAAATTTGCAAAAAAGAATGTAACAAAATGTTGCTAAGTCCTAATGGTCCAAGTAAAGGAATAGAACATCAAGATGTTGTAAGATCGGCCAATAGTTCCCAAGGGTTCAATTAGGGTCTTTAATTGTTTAGATAGGTCTAATATATCCTAGGAGATGAATCCTTAAGTTAGAAAAAATTAAAAACAAGAATAAAACCAAAATACTCAAGTTAATAATTCAAATATTTGAATATTAACAACTAGTTGTATTTGGTGGGAAATTATATTTAGGAGGATAAACTACATTTGTAATCACAAATAACTGATGGAATTGGTTTCAGATCTTATTTCTTGCATACATATGCCCACACAAAGGCAGGAGATCAGAGTAGTTAGGCTTGGTACATCCATTTGTACAGATAGAGAAGGATTTGAAGAAATAAAAGAAGTTTTCTTGTATATTTTGATTTGTTTTTGAATGATTAATTGATTCTAAAGGTTTTCAAAACATTTTTGAATGCTCTAAAATTCATGTCAATTATTTTGAATTAATTTGGAAGTCTAGGAATCTGATTGTTCCGTGACAGGCCTGAAAATTATGAATTGTTTTGAGTAAATGAATTAGGATTCATCTCTTACTATAGTATCTATGATTTTGGGGATAAATCCACCATTTTACCATATCAAACTAACCATATAAATGCAATATTGATCAGTATGTTGCAGGCCGACCACCATTGTTTGACTATTGTAGGGTAAAAGGCATGAATTTGGCTCCTTGGCTATAGCAATAGCCATTCTACCTGAAGGAGGGAACTATATTTTGATGGAATCCTTCATAATATGCCTAGGATAAGGTGTTTGGTCCATTAATTGGAAGAGATACTTCTTGGAGAGCCTAGATTGAGAAACCCTTAGCCTAATGACCCAAGAAGTGAGGGTTTGATGCCTAGAAGAATAGGTGAATGTTGGTGACCAAAAACCTTGATAATTTGGTGTTTCTAATCATTTTCCAAGATTGTTTCATGGTTAGGATTCAAGGGAGAAAGATCTCTTAGGATTTTCTTTGTTATTGGGTGTATTTTATCCTATTTGGTTGCTGCAAAGGTAGTGGAACTAGTGATTGGTCAAGAGTCTCTATACGTTCTCTTAACCACAATCTTCACAATAGTATCTGAAATACTTTCTCAATTGCGCATAACCTAATTTGCAATTCTTTGCCCATGTTGAATCAATCTTTGTACGCGTCTCTGTCTTCACCAAGTGGTATTAGAGAAAGTAAGAGCCTTGGGAGGATGGTTAATTGTGTATGTCTAAGGAAGAGTTTGAGGAGTTTGAAGATGAGGCTCAAAACATGCCTCCAAAGTTGACAAACATGGAGATTTCTAGGATGGTCATGGAGCAAGCGAAAAAGAACAAAATATTGGAAGAAGTGATTGAAAGGTTCACCAATCTTGTTGAGAAGTGGGGTTTAGACCTTTGTAATGACGAAGATGAAGCAAAACATGAACCTATTGAAGAAAGGTTGGATCCTGAGGATGCTAGAGTAGTAAAGATCCCGAAGGCAGTTAAAGGAGGAGATTCCAAAGTCAAAGTAGAGATCTCAATGTATGATGGGAAGATGGATGAGGAAATGATCCTTGATTAGTTTAGTGTTATTGAGAGTCCCTTTAACTATGAGGACATTGAAGATAAGAATAAGGTTAAGATTGAAAAAAAGGGATTAAGGGTCATGCATTGTTCTGGTGGGACTTCCTACAAGTAGATAGGTGGAAGAAAATCCTGCCAAAGATCACATCATGGCCTACAATGATGGAAAAAATAAGGGGGAAGTTTCTTCCTGAGTAATACAAGGTTCAAATCTTGAATAAGATTCAAGGGTTGAAGCAGAAGGACATGGATGTCCAAAGGTATATAGAGGAATTCCATAAGCCTGACATCAGAGCCTCTAATGATGAAGATGTGGAAGAGAAGGTGGTGAGATATCTTGGAGGTCTAATGTATAACATCCAAGATGAAATGGGTATGGCCACACCAAGGACTCTTGAAGATTTCTACAAGTTGGAAATGAAGGAAAGAAGACAAGCTTAAAAGAAGGCAAGAGAGGAAAGGCAGTTCAAGAGGGCAAAAACAGAAGGGAAAAGGAGTGAATCCAAGCCAAGGATAGAATGAGAAGGGCAACGAGAAATTCACATATCAGAAAGGAGAAAAAATAAGTGGTAGAGGAAAGAGCTTCCCTCGAAAGTGATACAAGTGTGGTGAACAATTCTACAAGTGTCTTAAAAGAGAAGCTAAGACAAATGACAAGAGGGTCCATTTGACTCAAGGAGAAGATGATAGTAAACAAAAAGAGGAAGAAGGAACACCCCATGACTATGCATACCCTAAAGAAGGTGAGTGTCTCTTGATGGGGAGGTCACCTATTGAAAATATACCAAAGGTATGTATTTTTAAAACAAATTATAAATGTTATGGCAAAGTTTCTAAGGTTATCATAGGTTATGGTTCATTTGACAATCTAGTGTCCTATGGGATGGTAAATAAGTTAAACTTCCCTAAATTTCCCATTAGAAGATCATATAGGGCTTCTTGGGTCAGTAATGATCAGAATATTGTGATTAAGGAGAAATCATATGTAGACTTTTCAAATCAGGGTTATGCTGATATGGTTCTATGTGATATAGTTTCCATGACATGTTGCCACATCATCTTAGGGAGACCATGGAAGGCTTCAAGGCACACCAATCATTATGGTTTGAAGAATGAATATGTGGTGGACAAGGAGGGAATAAAATTCACCTTTAAATCTCTTCCAAGACAAGTAGAAGAAGTTAGTAGTATCATTGTATTTGGTGCAAAAACATATATTGATTTGGAATTTCAAAAGCATAAGAACATTGAAACTACAGAGAAGATGTCTAGGTCCACTTTATTGGTCTTAAAAGATAATTTTGTTGACAGTCATGAGAAAATGATTGTAAGACATAAATATGAACATGGTGATGGTATATTTGTTGGAACTTTGTGGTATCCTTTGGGACAATCGGTGAAGAATAGTATAGTGGTGTCATTGAAAGACACAAGGAATGGTCTATTTGACCCTGGAGTGCAATTTCAAGGACAATTTTTGGGAGTACAAGACCACTATTTGCAGCAGTCCACTATGAAGTCTGATGACTAATTAGAAATTGGTCCAATTTCTTCTTCTTCTTTTTTCTCACTCTTTTTGTACAGGTGTGAAGGGTAGGAGGATAGAATTGGTTGTTGATCAACATGATAACAAAGAGCAAAGGAGAGGACCACCTACAAGGAGAATGGGTGGCAACAAGACACAGTCCATTAGTTCTTGGGACAAGAACTTTTTCCAAGGTGGGGTGTATGGTGCAGGAGCACCTATGAAGACACATAGGGTCACCATGAATCCAATCAGAAATAGAAGGACAAAATCATCCCTAAGTGTGAATTGGGATGTATTAAAACTAATAATGGCAATTTTCAATAAAGAATGCAATAAAATGTTGCTAAGTCCTAATGTTCCAAGTAAAGGACTAGGACATCAAGATGTTGTAAGTTGGGACAATAGTGCCCAAATGTTCAATTAGGGTCTATAATTTTTTAGTAAGGTCTAATAGATCCTAGGAGATGAATCCTGAAGTTGGAATAAGTTGAAAACACGAATAAAACCAAAATACACAAGTTAATAATTCAAATATTTTAATATTAAAGGCTAGTTGTATTTGGCAGAAAATTAGATTTAGGAGAGTAAACTACATTTGTAATCACAAATAATTGATGGAATTGGTTATGAAGGTTATTTTTCACATGTATATGCCCACACAAAGGAAGAATATCAGAGTAGTACAGCTGGGTACATCCATTTGTACGAACATAGCAGGATTTGAAGCAATAAAAGAAATTTTCTTGCATATTTTGATTTGTTTTTGAATTCTTAATTGATTCTAAAGGTTTTAGAAACATTTTTGAATGCTCTGAACATCATTTCAATTCTTTTGAATTAATTTGGAAGCCTAGGAATCTGAATGTCCCACGACAAGCCTGGAAATTGTGAGTTGTTTTGAGTAAATGGATTTGGAATCATCCCTTACTATAGAATATATGATTTTGGGGATGAATCCATCATTTTAACATATCAAACTAACCTTATAAATATAATATTGATCAGCATGTTGCAGGGTGATCACCATTGTTTGACTGTTGCAGGGTAAAAGGCATGAATTTGGATCCTTTTCTATAGTAGTAGCTATTCTACCTAAAGGAGGGCACTATATTTTGATGGAATACTTTATGATATGACCAGGAGAAGGTTTTTGGTCCATCAATTGGAAGAGACAGTGCATGGAGATACTAGATTGAGAAATCCCTAGCCTAATGACCTGGGAAGTGAGGGTTTGATGCCTAGAAGAATAGGTGAATGTTTGTCACCCAAAACCTTGATAATTTGGTGTTTCTAATCATTGGCCAAGACTATTTCATGGTTAGGAGTCAAGGGAGAAAGATGTTTTAGGATTTTCTTTGTTATTGCATGCATTTTAGGCCTATTTGGTTGTTGCAAAGGTAGTGGAGCTAGTGGTTGGTCAAGAGTCTCCGTACACACTCTTAACCACATCTTCACAATACTATCTGAAATACTTTCTCAACTATGCATAACCTAATCTTCAATTCTCTGTCTGTGCTGACTCAATCTCTGTCTGTGGCTCTGTCTACACCACCCCCTTTTTGAGGCACTTAATCCACACTATTTGTAAAATAATTTAGTAGTTAGAAACTAGATTTTGAGTACTAAAGCTCTTTTTCTTGTTGCATCTTAAAAATTCGAGTGTAACTATCTTTATTTTCTCATCAAAGTTTAGATTTTTTTATTAAATTTCAGAAAATAGGTGGTATCTTAAGACCCCTTTTTGGTCCCCCATCTTTGTGCACTTACCCCTCTACAAGTATATTCTAATCTATTGTTGATTCCATAAATTATATATAGGGAATATTTTAGAGTGTTGATTGTTACCCCAGAGAAGTTTTCCTGAATTAAGTCATTGTGTTGTGGTGTGCATGTCATTTATGTTATTTCTATCAAGTTTCTATAATTGTTGTAAAGATCTAAGAATATTTTACACTACCTTCTCCTCAAGGTTAGCGTAGGAAGTTGTTTCACTATTTAACTTCCGTACACAATCTTGATTCAAATGGATTATTGTCCCTCTACATTTGTAAATGGGAAATGGGACAAAATTATTACTTTGCGTGCATAGACTAGAAAACCCTATTTTTCCACCTTACAATTTGCTGAACCTTACATATTACATATTTCTCCTAATTTGGATGTTTATATTTTATTTTCATGCACATAATTAAATTATATTTTTATATCATTTATGTGGTTATATTTCATGCATTCATATTAAGTTTTTTGTTATCAAAATTTCATTTTAGTAAACTTGACATTTGCTTGCATTGTCTTTTTCTTTTCATTTCAAATCTATTTTTTCAATGATTTATTGAGATTTATATATGATCTATATGATTTATTGTTTCATCTTAGGCGTTAACGAATCCAACTTTAAAATTTTATTTTATGTTATGTTTAGAAGTTTAATTTATTAAGGATTAATACTGCTTATACATCTCCTTCTCCTCTATGTGTGTGCATGAGTTTTACAAACTTCAGTCCCACATTTATTATCACTATGAGTAGAATCTATAGTCCTATGGATTCTCTAATTTTAAATACTAAGGGTGTAGAGCTCAAGTTAGCTAGCATTTTCCATGGGAAATTCTAGGTGAAACCTCTATGCCTACATGAAACACCTAACATTAGGGAAACCTATTTTTCAAACACTTCTCATGATGTGTATGAACCCTTAACATGAATTTCTCCTAACCAATCAGAAAATCTTTCCAATGAATTGTGAATGCTTGAACAATAGATGGGTTGAGAATACTCCAATAGTGAGGTGATTCCCTTGATTGAAGGGTTGAATATGATAATTCAAAGTGATGAAATTGGTGTGGATGTGTTGTGTGAAATATATCGTATTGTAAACAATGATATTGTGCCTATTAAAATTTATGTTGAAGACCTTAACCTCTCTAATCTTACCAATAATGTTGAAAATTCCATTCCTATACAAACATCATTGTGTAATGTTCCTACTTGTACACCACCTATCATGGCTACTTTACAAAAAAACATTGATCCTACACATGATAGTCTTCAAGGAATCCCTACCAATAAAAATAATTTTATACCTCCTTCCATGACTCTTCCATGTATTTCCCAACAATTTCCATTACCCACTTACCGCAATGTACCATTTTTATATTCCAATGCTTCATCATATTTCCAAAATATGACACTTCCTTCACAATCAAGCATGTACAATATGAACCTATCCACTAAAGAAACCATCAATATACATATCGTAGAGTGTCTCTTCCTTGCAACAATAATTGATTTTCATAATCCCATCCAAAATTAACTTTCTAACTTCTAAAATTGTTAGCCCTATTTCCCAAGACATTATCTATACCATTATCTCTCAATTCAAAACATCCAATGGAAAAGGTGACCCTTGACTCATGCAAAATCATTTCAACCCCTGTGTAGTGGCTTCTTAAATTATCATAGACTCATGGATAAATTATTTACTAGAACATTTAGAGATAAGGCCAAGTGCGACGAATTTTTTCTGTCTCCTTATTCCTTTGAATATTTAAAAACTTAGAGAATCTATTTATAAAGTAATTTGAAAATAATATTGATCCTCAAATTTCGTCAACTGATTCAAGAGTCATTACAAAAAAGGAGTTAAAGAGAAATTGACAAGTTTTAATAGTAGATACAAACATTTTAATTCTCAAATTTCTTATCTAGTACCTAATATAGATGCTCAAGGATTTTTCATTTCTAATTTTCAAAAGGACATTATAGATAAGTTACTATAATCTATCTTTAATTTCTTAGCCAATTGCTTGTAGTGCTTGATAATTACTAGATTCGAGTGAGTCAATTTGAATAAGCCACATCAATGACTTTGATTGATAAGAATGATACCACTCAATAATCACTTCAAAATTTCCAAAGAAAAATAAATGATTCATAATATTACCAACATTTCTTCAAATCATGTTAACACACAAGTGGGTGTTGCAACACCAGTTATGACTCTTTTGTTATCAATCTTTAAAACTATGTGTAAAATTTTTACTCTGCTTTGTTATTATTTATATAATATGATGCCTAAGTTGATTAATGATAATGTTTTGAAACTTCTACTGAAAACCTTTAGATGCCAAGAGGGCGGTTGGTGAATCATCATGCACCAAAAATCTTAACTATTGTGTCACAATCCCTTAAAGATTAACGTTAATCCAACTAACCAATAATAAAAGATATAGCAATGATAATGCGCACAAGAACATCATATTTACATGGAAACCCAATGAGGAAAAAAATATAATGAGAATCTTACTCACAATATGTATAAAAATATTATAATGAATTTTTTAGGCACATTGCTAGAGAAGTGCACTGCACTATAAAAGAGACATGTGAGCTAAGGCTCACTACCTCCAAGTAAACTACAAATCTGAACAAAATAAAAAAAGAACCAACAATCTTGTAGCTGGCACAAGGAATAGGTAAAATAGAAAGACATAGGATCTCTTATTCAAACATTGCAACAACTCTGTTAGACTCACACTTCTTTCTCCTCTACTTGGTCACTTTTGCATTACAATGACTTCGGATTCTAACCTCCCAGATGAAAGTTCTGACAATTTCAAGAAAAATTCTAGTTTACTAATTAAGAACCTTTAAATTAGGCCCCACAAAATATTGAAAACTGATTTAAAATTTTCACAATTCAAAAGCAATTTAAATCTCTTAGATAGAGATCGCCTTATACTTAATTTACTTGATAAAATTCAAATTTGTATAAAGTGAGAAGGTACGTGGATGTGGATATTAAATTTTCAATTTCTAGATAAAAAATCTGTCCTCTCAATT
>MU224499.1:1478768-1500213 GCA_018584345.1 Thuja plicata
ACTACCTAAACTACTCTTGGTCAACATGACCTTATATAATTACATTGCCCTACTAGAGGGTCTTACACACACTAGCACACCAAAATGACAAGAGACTACCATATTTGCTTGGCATCTCCAGGGTGCTTCTGCACCAATATATATACATATATATACATATATATGTATATATATATATATATGTACATATATACATATATCTATACATATACATATACATATACATATACATATATATGTGTGTGTGTGTGTGTGTGTAATTTGTAGGAAAAATTATGCAAATTATGTATCAAAATTTGTTGTAAAAACAACCATGGATCAAATGGTGTGGTATGTTTTTTTCCCAGGGGCACGTGTGAAAACCCTCACATTTTCAATTGACAACCTACAAAAAAATTGCCTTATTGTGTCTATGATTATTTCACGCATTCTATAGATTCAACTCTTAAGCCCAAAACACAAAAACAATGGCTTTAATACTACTTGTAAGGAATATTGCATCCATACAATGACACTTTCACATAATCTATATGAAAAATCAATAAAAAAAAGTACTCAAAATCTAAATGTAAAAGAATAGTTGACATACCTTGTTGACAAGTGATGCATTTTGGAGTGATATGGGAAACTAGAGCATTTTCATTTATGGAAACACATCTATTATTATGAACTCTTGGAGTTTTTTATAGTTTTGGAGATGCAGATTCTAAAATGACTGAGTACAGTGAACATAAATACAGAGTATAGCGGTACAGTTTTGGAGATGCAGATTCTAAAATGACTAAGTACAGTGAACATAAATATAGAGTATAGCGGTACAGTTTTGGATAACGAAGATAGTATATGATGAATTATGTCATGCAATATTAGAGGAAGACATTTTGGGGTATGTATGACCTTGTGTTAAGGTTTCTTGAGTTTTGGTTTTGATCGCAGTGAGTTACAATGTTTTGAAGAAATGTGAAGACAGAGTAACATAGATACAGGGCAGATGAATAGTCACAATGATTAAGGGAGTATGACATGGAATCCAATCATCCTAAGTTGTATTGGGATTATGGATTACCTATACTTTTGTAGTATAAGGTTGTCAAGTTTTTTTTACTCTTTGCATAAGTATTAATTCTATTATGTAATGTATTAGAGGGCTGTCTGAATAATTTAATACATATACATATGAAGAGATTTTTGTAAAGCGAAGAGTGATAGTGATGAGATAATATGAAGCAAATGGAATTAATGGATGCATTGTGATGTGAGACAAATGCAAGATACAACTAGAACTATCTAAGCATAGTTGATGCTTGTGTTGTTCATTTCAGAGATTGATTGTAATAAAACTATTTTTTATTATAAGAGCAGTGTTCTTAGTATACCTCTAACAGGGCTTTGTATTCCCCTAACAGGGAAATGTGCTAATATAATATTCAGCTCCTAATAGGGCTAGATCTCCTAATAGGGACACTCTAATTTTAGTACATATTTTTGGGTACCATCCCCACTGGCGTTTTCCCTTGGCCAGGGTTTCCTCAACAAAAATTCATGGTGTTACGAGTTATGTGTTATATTATTATGTTCTTTTCATTTCAATAATTATATGGTTAAGTTGCAATTTATTAAGTTCATGTTTAAAGTCTTGTACTACTAATTCACCCCCCTATCAGTATTACTTAATCCTAACAATTGGTATTACAACATTTGGCCGTTGGAGAGAAAGTTTAACAACTTAAGAGATATCAAGATGGATTATGAAATTTTGTAGGTACAATGGAACTAACAAAAGAAAAGAACCACCTCCTATAGTGACAAAGAAAACTATTGGTGATACTAGTAAGAGTCTTGTAGAGTATAGGAGTGAATTTAACAGTTGTTTCAAGGAACCATAAGATAGAGACAATAATAAGGTATGGAAGGTAAAGGAATTGAGTGAGGAAAAGGTTTAGTGAGAATCAGTAGATGCTACTGATTCTTTGCCTAATGCTAACATTTCTACATCAACCTACATGGCCAAGCATGGCCTTAGGGGGGAATTGGAAGATTACATCACAAATCTATCTAGCCCTTGAATTTGAAGAGTAAGCTCTTGCAAGCTTAGGGAGAGAATGTATAGATGTTTTGGAACACACATCTATGATTGCACAGTTTTACAATCCTATATCCTATGATTGCCAGATTGTTACTCGACTGGTTTATGTGCAGAAATGAGTTTATTAGGAACTGTTTCATTTATTCTCTCACTAAAGTATAAGGTTAATAGAAAGAACATAATTGAATATAATTTGTAGAGCAAAGCTTGAGGAGAACAGAGTCTTGAGAAGAAGCAAAATTGGAGCAAGTGTGTTGAAGAGTTTCATCAAAGAAGGGATTCACATTTCAGCAGTAAAAAGGTATTTAGATCGATTGTGAAGCTTTGAAAATAGATACGCCTATAATTTTTTATGTTCCAGGGAGACCTAGATACAAATTTAAGAAAAACACTCTCAAATCTAGTGAGCATGATCTCGAAGGTGCGTTTTCTCAAACACCCTACAAAGTTTTACATGTCGAAGATATTAGGGCTTACATACATTGTAAGTATGAATCTTTGGGAGACAAAGAGATTTCCACAGAGATGAAGACCATGATAGGTGATGCTGAAAAGATGAAGGATGAGTTCAAACACCTAAATAACCTGAGTGTTATGAAGATAAATGAACTTCATGACTTTGACAAAGAATAATGGATAAAAAATTTCTTGAACAAAGTTCATGATCAGTTCATATGGCTTGGATATCAGCTTGTGAAAATCTATAGTGACCTAATTCATGTCATAATAGGATTGGACAATACTAGTGTAGTACCTGTTGCTAAGAAGAACACTAAGAAGATGGCAGAAACCCTAATTCATTCGCAGTGGGACAGGAGAGCGATGATGGTAAACAATGTATTCCAACAGGATGTAAGATTCATTACTATGATTTTAGGCTATAAACTTCACTATAGCAGCCAACTCAATTTTGTATCAGCGGGAATAAAATTAATGGCTTATAAGATGGTCAAGGAAAACATCAAGTACAATATTTGTGAAGTCTTAACACAAAAATTCTTGGAGAATGTAAGGTAGATTATGAAGGATAAGTCGAAAGGATTCAGATTTGGATCTTTGTTGATACACATGTATATTCACACTATTCACAAATTTCTTGGTATGCATCCTAGGGAATAGAAAGATAGTATACCTATTAGCATTTAGATTTATAGGAGATAGAAAAACACTCTGGTAAATGGTGAATGATTTGGTATGATCAAAATCCTATAGAGGGAGATGAAGGAAAGGGAGAGAATTCCAGAGGTAGTAGTACAAAAATACAAGGACTCAATCTGTTTCTTGGTTCAAAATGATTGTGTGTGCTTTGAGGCATTTATTCCTAGAAAGAAGTGGTGTTATCCACTGGGTTATGAGATTAGTTCTGAAGTTTTGATTATGCAAGTAGAACACGTCTTAGCTTCAGAAGTTGATTCATTAGAGGAGAGATGGGGTACCTATGCAGAGAATTCTACAAATATTAGGGAGGAACACACTAGAGAATCAAGGAAGAGGAAAGTAGAGAATATAATTAATGACTATGCAGCTAAGTCAGGTATATCACAAGAGGAAATGAAAGAATTTAGGAAGAAGATGATTGAGAGAGCTTATGGGTTGGTAAGAACTAGCCTTGCAGCCCTTCCACCTCCAGAAGATGCGAAGATAATCAGTCTACTTTCTACTATTGATTGATGTATCTACACCTTCACCACCTCAGTGTACATCTTAGGAAGAGACAAAAAAGAAAGTACCTAGAAGAAACACAAGGTCCACTAAACTGAACTCACCTCCTAAGAAATAGAGGATAGAAGGAGAAGAGAAGAAAGTTGAAGAAAATACCACTAATGCGAGACAACTTTGGAAGCTAGATATGAAAATTCTAGAGAAAAGAGTAATTGAGCAAGAGAAGCTGGTTTCATTAACAAAGTACTATGACAAGTATGAGAGATATGACAAACTTTTGATTGAAGACATAGTGATTAAACATTTACTTGTTTTTAAGAAGAATTTGTTAGAAATAGAAGGTAGTATACTTGAGGATTTATATGATAAATTGGAGGTAGGGAAGAAATTAGCATAAAAGGAAGATGAAGGGATTAGAGAACAAGAAATGGGAAGGCATGTTGCATGTTGTATCTTATAAAGAGATAGAGAGGATATTAAGTGAAATTACACCCGTATCGAGAAGAAGGAAAAGATTACTAAAGATAATGGGAAGGAGATATGATGAAGTAACTAAAGAGATAGAAAAATATATACAAAAGCTATTGATGTGATTGAAACTAAGTACATCTTGCCACCTAAGGCTCCTAAGCCCAAATCTATTGAGAAAGGTGAATCATCAAAGAGAGCTGAAATAAAACATGACAAATCATTGAGCGGAGATGCTAGTCAATATGAAGCACTGTGAAGCAACCATATTTCTATGTTTCTAGTGTGCCTATGTCATTGACCACTTCTCAGAATGTGAATGACCCCTATGTGCAAGATACAAACATAGAAGGAATTAGTGACAAGGATATGATAGATAACGAAAAATAGAAAGAAAGCATTAATGAAATGATGGAAGATATAGTGAATAAGGTTGAAATAAAATAGGAAACTATTACATATGGTTCTTCATATTGATTGTTGGAAAGTGGAGACAAGGCTTTGAGCATTGACATTGAGAACATGGATGTGGATGAGCTGATGAAGTTATCCTACATCACATTTGCTAAAGCTGAGGAAATATCTGAGTAGAAAGGAGAGAAGAAGGTTAAGGTAATGTTAAAAGAAGTTGACACTTTTAACAAAATACTTCTAGCACCTATTTTTTTTAGTGAAAATATTATGTAGAAAACTTGAACAAGGAAATAGATGAACTTGACAGACACTATGCGTCATTAGAGAAGATCATTAAGGAGAAGGCTGAGAAGAAATATCTCGTGAAGAAATTGAAGGATGTATGAAAATCTATTTAATGGGACTTGGGCATACTGAACAAAATCACATCAGAGGCCACAATTTGTGTCACACAAGGAAGGAAGTTATATAGTTACTGTATCAACTCTATCAGACATATCAAGAACATTGAGGACATAGTAGCGAAGGATAGAACTACTCTGGATAAGTTGATGGACATTTGTGAGACCTCCTCACACTTTGTATTGGAGATAGATAGAGATGTGTCCAAAATTTTGGACAAGCTAAGTGTACTTGATATAGAAAGAGGGAGAGTTACGACAAGGTTTGGTTTGTTGAAGAGTCTAATCACTCCCAAGCTATCAATTCTTGAGGTCCATATCTCTGACATGAAGAAGATAGGACAGACCCTTACAACTAATATGCCTACTGTTCTGAAGGCAGAAAAGACTTCTTCATTTGCACTAATTGGGATGATTCACGTGAGTCAGATACTGGTGAAGACCTGGATAGAGGAAGTGAAGATCTTGGAAGACTCTTTCCGAGATGTACTAAATATGGTCTAATTTTCTAGTAAGAAGTGGTACAATTTTGATATATTCTACATTTTTGCATACCTTTTCCATTGATGTCAAAGGGGGAGAAGAGAAGAGATGAAAAATGTATAGATGATTGTATAGAGTAAAGGATATATGTAAAGGATATACAAAGATATCTTTCTGGTATTGACACTTAGTTATTTTTCACTAAGTGTTGGCATCAATGCCAAAGGGACAGATTGTTGGCAAGTGATTCATTTTGGAATGATACGAGACACTTGAGGGTTGTCATTTATGGAAACATATCTAGTATGATGATCACTGGGAGTTGTTTACAATTTTGGAGATGCAGTTTGTAAAATGACTAAGTATAGTGAATAAAAATACAAAGTATAGTAGTACAGTTTTGGACAGTGAAGATAGTATATGATGAATGATGTCATGTGAGCTTAGAGGAAGACATTTTTGCGTATGTATGGCCTTCTGTTAAGGTCTCTTGAGTTTTGGTTTTGATCACAGTGAGTTACAGTATTTTGAAGACATGCGAACATAGAGTAATAGAGATACAGGGAAGATGAACAATCGTGATGATAAAGGGAGTATGACATGGAATCTAATCATGCTAAGTTGGATTGGGATTGTGAATTACCTATTCTTTGGTATTATAAGGTCGCCGAGTTTGTATTTACTCTTTCCATAAGTATTAATGCTATTTTGTAAGGTATTAGAGAGCATACTGAATGATAGTGACGAGATGATATGAAGATCTTTTTGTAAAGCGAAGAGTGATAGTGATGAGATGATATGAAGCAGATGGAATGCATGGATGCATTGTGATGTCCAACATATGTGAGCTACAACTGGAACTATCTAAGCATAGTTGAAGTTTGTGTTGTTCATTTTAGAGATTGATTATAACAGAACTATTTCTGATTGTAAGAGTAGTGTGCTTAGTATACCTCTGACAGGGTTTTGTATTCCCCTAATAGGGAAATGTGATAATGTAATATTCAGCTCCTAATAGGGCTAGGTCTCCTAATAGGGACACTATAATTTTAGTACATATTTGTGGGTACCATTCCCACCGAGGTTTTCCCTTGGCCAAGGTTTCCTCGACAATAATTGATGGTGTTATGAGTTGTGTGTTATGTGCTTATGTTCTTTTCATTTCAGTAATAATATGGTTAATTTGGAATTTATTAAGCTCATGTTTAAAGTGTTGTAATACTAATTCACCCCCTCTCAGTATTACTTATTCCTAACATGTACCCATTATATATAACACAATTATACGTTGGGGAAATCCTCATGAGAGAAAAACCTAACCTCTAAAATAATCCATCATCCATGCATTATTCAAAAATGCAACATTACAATACATCCATGAAAGCCTTCAAAACCTCATGCATAAACAATCAACTCCATGTGAACGTGCATGTAACCACGCATCCCATGTCATGCTTCTAACCACTACAAATGTAATCTGGCTTACCCCAACAACTAACCTTGTATTTTCTTTTACAGAAGCAAGGTCCCAAAAAACTACCAAGTTGTATTACAGAAACCATGTGTTGCCTAAAATTAAACATAGTAAAATAATAATTTAAAGTCATCTAAAAGGTGATTTCACTTTTAGATTCCTATATAAGACCTTCTCAATGCATATCATCATCTCATTACAACATATCTTTGCATTGCAATTGAAGACTATATCTAGCTCAACGAGCAACAAGAAGTGTTAGGAAATCTTCAATTATTGTTTCTATTATGATTTTTTGGTGTTTTATCATGTAATTGCATCAACATATGAAGTACTCATCCTAAGAACATTGCATCATGAATTAGAGAATAATAATTTTAATTAAGCATTTCCTGTTGGCAAGTTGACTCCCAGGGAGTATATGGCTTATTTTGTGTTTTCATTATGGCAACAAAGTCATATGAGGTTTTGACAGTAAACTATGAAGTGAAAATTGACTAAGTATAGAAGACATAACAGAACAGTGACTTGCAGTCGATCAAGGCATCAACACACGTGTGTACATTCATCTTAGGATATGCGCATTCAGACTTAAGCTCTATGGTATGTTATTATGCTTACCCTATACACACATGGTATGG
Organism: Thuja plicata; assembly: GCA_018584345.1. Taxonomy (NCBI): domain Eukaryota; kingdom Viridiplantae; phylum Streptophyta; class Pinopsida; order Cupressales; family Cupressaceae; genus Thuja; species Thuja plicata. The sequence continues at coordinate 1,486,398 of MU224499.1, forward strand.
AATGGAAGTACAGACAAGTTACAGAAAGAAAAAATACACCAGCAGTCCAGAATACAGAGTATGAAGCCGACTTCATTGTTTTGATTAGCATGTAATCTTTTGTTATGTAAAGGCTAAGCGCCTATTGTAATAATTTTTTTATCTTGTGTTAAACATTGTTGTAAACACGCTTAAGCCAATTTGTTTGGAAGTGCTGTGTACTATGTTTTTGGGCCGACTAAGGTCTTGTTTATAGTCGCGTCTATTCAGGCATAAATATATATATATATATGTAATGAAAAGATACATTTGAAGTGTCATAAAAAATAGTCAGAGAAGATGTACAGTAGAGAAGTATGAAGATATCAGTATGAGATAGAGCCCTTAAAGAAGTTAAGAGCATAAGCACATAACTAGAACTGATCAGACATCTGTGTCACATACATCAATTCACTTTTGGATATAGTGCATATCTATTCTAAGGAGGTTGTAGCCTTCTTTCTCTTTGAGCAGTGAGCTCTTGGACAGTGAGTCCTCACCCCTAACAGGGTTGTTTTTAAAAGACTCCTAACAAGGTCAGACCCTTAACCAGGTCATTGTACTTACATTGTAAAGACTACTCCTAACAGGGCAAAGGAACTCTAACAAGTTCATTATACTAGTGCAATATTTGTGGGTACTAATTCCCACTGGGGGTTTCCTCTAATTAAGGTTTCCCCATAATCATATCTTGTGTTATGTGATCTTGTGTGAAGCTTCAAGTGTTATATGATTGATTTATGTTTAAGTTGCTGAATTTGAATAAATAGCTAAACATTGATTCACCCCCCTCCCCCTCTCAGTGTTTCCAACAATTGGTATTAGAGCCTGGTCCTCAGAGACAAAATTTTAACCACTTGAGGAGATCATGGATTCAGTAGAAGTCAAAAATATGAAAAAGAATCTTGAATTAGCCCTTGAAGATATAGACAGATCTGAGAAAGAAAATGAAGAACTTAAACTAAAATTTCATGGCTCGTAAATGCTTATCAAGAAACTAAGGAAAGAACTAAAAGAGTGCTCCACCAATGATTTGAAACTGAATGAAGAGAACATGTCTCTGAAAGATAAGATAGAAGAATTGAATGAATAGTTAACTGATAGTTTAATATCCATTGAAGAGAAGAAAAAAGAAAACAAATAGTTGGATGAAGAACTCATGCAAGCCAATATGAAAATCTTGGATTTGGCAAATATCAAGAACAAAATTGAATCTGAACTATCAGGAGAAAAAGACAAGATTGATAAAATACACACAAGCTCTAATTTGATTCAATCACAACTCTATGCACAAAAGAAAAAAGGTGACACCACTGGTATGGGATAAAATTTAGCTCAAATTGAGATCAACTCATTACAAGAAAGAAAGAAAGCTCTAATAGAATCTTCAGAAGAAAAGAAAATTGAAAATCATGAAGAGATCAAAGCTGAATCACCAAAAGATAAGCACAAGGCAGTCAACTGTACTTTCTATGCCTGTAAAAATCATGGACACTTGGCAAGAGATTGTAAGAATGTAAGACCCTTCAATGGTTACTGTTACTCCTGTAATAATTTTGGTCAGAGGGCTATTCATTGTAGAACAAATCAAAGAAATCAGCCACAACTAAACCAAAGGAATCAAACTCAATTCAATCAGAGAAATCAACCTCAAAGAAACTTGCAGAACATTACATGATAGATATGTAACTACAATGGATACATAGCCAAGCAAAGCAGCATGATGAATAACAACACCAGACCTCCTATCATCTGTCACTCATGTGGAAAAGCTGGACATATCTCAAAGTTTTGCAGATCAAGAACAAGAGAATCCCAAGAAGTCTTTGTTTGAAGAATCAGGAGAAGTCAAGTTTGTGGAAGACAAAGCTAATTCAGATAAAATATGGGTTGAAGTAAAGAAGGATAATGAAGAGAGCAAGGTAGCAGATGCATCCTCAGTGGATGCACCTTCTACTTCTGAATAGTTGACCCTCATGGTCTTAGGGGGAGCTATTCTAGCTCTGAACCCCTGCGTGGCTGGTATACTCACCTTTGAGTATGCACCTATGGATTCATGCATGTAATAATGAATTAAGGTTGTATGCATTCATGCATTGCCTTTACTTTGTTTAGAACAAAGTTTGAAATTTTCTATGTAAATCACTTTTCAGCAACGAGCATTAAATGCAATTTATCTTTATATAAATTGGCAAAAGATCTTTAAAACCTCACTTTGCATTTGAGATTGAAGCATTCAGAAAGTAGATAGTTATCAAGCATCAAAGCACTAACATCTTGAAGGATTAGCTGGTTTGTGAACGGATTATGTTTGGAACGGAACCCTAACAGTCGCGTCATTTTAGAATCATCGTGAAACCCTATTTAACCTAGTTACAAGTAAGTATGGAAACTCTTGTTGTATTCAACATTTCTGAGAGGAAGAGATTTTTTTTAAAAAGAATCCATTCAAATCCATACTAGATGATGTCGAAGGAGCATTCTCTAGGACTCTGCTAGGAGTCGTACATGTACAAGACATCTATGCATACATTTATTGCAAGAAAGAAACAGTTGGAGACAACAACATTGCATCTCTCATGGGTTCTATGATGAAACCAGATTATACATTCAAGGATTAATACGTGCATCTCACTGATAACCCTATCTTTGAGTATTCCAATGCCCATGAATTTTATGAGCCAGAATGGGTGAAGATATTACTAAGAAGGATACATGATGATCTATACTAGATAGGTGAGGTTCCTATCTGCATCATTGTAGATCTAATTCATGAGATGACTGGACTTCCCAAGACTGGACCAGTTCTTCTAGCTAGTAAAGATGTCAAGAAACAAGTTGATCAGGCATGCTTATGCAGGAGTGATAGGCGTGGTATGACATTTGATCCCATAAAGGAAGATGACATAAAGCTAGTTACCTTGATACAAGGTTATAAATTCTAGCACGCAAGTAGACTAAATAGTGTATCTATAACTACTATCTTAGCAGCAATAAAAATGGTGAATGACAATACTCAGTACAACCTATGTGAGATATTGCACGCTCAATTGATTGACAACATCTGAGCTATCAAGCATGACAAGAGAAAGATATTCAGGTTTGGCTCACTGATCATATATCTCTACTTCCACATAGTAGGAAAGGTTACAAATCTCTACCTAGATAGAAGCAAACCCACTATGTCACAGATTTCACTAAAAGCCACATCAGAGAGTAGTGTGAAGGATTCTATGGACATGGACATCAAGACATTCAAGATCAAGATGCAGAAGAGGATCAGGATACCTGAGAAAATAGTTGAGAAGTACAAAGACACCATATGCTTCATGGTGGAGACCAACTGTACTTGCATGGAGGCAATTGAGCCCAGGAAGAAATGGATTCACCCTCTTGGTTATGAAGTTGAAGAACATGTTTTGGAAGGTAATGCACAAGTCCTCTTATCTACACCCAAGGATCCCAATGAACCTAGATGGGGCACTTATAGAGAAAAGACAAATCAAGTTGATTCTGTCTTATATAGCACTGAGAAAAAAAGGAAGGAATCTAGGATTACCTCAAATATCCTAGAATTTCATGGTGTTACACAAGAAGATCTTGACAAAGCTAGAGAAGCTAAGATAGCCAAAGAACTTGAGAATACTCCCATAGAAGTAAAAATAGAAAAGACTGATGATATGCCCAAGAAGAAGAAGAATAAATCAAATGAAGATACATTTGTGCCATCAACCACCATTGATCTGGATGCATCTCCACCATCAGTACCTAGCAAGAAGTCTAGAGGAAGGAAGAAAGCGCCCACTAGTCATCCATCCTCAAGAACTACAAGGAGAAAGGTAAAGAACACACAAGCTCCTCCTGAGGTAGGTTTCAGACCTAGTCTTAATGTCTTAAGGAACAGAATTGTCAATGAAGGAAGACTAGAGTCTCTCAAGAATGTATATGACAAATATCAAGAGATAGAAAAATCAGAGATTCATTCTATGATCATCTCTCATATGATTAAGTTCAAAAGGACTGTATTGGAACTTAAGAATGTCATACCAAACAAGGTATGGAACATACTTGATATGTTAAAGAGGCAAGAAATTGAAGAGGATATGAGGATAAGAGAAGAAACATTGGATAGTCTTCTCCCGGTGTGCTTGCATGATGAGAAAGTCATTTTGTTGGATTTAGTGAAGCCGCACCTAAGAACCAAAACAAGAATTCTTCATATCATGAACAAGGAGTATGATCTGGTCGGTGAAGAGACTCATAAAGAATTTGAGCGGGTATTTATGGATAGACATATGTATCCATCAACGGCGCCTACAGCTAAGGCAACTCTAGTTCCTCCTAAACAGGCTACAGAACCAGTAATTCAGAATGCACCTAAGATAGGTCCACAGGTTTCAACGCCCTCAGTCTCAATAGCCTCTGATTTAGCAAAAGATTCAGGGGATACTATAGTGATTGATGATATCAAGATATCTATGACCACTTCTGATAATGATATGGATAAAGTTGAAAAAGCATTTGTAAACTCGGAAGAGATAGAGAAGGCATGCACAGATGATACATCTTTGCAACAAGATAAAGTTCCCTCTATAGATTCAACAGACTTGAACAAAGAGGAAGATAATAAAAACAATGAGACACCAGTTATGGAGATCCCAGTTAAAAGTGAATGCATGGTTACTAGTCAGAATACCATATTCACACCATCCATTCAACCATCTACATCATTGTTGTCAAGTTTAAGTCCTGACTCAGCTAGTCTAGATGCTTGGGGAGAAGAAGACCTGATCAAGATCAATGTCCTAGCCATGGAAAAGGCCAAAGAGAAATAGGTTATGAGGATTCCTCTCTTCTTGGAATCAGTAAACATTCTGAATAATCTAGTTCCTGCGGACAAGAAAGTAGAAAAAATTCAGTCAGTTGATGATGTAGACAGTATACTAACAAGCTTCAAAGAACATTTTACAAGCTTAGTAGACTCAGCTACTAGAATTGCAGAAGATGAGTACAAAAAGGAAAGGTTGAATGAACTAGTAAAGAATTTTTCCTTAGATTTAAAGTCATTGAAGATTGGTCAGTCTATGTTGAAAAGGTTGGCAGCTAAAGGCAGAAATGTAATAGCAAACTGCATGGACAGATGAGAACTCACATCTGAACACATCAAAAAGATAGAGGAAGCAGATATCTTGGTTGACAATGTTAGAAAATCAGTTGAAACATCCACGCAAGACATGAATATCTGCAATAGTATCTATCAAGGTCAGCTTGACAAAATAGAAAAAGCTAAAATGGAGATCAATAAGATAAGGACCCGACAGACTCAATTGAGAAATGCACTTGTGCCCTCCTTAGTAGTTCTGGATGAGAACATCAAACAGATTTTTTCCACTATTGTCACATATGATCAAGGTCTCTGCATGAACCTAATAAAAATGGAGAAGCTCACTTATGCTCTATGCGCCCATCTCTAGATAGTTGATGCAATGAAGGCATTCTCGCAACAAGAGATAAAGAATCTTCAGATTGTATATCCAGATGTATAAATGGATTAAGTATCTAGAGACTTACAATTTTGACACCTTTTTCATTAATGTCAAAGGGGGAGTAATATACAAGGAATATGTGTATATTAGGGAGTAGTATATATTATAAAGTACAATGATATACAATTTTTGTGTTAGTCAATTTTGAATAACTTGGCCACATTCCTTTGTTGCCAATAATGACAAAGGGGGAGATTGTTGGAAAGTTGACTCCTAGGGAGTATATGGCTTATTTTGTGTTGTCATTATGGAAACAAAGTCATATGAAGTTTTGGCAGTAAACTATGAAGTGAAAATTGACTAAGTGTAGAAGACAGAACATAACAGTGGCTTGCAGTTGATCAGGGCATCAGCGCACGTGCGTACGATAATCTCAGGATATGCGCATTCAGACATAAGCTCTATGGTATGTTATTATGCTTACCCTATACATGCATGGTACGGAATGGAAGTACATACAAGTTATAGAAAGAACAAATACACCGGCAGTCCAGAATATAGAGTATGAAGCTGACTTCATTATTTTGATTAGCGTGTAATCTTTTGTTATGTAAAGGCTAAGTGCCTATTGTAATAAGTTTGTTATCATGTGTTAAACATTTATGTAAACACGCTTAAGCCAATTTGTTTGGAAGCGTTGTGTATTATGTTTTTGGGATGACTAAGGTCTTGTTTATAGTCGCATCTATTCAGGCATATATATATATATATATATATGAAATGCAAAGATACATTTGAAGTGTCATCGAAAATAGTTAGAGAAGATGGATAGAAGAGCAGTATGAAGATATCAGTATGAGATAGAGCCCTTAAAGAAGTTAAGAGCATAAGCACATAATTGGAACTGATCAGACATCTGTATCACATACATCAGTTCACTTTTGGATATAGTGCATATCTATTCTCAGGAGGTTGTAGCCTTCTTTCTCTATAAGCAGTGAGCTCTTGGATAGTGAGTCCTCACCCCTAACAGGGTTGTTTGTAAAAGAATCCTAACAAGGTTAGACCCTTAACCAGGTCATTTTACTTACATTGTAAAGACTGCTTCTAACAGGGCAAAGGAACTCTAACAGGTTCATTATACTAGTGCAAAATTTGTGGGTAGTAATTCCCACCGAGGTTTTCCTCTAATCAAGGTTTCCCCGTAATCATATCTTGTGTTGAGCTTCAAGTGTTATAAGATTGATTTATGTTTAAGTTGCTTAATTTGAATAAATAGCTAAACACTGATTCACCCCCCCCTCCCCCGCCCCCTCCCCCCCACTCTCTATTTTTCTCTTATNTATCTTCCTCACCCCCCTCCACATCTAGACACATCTCCCTCTCTCCATCAATCCATATCTCTCCATCACCCCCTTCATATACCTTTAAATCTCTACATCTCCCCCTCTCTACCTCTCTCCATATATCACTTTCTACCTCTATCTTTATCATTATAGCTCTCCCTCTCTCATTCCCTCTTCTTTATATATTTATAAAATGAGAAATAAATATACTTATATGCATTTATTCTTCTTCTCAAAAAATTATTGGTGCATTAAACAAATCAAATTCAAATCAATTTTGATGCGTAAGACGTAAACAAAAAATAGGGGAAAGACACCAATTATTGCTCAGTGCTCAATAGTGACTCACTTATTGTCATATGACCCCCTAATAACCTTTCACTTAATTAATCACACATGTACCAATAGTCGATCATTTATGTACCATTAGTTGATGATTTTCTTTTTTCTTTTTTTTTTAAATTCATGATTGGCCCATTTGTGCACCACTATTAGAACATTTGTGCACGACTATTGCTAGATTTGTCCATGAGTACTGATGATTCTTAGTGTACTGTTATTGAACGTCTTTAAGCATGTATCAAATGACACTTTGAAATGACCACTTTTTGACCATTTTGCACATAATGACTTCTATAGCGTGCATCATTAACACCCAAAAACTGAAACCTTAGCTTTTACTTAATACCTAGAATTAGAAACCTTAGATTTAAGTAGTTAAGGCGCATGCGAAGACAATCACAATTTTCTATAGAATATATACGTGCACGAAGTTAGCTATAACAACTGCTGATACCCTTCCCCTAGTGAAGACGATGATGGAAAAAATAATAGAAATTTATGCAATAATAATTAGTGCACCCTTCTTCAATATTTACTACAAATATTTTTGGGGACATTAATTTCGTTTGATAGGAAAGCTTGATTAAAGACAATATTTATTGAAAAAGTTTAGAATTTGTGAAAAAAGTGAAATTTTATTTGATTCTCATTCTAATGAAGTGTCCTAATATTTGACTCTTCCACATAATAGTCTTCTAACTTTGTGTAAAACAACACCCTTTTGACAAATAACTACTAACTAGATTTTTTAAACAATGTTTTCATTTTATAAAAAACTGAATTCCCCCATCCGTCTCATACATACGTGTTGTAAGTTTTAATTGAGCAGATAAACTTAATAAACATATCTAAGGAAAAAATAAGAAAAGTAAAGACAAAACACATAACACAACGATTTATAGTGGTTTGCCAAATCTGGCTACATCGACTCTCAATGCAGGGAAATATCTTATTATCATTTTAACCAATACAATACATGGCATGTAAACAGCCAATATATATAAGCTTATACAGCTATCAACTGAGGAGGTGGGAGAAGGTGAAAGGTTGTGACCGTTGGGCTTCACATACTCAACAATCTCCCACTTGAAGTCCAACCGGTACAACCATGAGTAGTCCCCGCATTTCCAATTTTACTGTTACATTGTAACGAGACCCATAGAAGATTTTAACTTCGCCAAGCTCTGTTCACAGACAGTGCGAGTTAATCTTCTCCAATTTTTGTTAGATTGAATACAATCTAACACTGGAATATCTTCCATTACAACTTTTCAAACTGCAAGTTCACTCGTAAATCCACAATCAGAACCAAATTCACCTCTTTGTCTCAAGTTTCCTGATATGTCTCTATCTTCACCTACAGTGCTCTCAATCTAAACACACATCTCCATTTTTCCATACTTTTCACTCTTTGTGGACTTTACCTGACCACCCATCATCCGCACCATTAACTGGAAGCGATAGTAGATATCCAGTACAAAATATTCACTATGCAATGCATATTGCACAATGTGATGGTCCCCTAATGAAATTATCACCGATGACTCTGCCTCTGTGGCTGGAGATGGTGGAGAAGTAGCAGATATGTAAGCAGAGCATATCAGCATCTAGTGAATGTGCCGAGTTATGAGATATGTGTACTCATACTGTGAGCCAAAAAACATAATTAAAACCACATTTTGTGAATTACTGGCTATACCCTGGTTTCCCTGCTGATTTTGTCTCCTTCAAAAAAATTTCTTAGAAGTGTTCATCTCTGATAGATCAGTCTCTCCTTCAAAATGGACATCAGCTTGACTGACTATTTCTGCAAACTGGATCATCCCCTCTTCCATAGATTTTCTCATAGCTCTACACTCTTGTAATTGACCTACAGAGCTAAGATATGCTCCAGCAGAGAAAACTCCTGTAGACTCTCTTTTAATCTTTGTGTTCCTCAGAATAAGCATGTTTATCATGCCACTGATAGTTTCAAACCCCAATCTGAGTGAAGTACTATCGAACGAATCCTGCATCTTCACATTACCATCCTCACTGAGAATAGCACTATAAGCTACATCCCCATGAAGAGTTTTATCTACTGCCTTTATACTCAACTGTTGCCTTGCAAGGGTATCTAGAAACCTCATAATCTTACGAGTCAAAGCTCTTGTGCATGCCATGCCCTTTGTAAATTCCTTAACATCTATCCAACCATTACCACTGTAACTAGTGCCAGTGTCACGAGAATGTTTGGTACCTTGGCTCATCTTAGCAAGAAATCCACTCGCAGGATTTTTAACCACCAAAAACTTTGCCTTCGACAAATATTGCAGCAGAAGTTCGGTGACAACATCTCATAGAATACCATTCTTCGTAGATGGTATAGATTGTGCACGAGCACCATTGCTATTGTTAGTGCCCACAACATTGACTACTAACAACAGAGCAACTGTTATAAGACCTGCTAGCCTTGTCGATTCACTATCCACTAGTTTAGGAAAATCCAAATTCTGGCACAGAAGACGTTCTATCTGCTTGGCCATTCTACTGTCAATGTGCCTGCTTCGAGAAGGCCCGAGAATTTCTTCCAGATTTTCACAGATCCTTTGGCTCTTCAGCTCCCAATCTACCATTCTACCAACACCAACAACCAACTGTGAATTTCGTGAATTACAGCAAAAGCCATGGGTTTGCTCCGATACATCTCCTTCTCCACGCATCACTTCCTCCATGGAACTAAGACATCCCATCATCACTCCGTCCTTGGAACTCAGACATCCCATGTCGCTGATGTGTCCAATATTCATTTCTGTATACTTATTGTCTTGGCCTTTAATAATTGTGGTGTCCAACTCCTTCAACACGATTGATCTCGTCCTGTAGTAGCTAATGCCCCAGAGGTCATCATTGTTGTGTTGTCCAAATGTTGGTGGATCATCGAGCCCTGACCATAATACTCCTCTAGAAGCCACCTGGAAACAAGCATAGTTTACCATGGTATTTATACATGATGTTTCCCAAAATCCAGACGAGAGTCCCTGCACCACGCGATCACCGCTGGCAGACAAGCATGCATTGTCAAATGATTTCTCCACCCAATTGCATTCCTTCACATAGTCTTCAGCTCCTTGTCCACTTAGTCTACAAGACACTGCTGGGAGACAGGCTTGTTTTATCACTACCTATTGTTTCCACATACTCTCTTGGCCACTCACATTCCAGTAATCATATATTTTGGTATTTTCAGATAACCGTTCTATATCATTTTCCAAAGAGATGTCATGACCCAAACCATCTGTTTCATCTACTTCCATTTCATCTATTTCAGTGGTGAAGTATTTATCCACAGCTTCATCTATTTCCATTAGTGAAACTTCATTTTCAATTGCAGCAATAACTATTTCCTTATCAGGCACTATTTCTTTTAGTTTCTTATATGTGGAATTGAGATTAATGTCTACTTCCCAATTTCTCACCTCTCTTTTTAGCAGCTCCTTCTTCACTTCTTGGTGAGGTGAATTCTTAGAAATCTTGTATGAAAAATCCACGCTGCTATTGTGAATAGCTCACACTTCATTATGACTCTCTACCAAATATAAAGTATCCGATTTGTTCCCTTTTGCAATCACTAAGGACCCTTTTGTCACCTTCCATTTATTGGATTCCAACCTGACATTATATCCTTGAGAGAACAATTGCCCAACTGAAATAGAATTATTTTTAATTTGAGGGACATACTTAACATCCTGTAACAACCAACTATTTCCATTGCCTAGTTTTAACAAAACATCTCCTTTCCCAACAATTTTAAGACATTTTTCATTTGCGAGAAAGAGCTTACCAAAATTACACCTTTTGAAGATTTTGAAAAACTCCCTGTGCGAGGTAATATGAAATGATGTTCCCGTGTCAAGCACCCAATCATTTGCTGCAACTTCTATTGTGGTCAAAATAAGAGCATCATCGTATTCCATATCTGCTCCTTGGATTTAACCAAGCTCTGATACCAATTGTAAGTTTTAATCGAGCAGATAAAATTAATACACATATCTAAGATAGAAATAAGAAAAGTAAAGGCAAAACACATAACACAACGATTTATAGTGGTTCGCCAAATCTGGCTACATCCACTCTCAATGCAGGGAAATATCTTATTATCATTTTAACCAATACAATACATGGCATGTACACAGCCTATTGGTACTCCTAAATTTGGAACAAATTTGGAGTGACCATGTTAAATTTTCAGTTGAGCAAAGTATGTACCCTTAAAAAATTGTGTGAGAAGACTCATTTGGAGTGCATGTAAAAGATGCCTAGATGATTTTTATGAGATACAAATTTGGAAGAGGCTTTAATGCCTTCCATTTGATGTATGCAGTGGGTCCCAGCTCCTGATTTCTGATTCTGACATGTTTAGGGAGTAGTCATTTTGAGGGGGTCACCTAAATCTGCATGTTGCTTAATTGTCAATTTGCTGTCCGGAGCCTACTTTGCTTCTAAGTATCTTACACCCTGTTGAGTTTCATAGTTCGCCACTTTGGGAATGTTTAGCATGCATATCAGAGAGCTTATGTTTTAAACCTCAGGTCATTCCGAATTTGTTTGATAAGTTTTCATACTTCCCAAAGTTGGTTGTTCATGAACTGTCTGCATTTTTGTCTTGTCTAGAAATCTGAATAGCCCAGTTTGACGTGTTATAACTTTTGACCAATTCACCCAATTGAGAAAATTACTTTTGCATTGTGTTCCAGTGGTCACACACTCCATATTTTCCAGTCTGCAGATCTTTATGAAATCAGATGATAAGTTTTCAAGAACCATTCTGACAGTGATTAAATCTGATTTCCTGTCTATTCAAGTTCAGAATTGGTAAGTGACCTACTTTGAGGTCTTAAAAGTCTATACCCGGGTGAACATTTTGGATAATTGAGTTGTCCCTCATATTGTAAACATAGGAGTGTACCTACCTAAAAATTTATAGAATCCTACCAATCCGTTTGACCAAGTTTCTAGGCTCACTCCATTTGCAATTTTCACAAAGTGTATTCAGTTCTACAAAGTGTGTTTTCCTGAAAATCCAAATGCCCTACTTTGCTAGTGAATAAATTTTGGTCGGTTGATTCTTTTGACGAATTTCTTTTTGCATTGTCTTGCAAAGTTGACATACTACTTCCAGTTCAGATTTGAGCCCCTATTAATCCATTTGTCATCTTTTTAAAACCAATTACGGCGATTAAAAAATATTTTTTGATAGTATGTTTGCAGGAATAGAATAAAAATGGCAATTTCAAAGGTTAATATCTTTCAACTTGGGTACAGTCATGAGATGCCATTTTGGGGAATGATAGTTTATAGATTAGAGAATGTGCCTGTCAGAGGGCAAGGTCTGGTCAAATCATTATGTCAGTTTTCAAAGACAGTTTCGAAGGCTAGTTGCCGTAGTTGTGATCAAACTGCATAAGTGTCGAAATGATTATAAATGTCACCAGTTTGTACTTAATGTTCGAAATATGAAATATGGAATTGTAGGCAAGAGGCAATAGCGCAAGAGGATGTCAAATGATGCAAGGGGAAGATCATTCCAGTCCATCCGGATATCTTCCATTCAGCATTCTGTCAGAAGGTCTATATGTTTGAATTATAATTTAATGCCAATTGCATTTCCATTCGGAATCGCTTGCAACTACAATGTCAGAGGATATTCCTAAATATTTTTTATGTTCTGAATGGATGATCACACCATTTTACAAAGGAATCCATTAAGGCATCAAAGGGGGTGATATCATCAATATGTATGGCAGTTTCAAAATTGACTGGGCACTTCGCTAATGCACATTGAATATAAATGAAAGCTCATGCATGCTATAATGAATACGCGTAGGTCAGTGTATGGCGTGCATAATGAATATAGTTCTCTCATGCAATCTACATAAGTTACTACCTTGTGCAAAACCATAATTTAATGCGCCCGATTTGATAGAGTAAATTTTCAGATTTTGAAATATTAAAACAGTGCAATGACAAATACAAGTATATTCTGCGTTGTTTGGGGAGGGCAATGTTAAGTTTAAAATTGAAGCCTATGTTCCACATAAGGATTTTTATGCAAGCCCTGTGCATTACCACCAAGAAACATCAATTTGGAGGATGGAGTTATTTAAACTCAGCAAGTTTTAACACCATATTTGGGAGTATGCCAGCGTTGTTTTTGGGGGAAATGTAGATGCCATTGCCTGGTGTAAAGCCAAGTTCAACAACCCTTACCAACAGCTTCTCTTCCAGTAAGAAAATGCAGCAGCAATACAGAGGGGGCATGTGAACTGTTTGAATAGAATGATCCCAAGCTAATGCAATCTGCAAGTGTAATGCCATTTTCCCATCCCATTGTTTGCGCAGATTTTAAATAGAGGATTGGGTTGTTTAAAAACCTTGTGATGAATTAACATAGAGACAATGTACAAACATAATGTTTTCAGAATCTGCAAACATATCAATAAGAGGGTAATGTCAGTAGCAGCATAAATTGGAGGAGGGAAGTTCAGATTTTTTAATGTATTCAATACAAATGACATTGCAAATAGAAATTACCACAGACTGCGATGGAAAATGGAAAGATTTTGAAGTTTCCAAGTTGAAATT
>MU224499.1:1510131-1538151 GCA_018584345.1 Thuja plicata
TTTCTCAAGGAGAGAGTTAAATTTTGTAAATGATTTCAGAGAGCAGGACATGGTTGTGAAGATCTGATGAAGAAGTATTGAGTTGAGTAGATTGTTTGTAAGGCATTCAATTTGGATTGCATGAAGTGTGTAAGGCATCCTTCAGTATTTCATTAGTTTCTTATTGTTGACATATGTTTTCATTGACTCTTTGCCCAAGGAATATGTACTGATCTAGAGTTTGTTGAACAAGTGTTTTCTCCATTCAGTCATAAATCAATTTAATCAAAATACTCTTGTTACTAAGAACAAACAAACTAGACTCAGTAAGGACTCTTGTCAGCAGGACAGTGTCTATTTTGGTGATCCCTTGAAGAGTGGATCATTAGGTTATCCCTCCTACATAAAAGGAAGAAGGATGAAAATCCTTGTATCACTGGTTTTTGCTATATTTAAGACCATAAGTTTGTATGGTTAAATCTTGTATCTGATTATGCTTGGTCATTTGCAAGGTGATTTATTAGTTGGTTTCACAAAGATACATAGCAAATCAGTGTCCACATTAATACATACTGTGTAAACAGCAATCATAAGAGGTAAAACCTGCCTGAGTATATGTGGAGCTCAAAAACGAAGAAGGACCTTATCCAGTCCTTAGCAATTAGGCTTTTCTTGTCTCTGAATCAGTATTAGAAGGTATGGTGTTCAAGTAGTTATTTCAAGCACTGTGGTTCATACAAGAAAAATCCCTAACACAGCCAATATATATAAGCTTATACAGCTATCAACTAAGGAGGTGGGAGAAGGTGAAAGGTTGTGACCATTGGGCTTCACATACCCAACACGTGTGAACTATGTCATATAGCTTGCCTAAAATTTCAAGCTTGGAAACTTCCACTTGCAACCCCTCCACTACCTGTAATTTTTTAACTTTATACACTATATCCCCTGTCGGTGCTCTTTTTCTTCAGGATGAGAAGCAAATATACTAAGACGGTAATTGCAGATGAATGTATTGTGTGTTTGTGGTCTTTCAACAAACCCCTTTATTTTAATTCTAGAGTTATCGCAGATTGTAGGCCACAACAGGTGAACGAAATTTTCTGAAAATTCTTTCCAACGATGCTCCTTAGCACGCATGGCCATTTGGATGCTACAACCCAGGCACTAACCATGGAAGCATATACTTGTTTTGAAATTCCGAGTAGGTGCAATTCATGCCTTCAGGAATATCTTTCACTGCTGTAATTTTCAAATCCCTCAATATCTTACTCTGTCAAGAAATCTACCTTTTTAGTCATTTTTTGACATTTAAGAAATTAAGAAATAAGCAATTAAAAATCCTTATGTATCTTCTCAGGTCATATTTGGGTGAATCAAACAGGTCCAGCTCATATTTCGAAGTCATTTTAAGATAAGTATCTTCCAAAATTGCAACATCTTTCAAAATTGACTATATCCAGCTTTTGGTATTCCAGCACCCAAAGGAACCTTAAGATATTATTGAAAAGCATTTAAGCATAAATAGGACAATCAAGTGGGCCATACGTAGGGAAAAATGGATTGGTAAGCGGTGTTGATAATCCAAGTAATTTCAAGGAAATTTCCTCTGTGGTGAAGAGATGACAGCGGGCAACATTTAAGCAAATCAATTTTGGAAAAAAATATAAAAGGAGGGTTTCAGAGAAGCTGCGTTGGAAGTCCAAAGCTATGTTGAAAGTTTTACGTCCAAATTTAATTTCTATTGTGATTGACTTCTTACTAGAAATGACATGACAAATGTTGTAGCTTCCGTGAAAATATAGTCATTTGAAAATGTAGAAGGTGAAGAAAAAGTGGTAATGACGAACAGAAAATAAAAAGAAATAAAAGAATCAACATTGGTGAAATTTCCAACGTATCTTCTCCGAAGCCCTCTTTTTATGGAAGCGTTCACAAAACGAACTTCAACACAACGTTGAAGAGTCTAAGTCAAAAATATTTAGACCATAGTTTTGCTGCGATTAAATGACAAATTTCAATCAATCCGTTCATACAATCGAAATAACAAAATGGTCTATCTCTCCTTTTTTCGCGTTGTTCGGTGGCCTTGTATTTCTCTGCCCACTCCATATTATATATTATCCAGCAAATGCAAGCCATTGTTGTCTTGTTGGCTTCCTCTTTCTCAGAAGTATATGATGCATTCATCAGCCACCGAGGCCCCGACGTCAAAGAAACCCATGCCAAACGGTTATATGAACTTCTCGGTGGTCGAGGGTGCCGGGCATTTCTAGACCGTCTTGAGTTAGAAAAGGGGGATTCTATTACTCATGCCATTGGGAGTGCCATTTGCTCATCTGCTGTTCAGATAGCCATTTTTTCCCCTGGATATGCAGATTCCTCGTGGTGTTTAGACGATTCCTCGTGGTGTTTAGACGAGCTCGTTCTAATGATAGAACAACGAGATCATGAAAAATCGCTCTTCATTCCCGTCTTCTATCAAGTCAAGCCTTCTGATCTTCGGTATATTGACAAAGGAGCGTACTGTGCGGCATTTTCCGAATATGAACGCAAAGGCAGGAACCTTGATAAGCTGGACGGATGTAAAAAAGCCCTTCAATCTGCTTCACAAGTAGTTGGCTTTGAACTTTGCACTGGTGAAGAGTACGTTCCCTAATTCCTTCGAATTCAATTTCCATTCATCATGTTTTCTCAGCTTCTTTTGACCTTTATTTAACTTTGTCTTATGGAAATTCTATTCTTGTTCTGGGATTTCAGCAATTTGTGTAAAGAGATTGTGTCCTGCGTTGAGAGAGAAATAGAAAGGAGGATACCTTTGCATGTCGCGCCATATCCAGTTGGACTGGGTAAACTTGTGAGGGAGTTTGAAAAGCGGTTTGAAGAACCAGTGAAGAAGAGGGCGAATATAGTGGGGATCTTTGGATTTGGGGGTTCTGGAAAGACTACCCTGGCAAAAGAAATCTTCAACACAAAGCGTTCAGAGTACAATTCATCGTGTTTTCTATATGATGTGAGAGAATCTCATGCGAAAGGTGAATTGCACTTTCTGCAAAGGAAGCTTCTGAAAGATCTGTTTACTGACGAGAAGGAATTTCGACATATTGATGAAGGGAAGCAATTACTAAAGTATAATCTGACAAGGGCAGGGTCTAAGAAGCGTTTTCTTATAATCCTAGATGACATCGATCATCAGGACCAGTTATACGCCCTCTTATTTCAAGACCTTCTTAGTCCTGGTAGCTTCGTAATTGTCACAACCCGTGACAAAGGTGTCTTATTTGGTGCAGAAATCAGTAGTTGTTATCAGATGAAAACAATGGATACTGATCATGCTAAAGAGCTCTTCCTTAGCCATGCTTTTGGCTTAAAGAAGCCGACCTTTCCATTCGAGAAGCTGGTCGAAAGATTTGTGAAATTCTGTGGAGGTTTGCGTCTCTCACTCAAAGTTCTGGGCACCCATGTTCGCCGAAGGGATGAGAAATATTGGGAGTTGAAATTGGAGAAAGCAAAGGATATCCAACCTAATGATGTTAGGTAATGTCTTAAAATCAGCTTTGACAGTTTGGAGGGCGAGGAGAAACAAATATTTATGGATATTGCATGTTTCTTTATTGGGCGAGAAAAAGAGAGAGCTGTAGAAATATGGAAGGCGACCCAGTGGACGACGGCTGAGCACGCAGTTCAAAGGTTGCTTGATAAGTGCCTTGTTGAAGTTGAAACAAAGAATGGTGAACTTATATGCTACGCTGATCGGACACCTGTATTTAGAATGCACAATCACCTCCGCAACTTCGGAAGACAAATTGCGGACAAACAGGTGCCTCGCCGGTTGTGGCGGCCAGAGTACCTCAGATCTATGGTGTGCTGCTTCTCTAATCTCTGTAGTTAAATTTAGTATTAGTATTTAAGTAGCAAAGCATATAAATTGAATGGTGATTCTTGAATGCAGCGAAAAAGGGGATTCTGGAATATTCTAGCTGAAACAAATGGTCGGTGTTATGATAAATTTGAGGACTCCTGCCTCAAATTTCAAATGGAATATTTGATGGGAAATTCAAATAATTATGCTGCCACATCAACTGCTGTCCTGTGGCTTGGCCTGGTTCGTGTGTACAAAGGAAACACAATTCCTTAATCGTGGTTTCATGTGATACAGATACGGAATTTGTATGCTTCCGGAGTCGATGAATTATGGAGCTTTGTTAGATTAAGGAAGTACGGTAGTTTTACACCGTACGGTGAGATTGCCGTACGGTGGAAGTAAAACTGCGGTGGAAGTGTGACAACTGTACAGTGGAAGTAAGACTGTAGTACGGTGGAAGTGTGACAACCGTATGGTGGAATTGAGATTGCAGTACAGTGTTGGAGTCAGTCTGATTGTGTCGAGTACAACGAGGGTGTGGAGTACGAGCAGGATGCCGAGTACGAGTATGAGGATGTTGAGTACGAGCAGGGTACCAAGTATGAGCACGACGGGTATGGTGAGCATTAGTATGGGAGGCACGAGTACGGCGGGGATGACTATATGAATGTTTCCAGTACGATGACAGTTATGATGTGAAGCAGAGTTGGTTGACCGGTTATGTTATGTGACGGTTGACATACCGAACTCCATAACGAATTGCATAGTGTATAATTGTATGCGAAATTCGTTGATAGAGCAGGCTAGGTCTGTGGTTAACAGTAATGGTTGTATTACTGTAGAGGCTTCGAGGGCTAAGGCTGTAAGCCTAAAGAACAATGTCATAGTGGTAGAAGTTGGGTTGATTGTAAAGGCAATCTGAGCCTGAGTCTATTATTTGTATGTAATGTAATGGTTACTGTAATACGAAGGGGTGACACTCTGGTTCTTGGCTGGTGGGTTTTTTCCTGGAAGAGTTTCCCACGTAAATCTCTGTCTCATGTGTTTTATCTTAAGTGTGTCTTTATTTTCTCTGTTCTTATTTTTCCTATGCATCTCCGTAGATTTGATCTTTATATAATTTCCCCTGTTAATTGTCATTTGAAAGGCGTTTCCACAAATAGCTTTCCTAACAAGCTTCACCCCTGCTCAAATCGAGACCCAGGTATTTGCTTTCCTTTCCAGCAAACTTGATCTCCTTTTGGGACAGAGAATACATTTAGGAATAGAAAACCGGTTCATTTTTTAATATTTGTTTTCAGTTGAGACGGCTGTATCTTGCGGTATGTTGTGGACTCAAAAATCTTCCAGTTTTATTAAAAATGCTAAATCATCTGGAAGAATTGTCTATTTATTACTCCTTCCAGTCAGGCACTGAAGGGATGTCTTTCTCAAAATCACTTGCGAAACTCAGTAATCTGAAAACATTGCATATTTCCGGTTTGCCAATAAATGGAGAGCTGGTCCTGAGCAATAGTGGAGGTTCAAATAGCTGCATGAGTAGCCTTCGAAAGATATTCTTTCATCTTCCCTTTTTTTCAAAGTTTGTAATTAGTGGAGACAATGTCCCAGCCTTAAATATCTCGAGATTGAATCGACATGTAAACTAACTGAAGTGGACTTAAAGCTGGTAAAGTCACTGCAGATCCTCTCTTTGCATGACTGTGATGACTTATAAACAATATCGGGGATGTCTGGTTTGGTAAGTCTTCAAGAATTGAACATACTTAAGTGTTCTAAGTCGGAGAATATGAAAGGTACTCAAGAGTTGGAAGGATTGAAAACCCTGGCAATTAGCTTGTCGGCTCATGCAAGCGGATTAAACTTCCTTTCTGGACTGAAGGTGCAACTTCAACCTTTTGTTTCAATATACTAACTCTTTGCCCTTTTCAAATATTTTATTGCGAAGTTAATGCTTGAGATCTCAAGAACACTTTTTTTTCAATGTTTAGAGACTGCCATCAGATTATATTACTATAGAAGGGAATGAAGTGTATGAAGCAGTGGCGAGAGTAAATGCGAATTTGTTTTCTGATGTCATCGGTGGGCATGCAATATCTGAGATTCAGAATAGTAGAGTTTATTGTCACAAGCTGAAGGAGATTCAAACTTCATCTACTGCAATCATTCTATGCGTTCTCCATATATCGGCGGGTCTCGCTTGTTTTCTGGAAGATCATACGTTTTTGGAGGCGAAGGAGAATGGAAAGCGTACTTAAGTGTATTCGAAGTAATTATTGACCGTTTATTCCTGCAAAGGAATAAATAAGGCACTGGTTAGTCTTTGATTAGCATCAAATTTATGACCTCAATGCTAACTTCATTTTTGGGCCTAGAAATATTGACTCAACTAGCTTATTAAACATTGAAAACTCTGAGTTTAACTCAGATGAAAAAAGAAATACACAATGGAATCTAGAAGTTCTGAGTTTTCAATTGATGGATTGTGGAAAAATAATGAGTTTTATTAAATATTGTTAATTTTTATTTTTTTAAAGAATTTTTTAGTATTTTTTTTTTTGATGAATAGAGGCCTTCACTATTAATAGAAATATTAAAGTACAAAATTCACAAAAAAAGGGTCGGGGGAAAAAATTCACCCTGTAAGTTCACACGGCACCTAAGCTGGAAACAAACAGCTATTCATCAAAAAATATATAAAACCAGAACCCCTCAGGCTGTGAGAGCAGTAGCAGAAGAGGGAGGAGGATCTTTGTCATCCGGCTTGCCCCAGACAGTGGGCAGAGGAGCTTGATCAGGAATGGCCCAGCCATCTTCAGGATCTTCTTTTTCAACTTCTCCTTCCTCCCGCCTGTGCGAGATAGCCAGCGCTAGGCGAAGGAATTTTCCCTGATTAACAGGAGCAGAGGTCGAAGGCCGAGCAACAGCAGTAGAAGCAAGCACAGGAGGCCACCCAGAACCCGCATCCCTCCGAGGAGGCGGGGAGGGGGAGCGGCGACGCCATTGTCGCGGGGTCCTGGAGTGTCTGGCAGAGGAGCTCCGGCTACGACGTCGCCCCTTGGGCGGCGTACGGTCAGCTGCGAGAGAATCTGGAGGCACTCGGGCAACAGTGCAAGGGGCATTGCCCCAATGCTGGAGCAACTCCTGTAAGTGGGCAACCTTTAAGGCCACTTTGTCAGCTTGCACCTGGATCTGCATCATTACATTATTACAAATACAAGCTTTATCAAAAAGAGAAACATGAATATCCTGAGAACTGTGAGAAAAAAGCATAGCATTTCTATCTTTCCATAGAGTAAATAAAATTTTCAGCCGAAAGGAATGCCAAATCTAGGTGAACTGGGAAGGCATTCTGGGAGAGTCACCAAGAAGAGCCATGTGCCAAGAAAAGGGTTCTGGCCTGAAGGGAGCAAAAAAGTTGTGAATCCAATTCAAGTAATTTTGAGCATGACGACAAAACCAGAAAATATGTATGAGAGTCGCCGAGTGACCACAAAAAGGGCATTTGGGGTCAGGAACCCCCATATGCCTGAGCCTAGCTCCCAACAGTAAGCCTTAGTATAACAAACACAGGCAAAATGAGCAATTTTACGCTCAGTAACAGCATCCCAAATGATGCAAAATCTCTACCCCCAGGTCTTCTGCGAAGAGGAAAGATGCCAGTGGTGATTGAGCGAGTCAATCATGGGCAAATGAGGCATAAGCCAAGAATACCCAAGTTTCGGCTTGTCACTGGTGAATAGAGTGGCAGGATACCACTTCCAGTCTTTCCACCACGGTCTGACGGACTGTATTCCCAACTTGTGCAAGAGGTGAGGCAGAATGATAGAAACCAGCAAGTCAAAAGTTTGACGATCTGGGCGGATGAGCCGAAACTGAACTCGGAGATCATCCCAGGATCGAAGAGTCATGGTGCTTCTAGAAAAGACATCTTTAGGGGTCTAAATGCCACACTTGTGGAACCGAAGAGCACTAACTCCTTGCATTCTGGCAAGAGGAATCCCTTGCTGGGAAAAAAGAGGAGACCACCAAATGTTTTGCTGGTTGAAAGAAAGACCATCACGAAATCCATTTCCAGCCCACCGAAGCCAAGGCTTGATAGACTCCCAGGCTCTCCAGATACTTTTGGCAAAAAAAGTACCCTAGATCTGAATAGGCTCCCTAATAACCAGAAGGGTTTGAAAGCCAATCCCCTTCCAGGCAGGCTTGTGAAGAGGAAATCCTGAGGAAATGCAGTGCCGAAGCAGAATTTTCCAGGATTCCTCACCAGAGAGGCAACGCACAATCCACTTGGCACAAAGGGCATGTCCTTGCTTCTGGGTATCAATTAAACCAAGCCCGCCAGAGGACTTAGGAAGGCAACAAAAGTCCCAGGCGACTCTATGAAAGCCCTGATGATCAATACCAGAGGCCCAAAGAAAATCACGGAGAAGTTTCTCGAGCCATTTGTAAGAGGCTTTGGAAGGGGCCCAACAAGAGGAGTAGTACACATGCGTAGCGGCCAGAACTTTGGAGCAGATTTGGAATTTTCCTATAAGGGAAAGCGGCTTCGTGATCCAGTAAGTAAGCTTTTTTTCAATCTTAGAAAGAATTGCATTCCATAGATCAGTAGGATTGCCTTGAAAAGCAAAGGGGATACCCAGGAACCGAAATATCTCCCCATGTTGAATTTTTGTCTAGCCAAACTGCAAAAGCCAGGGAGGCTCGGGAAGAGCCGACTGTTTGTAACAGAGGGTTTTGTGCCACTGAATGGTAGAGCCAAAGGCCAGGCAGAAAGTGTCTAAACACTACAAGGCTGCCTTGATATTCTCTTCATCCTCCACCAGGGTGAGGAAGGAATCATCGACGAAATGGCCATTGACCAGTTGTTGAGAAGAATTCAGCAAGGAGATTCCCCTAAGAGTTCCCATAGAAATGGAATGAGCAAGAAAATAACCAAACCCTTCGGCCGCTAACACATAAAGAGCAGGAGCCAGAGCGCAGCCCTGGCGAATGGAATGAAAAAGCCCGAAGGTGGAAGACTGGCGACCATTGATGGTAATGCAGGCGGAGGCATCATTGAAGAGCATCTGCACAGATTGAAGAAATCTTGGGCTGAAACCCATAGCGTGAAGCATCACAAGGATAAAATGCCATTCAATATGATCATAAGCTTTAGCAAAATTGATTTTGAGAAAAAGGGCTTTCTGGTTAGACTTTTGAGCCCATTCCATACCTTCCCAAACAACAATGATGTTGTCAAGAATAAATCTTGATCTAATAAACCCTGTTTGTTCAGGCTGAACAATTTGTGGAAGCATGTGTCGGATCTTAAGAGCCAGAGCTTTCGCAATGATCTTATAGGAGACATTGAGCAAAGTGATGGGCCACCAGTTGTAAATATTTTCAGGATCCCCAGACTTGGGAATGAACTTGATATTCCCTTGATTGATGATATCCCCAAGGGATTGGGTATGAAAGGCCTCTAGGTAAACCTAGTGAAGATCCGAGCTGATGGCATCCCATAGGGTTTTGTAAAACTCACAGGGAAAGCCATCACAACTAGGGGCTTTGTCATCAGCCATGGCGAACACAGCTTCTCGAAGATCCTACAGGGAAAGCAGTTGGTCACAAAAGACACGCTGAGCAGGGGAGAGACACTGAGGAACCACTGTGATGCAATCCTTGAGAGCCTTCTCGCTGGCAAGGGAGCGGCCCTGAGTAGCAAAGACTTGTTCATAATGGCAAACAAAGGCTTGCAAGACATCAGGAAGCTCCGTGAAAAGGGAAGGACCTTCACGGATTATGGCCATGCCCATACTGGTATGCCGAGGACGGAGGCCAGTAAAAAACTCTTTATCGACTTGATCTCCAACCTTTAACCAGTGCAACCAAGCTTTGATCTGGGCTCCTCTGGCAACATGGTTGTCAACCACTTGCTTCTGATGATGTAACTTGGCAAGATTGAATTGAAACTCTTGATTGAAGGGGTCCTGAGCTAGGGCTTCGGTGGCAATACACAAGGCTTTGGTGTTGGCATCATAGGCTGTACTGTGACAGTTGGCCAATTGTCGGCCATAGATGCGTAAAAAGTGAACCGTACGCCTGAGGGCGTTATTCCACCATTGAATGCAACCTATCAAGTAGGTGGGTCTAGGCTCCAGGCTCCAAACCCGGTGAATGTGGGCCACAGTGGCAGGATGCTGAAGGACAGAAGTATTAAAGTAGAATTGCATGGTGGGAGGCCTAGCCTTAGCTGATTGCCAAACAATATTAAATTGGATGGGATAGTGGTCTGACAAGGTCACATCAACAAGAGGAAGGATAGGTAAGGCTTGCTTATCAGAGAAGGAAAAAAAAGATTGAGCCGAGATCATGGCATGATCAAGCCTTTTGTGAATTCTGTCAGAAGAAGCCCTGTAATTAGACCAAGTGTGCCAGGCCCCATCAGAACGGTGGCGGCCCACATTGGGATCAAAGAGCCCTAATTTATTGCGCATGTAATACCAGGCCTCTCTCTCACCAACTGTCCATCGAAATGGAACGAAACCATCTTTGTTAGCCGCCATTTCCACCATATTGAAGACCCCACAAACAAGCCAAGTAGCAGGTGGCAGAGAATCCACAAGCCAATGCCAAAGGTGAGATCTTTCAACAGCATCATTGGGAGCATAAACATTAACTATGTCGAAGGAATAATTCTCAATAATGAAAGTGGCCCAAACCACTCGTTGCATGGGATCCGAACCATGACTAACCAGCAGAGAATGCCAACAAGGAGAGAGGAGAGTAACAACTCCGCCTCGGCCAGCCTCATGCTGAGAACAGAGAGCAAGGCTCTTAGGCCAAATAAATTTACAAGCAGCATCAAGCATGAAACCAGAAATCTTAACTTCCTGAAGGCATAAAACATCCAGGTGACAAAACCGCTTACGAAAATCCCTGACAGAATATTTTCTGTGAAGGTCTGTCAACCCATGAACATTCCAAGAGATGTACTTCATGGAATAATAGTGTTGTCCATTCCATCCTCGTCCCCAAGGGAGGAAAAACTATTAGACAAATACCCTGGGATGAAAATAGACCTAGGAAAATCTAGAGTAATATTACGTCGCTTGTCCTGCATGCCATTGTGCATAGCCTCAGCACGCCCAGAAGGGCTGCGAGAGCGGAAGGAACTGGAGGGAACAATTTCAGCAGCCATAAAAGGCAAGATGACTGCAGGAACAGAAACTTGAGCGATGGAAACATTTTTCCCTTGCTCAATAGGGTTTGAAGCTTCAATAACAGGGGTTTCCAAAAAAATCGTGTTATCAGCGAGTGGCGAATGGGAGGCGGGAGCTGAAACAGGCTGCTTGGGGGGCTTGTTACGGCGACCGACAGTGACCCATTCATCTTTTTTGCCATCTTCTTTCTTTCCAACTTCTTTTTTTCTAGCCTCAACCGGTTGTGTATTAGCATCCTTGGAAGTAGGCTTGGGGCGAGGCACTACCAGAGGGCAGTCCTTAATCTTATGCTCCGCTGATTGACATTGGAAGCAAGTATTGGGAAGGTTAAGATAGAACACCTTCTGGTTGAAGGTGGTATCACCAACCTAAATCTCTATGGACTCTTTAAGGTCCCTAGAAAGGTCAACCTCAACACAGAGCCTCTTGTGAGGGCGCGGATTAAGAAAACGATCATGCTCGAGACATATAACCCTACCAAACTTTTCCGCTATGGCTTGCATGAAAGGCCAACAAGGTATGGGGAGACCAGGGAACTCGACCCACACTGGGACCTTGAGCTTCTTGTCATCAGAGATAGAGAAGTCACAAGACCAACGCTGGAAAATTAACAGCGAGGTCATAATATTCTAGGGACCTTTGGCAAAGATAGCCTCCACATGGGAGGGGTTAGAAAAGAGAAAAAGGAAAAAGCCTTTAGTAAGGCTCTGAATGCCTTCCAGGCAGATTCCGTGAGGAGTCCAGTTCTTCGCAACCTAGTCCTTGAGAACATGTTCAGGGGGGTTGCGACCCATAAAATAGCCAATCAGGGTGTGCGATTCAAGCCAAGTGCATGCATCATTGAATTCATTAATGGGTAAAACAATGTCAGGCTGAGCTATACCTCGTGGAATACTTTGGGTACAAACTTGCGGGAGCGTTTGCTTGGCGGTGCCATTGCTATCCGAAACCACACCAACACCAGCATCAACTGCTTGGTGGGAAGTGGTCGGAGCCATAAATACTAAGTTATTTCCCGCAATAACTATGGTATGTGCAAAGGACAAAAACGTAGAGATGGACGCAAGGTGAAAAAACCCTAGCAGAGCACAGACCGAGCATCGAATTTTTTAGTATTGAATCAATATTTTGTATAATTATAATAGTATAGGAGAAGGATAATACTTTGTTATTGATGTATAATATAATGTAAAGAATAAGTATAATAGTTTGATGATATTACAATTTTCCAACACAATAATCAAATATACATATACTATTATAATACATTATTTCATAGAAAAGTATTTCATTATATTGATTTTCTAAATTTATTCTAGTGGTCTAAATCCTTTGTCACAATTTTCTCTTATAACAATATTTCAATATACATTTTATTTTATTATATTGTACTTAATAAAAAATATATTCATGATCTATTATAGATGACTTATGGATGGCCGCTACTGGGAAAGTAATGTGGGGATGGGAAAGCTTGTCCTTAAAAGGTTGGTGAGGTATTTGTCCAAATCTATCACTTTCACCAATTACACAGGGCTGTCATAGCTTTTAAAATGTTTGACATGGCTTAGTGGGAGACGTACAACAAAGAGAATATGATTGAAGGAAATAAAAAATTATAATTATACTTTGATTTTCTTAAAATATATCATATTGATTGAGAATCTACCCTATTTTCTATAATACAATAATTTATGCAGTATTTATTACCTTAAATTTCACATCCTACATAATATATCAGATTTTGACAATTTTGTTTTCATATGCATCTTAAGTACTTAAAGTTAAGGTTTTGACTATTGGGTATTAGGTGCACATGAAGGAGTCAAAAAGTGGTTATTTCAAAGTAATGTCTAATAAGTTCTTGAAAATGCTCCAATAACCACCCTCTCAAAATCAAAAGCACATGGGGACATATGTTATAGTAGTGGTGCACAAATGGACCAACCATAATTTTTTTTTTTTTTTTCAAATGATTGAATAGTGCTACATAATGATTGACTATTTGTACATGAATAACTTATTAAATGAACAGTTATTGGAAAGTTAGCATAACAATAATAAATGAACAATTATTGGGAGGTTGCAGAGTTTTGACTGATTTGTTCCATATGGTAGAGAAGTTAACATGAATGAAAGGGTTGGCCTCTCAATGCCAAAGGTAGAGCCTTTGGAGGTTGTCATCAAGCCTCGTCTTTCCCATCATCTATATGGGAAATAGGTCTATAGTGGAAAAGATCAAGTCCTTTGTTTTTGCTTATCTTTTAATTACAGAATAAGGCGCATCATCTTACTACCAATGGTAGCTCAAATAAGCAATGTGCTTTATCTTAGTTCTAAGGGTCGTTATTAAATCTTTCTATGTATTAGATTACTTGAAGAATGCCTAAGATTTCCTTATGTACCATGCACAATTCTAATCTTAGACAGCTAGGTTTAGACAGCTATTAACAGACTATGTTTTAATGTTTATATACCAGTTTTAAAGATGGGTGAATAATGGATGTCTTTTTTCCCATGTAAGGGCTATAAATTCTGATTTGACCTTTAAGTGCTAGTTTCAGAGATAGTTTACATTTAGATAGATGTTAACAGAGTCTATTTTATTATTTATTTATTAGTTTTAAAGTTGGGCGAATAATGGATGCTAGATTTAAGATTTTTAAATGGTACAAATTTTTGTGTTTTTTTAGAGTTGGCGAACCCTTCTCTTTTAAGGTCTGCGAGCTCAAATGAAGGTGGAACTGCTGCACTGAACTTGTTCGGCATGTTCTTGCATGCTTTTCTATACCATAATATATGACAGAGCTGCCTTACTTTCTGCTTTAAAAACATAGATTCTTTGATTTTATCTGGTTCATGAAAGTTTTGATCCTTTATGGCTAGTCCTAGAAGTGGTGCAGGCAGACCTTTGGCTTTATTTAAAGACGTTGTTTGAATAGATGACGATTCATCTTCTGGACATATTAATAAGGTTAGGTTTCTAATGCAAGCTAGACATGATGTCGGGGATACTTAGAGAATGGGGATTTGTTCTCTTTCGAATGGTTATTTGCGAAGATAGGAAGACCTATCCATTGTTCTCATTAACCTAGAAATCATTGGAGATGATATGCTTAGTTTTTCGGAGCATACACTCATTTGTAATTTTGAATTTTAAAGGTATACTACTGTGCAATTTTTAGAAAATTGGACGTATACACATTGGCAGTGTATGGGAGAAATGGAGGTTATGTTGCAAGTTTGAATTTTAAAGGTATACTCTACTCTTTTTAGAAATTAGACGTATACACATTGGCAGTCTATGGGGAAACGGAGGTTATGTTGGCAGTAATGGTTTTTCCTTTGTAGTCTTCACAAGGTGTGTCATATTTTCGCAATAGGATGGGATTGTTTATCAAACTGTGGCACATTGGTTTTGATCTTTTGATGGAGCTTTTAAGTCGAATTCCAGTTTGGATTAGTCATCTTGAGCTTCCTATGGAGTTTGGAGATCCGATATTTTACACTCAATTTTTTTTCAAAGTTCTTAGTAAGCCTCTGGGTCTTTCTCATCAGACACTTGAGAGAAAGGTTACTATTTTAAATGTTTGCATTTGTGTTGAGATTGACCTCAATAATCCTTTTCCTAATTCACTGGAAATTAGATTTGGAAATATGAATTGAATTCAGTAAGTAGATGATCAATCTGTTCCTTTATGTCGTTAAAATAGGTTTCTAATTATTTTTCTTCTCAGTAAGGTGTATTGAAGGTTCAACTTTGAATAGTGAGAAAGGGAAATATCCAACTAACTATGGCAAGTTTGATCCCGATAGATTTATTCCAGTGAGACCCCATAATAAACAAAGAATCAACATAAAACGAAAATCAAGTAATAGATTTGATATTTGTAAGGACTAATCTTACGACAACTTGTGCCACATCGACAATATCCACAAAACAAAAGAGTCGGTCAACTAAGTCAAACGTCGAATGTACAAGTCGACAAGAACAAATGATTTTCCTTAAATTCAAAGAAAGAAAAACAAGGTTTGACCAAAAACTGTAGAATAGATTATGGGACACATGAGTCCATAATAAAGAAGAGTGTCAACCAACTGTCGAAAACATCCAATACATCACATGTCATAAAACATTAAAGAGATATCATAATTCGACCAACTTGTCTAACTAAAAAATGCAAAAGTGAGACTTCGACCAAAATGTCGAAGTGCAAAAAACATAACTTATCTTTCAAAGAAACAAAGATTTACAAGAGTCATCGATTGACTTGTTATGTATGTGGAGCCTAATCAGACTCAGTTTCTTTCAGCGCGGTTCCCCCCCCAGACATATCTATTTGAGCCCCTTGCGGGGTCTTGGGGCAGCGCCCCAGGTGGGGTCAAGGGGCAGAGCCCCTGATGGGGTCAAGGGGCAGCGCCCCAGGGCGGGGTTGAGGGGCAGCGCCCCTCAACGCCAACAATAATTTAATAATATTGTAAAGGGTCGACCATTGATTTTCTATTAGTCGGAGTATTTTTTGCCCTAATTAGGTTAGGTCAAATATGCTTGTGAAAATGGCTTAGGGTTTTCGAGATTTCAATGTATGAGGGATTTTGGTAGCTTTCTGCAATGGTATTGAGTTGCAGGTTTTTTGATTGTAACCGTTGGATAATAATAAAGATATTGGACTCACTATTGGTGGATGTAGCCCAGGGATTGGGTGAACCACGTTAAATCTCTGTGTCTTTGCGTTCATTTTCATGTATTTATATTTGCATTTTTCTGTGTATTATTCTAACATGACTTCCATAAGAGTGCAATATAATTACAATAGACCAATGGTCACCACAAAGATCTATAACATGCTATACATGATGACCTTCATGATAGGAGCTCCAGAGACCTACTACACACAAAACATGAGGGCGCGAATATTGTGGGAGTGTGTTTCCACCCTACCACAAAGCAGTTATGCTTCCCGGGAATCTTTCCTAACATGAAAGATACCCAGCCCAGCTACTAATGTTCTAACAATATAAAACTTACTGAAGTAATGGAATTGTGTGACAAGATACATCCATATTCAAATTACAATAACCACATCATGCACTTCCAAAAGCATTTCTAAACAAAACTGATTCTATTTCACAAATATGGATATTGTTGTGCAAGATTCTTACTTTAATACATAGTACAACATGTTTTATGAGTGTATTCAATGTACATAAAGAACATAAGTAAAAATTCTTCCACTAATTATCAAATCATGTCAATTTCAAAGCTTCACCAATATCCATCTGGTTCTAGTGGTAAGTATAACTTGGAATCTATAATAGCTCATAGAGAAAACTCCAGAAGACATAAATAGGTAAATATATATACTTCAATTCAAGCTATTCATAGAAATTCATCATAATCAAGAAGCATAAACATATATCAACGAATATCAGGTTCAACATGTAAAAAGTCTAAGAAAATCACAAGTCAATGCTTCCCTCTCATTTCTACGATTTTAATATTCAACTTCCACATCCTCTATTTAAATGGTAGGAGTAACACAACTTTATCCCAACACTAACAAACTCAAGAACAAGGTTCTATGCATTCCAACACGTACTCAATAATTCTAAGTGAACAATGTCTTCAATCTTGACATAATATTAAAAGTATATTCTTTCAACAACTCTAACAAGGTAGGGTTTCCAAATGATAAAAGTGTCTACTATTTTCAACATAATTCAAAGAGGGATTAGATCTTCATCAACATATCCTTTTTTAAGTAAACTATGAGAAATAATCACTTTTCCTAATATTCAAATTGGTTTTAGGGAACAAAAAAACACACACAACCAAGCATATCACCTAAGTACCAGCAGCCAATAAATGATGAAAACAACTGGCAAGGTTCTTAACATCCTTACAAGGTTCAAATTTTTTTCTAGACAAGCTTCTAAAAGATTGGTTTGGATAGATATAAATAAATTCCACTAAGTTTAATAATAAAATAAAAAAATTTGATTTATCCTAAGTCATAATTTTCCCCCTTAGTTCTTCAATGTTTTAGACGTATCTATGTTTCCAAACCAACGGGATTTTAGAGATTTCTTTGACATTCCGATTCTTCTAATAGAGAGAATTGTTTATTATCTTAATAAGAAGGAAAATGTTTGCAGTGTTCCTTTCGGAAGCCAACTAAACTAACATGGAAAGTAATAAATTTTTCTTCACAGTTTTAAAATACTGTGTAAAATAGATGTTTGCTCTCAAAAATAACATATTCAACTTCTACAATTCACTTTGGAGAATACTGTGGAATATAAATTTATAGGAGCTTAGATGTAACTTAAATACCAATAAAAGACAACTAAATTGTCATAAAACTGGGAGCATGAACAACTATCTGTTAGACATTTTTCCTCAACATTAATATATAACCACAAACACCTATGTGCCTACCCAAACTGCTAAATAATGCCTACAAGAAAATATTTGTAGCAACTAAAGAAGAGACAATCCAAAAGATAGCTAGAAGAAAATAATACAATACAACAATCCAAAACAAAAATAAACAATGCGAAACTACATACGAAACCAAGGATGCATTACCAAACACTCACGATAGACAAGAGTGGAATTGCTAGAGACTATGAAGATAACGATTCAAACAAAACATTCGATCATTCAATCTTAAATCCCAAAAGAATGGAGAGTCTTACCTCTACAATGGAAAAAGAAGTTGAGTATTTTTAGAAAAATGCCCTACCAATCCCTCTTTCCTATCTCTGAATGTCTTTCACCTGCTCCTCCTACTCCCATCGTAGAACCAAATCCTTCTAAGCATTCTATTAGTGGTCGCATGGCCACATAACTGACTAAATTCCGCAAAGTTCAAATGCCTTTCATGAATGATTTTCACACTGGTTTTCAACCTCCGCAAAGTTCAAATGCCTTTCATGAATGATTTTCACACTGGTTTTCATGTTAGGTTGAGACCAATTGAAAACAAAAGAACCGGCCAACCAGCTAGCCACAAACTTCCAACTGTCCTAAGCTTGTGCTCTGAGATCCATGCCTTTTCAGAATCCACCGTGCTCATATTTTGATCCTCCGATTGTGGTGTTTAATTATTGTTAAGTTTAGCATTTCTTCCCCAGTTTGAGAAGATGGCGGCCTCATTTAATTTAAATATTAAATCAACTCCAGTTCCCTTTTTGGACGCTATTTTTTCCTCCTCCTCCCAAAAATGTGACTCCTTTATTTTTTTAATGGCTCCTCTTCCACCTCTTATGTCGCCCATATTGGAACACCACTTCCAGTCGTGGTTTGCTTTCCAACTCATATGTTGTTTACGGCTATGATATAATAGTTTTAAAGAAATGATTTGTGACAATATTTTAGAAGTTTTTGAAGATATTGATTGTTCTCGTTAGAGGTTCAAATATCAGCTTCGAAGGTGTCCTTGATGGCCGGTAATCATTTTTCTACTTCACCTGGTTTTGATTTGAATCTACAATTCTTATTTAGGGTGCTTCTAATTTTGCATGACCTTCACCATTGTTCTACTCACCTCAACTAGCTATGTTAACTCGTATACAAGAATGTGAGGCTGCAGAAAGGCATGAACAACCTTTTCATAAGGGAAGACATGAGCAATCTTTTTGTAAGGGGTAGTCTTCTAAGGCCCAGCTAATTTAATCTTTTGGTTTTCAAGAGTCTCTTTTTCCAACCTTTTTCTAAGAAGCTAATGAATCTAGGCTTGTTCATAAGGAGAGATCTACATATGATCAAAATTAAAATTCATAGTAGGAAATAAATTGAAGAAGTTGTGACTTAGATCCAACATCATAAGGATAGTCCAACACAATGTGAAAAGTAATATTTTTATTCTAATATACATAAATAGCTATCTATAATGTCTTAGGTGTATCAACTTACTTGTCTTTATCAATGAACAATCAACCTTTAATGTAAAAAATAATATTATCTATTTTTATTCATTATTGTTTCTAGAATGCTTGTGCTAACTATATAATATTGCTTATCCAATCTATTCTAATCCATCAAACCCTAATCAAACACATCCTAAACCTTTAAGCTAACCTATTCCTATTTATCTGATTAAGATAAATATCTACATCTTTTATTTTCAAATATACAATATATATTCTTTTACCAAGAACTCATGTATGTATGTATGCACACACACACACACACACATCACAGAAGTACCCTAAGAATATTTAGGAAGGAAACCTTTGTCTGTTATTCATTTTTTGGAGGTAGAGAGTCATTATTTTATCTCTTTTCTTGTTATGGATTGTTGAATCATATAAATGTTATATATTCAATATTATATAAAATGTGATTTTTTTTGTATATTTAAAAAATTATCAATGTGTACAATGACTCATAATTTATTTATGGGGAATAAAGTTTCTAATAAAACTACACTTTTCCTTTTTCAGAAAGATGGAAGACTTGTGATCAAAACAACTAAAAATATTGTTTTGACAACACAAAATCTAATTTTAGAATCTTATACTAGCAATCAATTATCACCACCTTTATATGTGCACCATATGACCACAAATTACACTTATTTAGTTATATCTCTATGTTCCTCACATAGTACAATTTCCAATTACATACAAAATAAGGTAGCATATCTCATACTTGAATTAAATACTAATACAAAATGTCTATTGAAAAAATACAATTTTTTCCAAAGGTAAAAATGTATACACATTTGATTATTTAACAAAGGGATTATAAATTGAATCCCTGTTCAAGGGAGCATACCATCAAGAAAGAACTAGGTAAAGAAAACCCAAGGTCGTAGCTCCAGAAGCAAACCTTAAATGTACTCATACAACAACAAGGCCAACAACCATGTCGCAAGACAAATACGTGAACCAAGAATACATCCCAATGCAATGTTAAAATAATACATCCCAGTGCAATGTCAAAATAATACATCCCAGAGAAATACATGATCCAAGAATATATTCCAGTATAATGTCAACAAAATCCCGTAGTAGAATATTTAATTGGGAAAAGAACTTTAGAAGAATGCAGTAGAAGATATATCCGAAGAGGCAACCAAATGCATGAACATCCTAGATTTAGCAATAATATCACCTATGCATCCACTTGTAGGTCATCCTAAACAACAACAAAACCCAACCTTTTCAAACTATTGTTAGTGAAGAAAATATTAATTATAACCCCTAAATTAAGAACGGTCTCATGCTCTAATCCAGAATTGATAGTTATCATGGATAAAATTAAGCTTGGTAAAAGGATTTTGAATTAACCTCAACAACAAAGAGAGCTATAAAAATTTACCCTGAGTGTGTATAACAAGAGCTGTGTAGAAAATATTCTAACCAAAGCCACAAACATCCAAACAAGGATATGGAGCAGTCATGTGGGTAGAAGTAGGTAAAGTCCCCACTAGCAGTGTATTGGGAAAAATGAAACATAATTTAAAATCAACAACCCTTATGGTGAAATAGAATTAAAAATCAAATGCCCTTCCTCAGTAATAGTATTTTGAGAACCTGACACTGTAGAGAATTCAAATAATGTCTGAACTATAAGTGATTTCAAAATAATGTTGAAACCATCAAGAAGACGATCATGAAGATGTAGCACCATATGAGGAATGGAATAGGACTCTGAATTGAATTAGGTTAGCTTCCAATAATAGAATGATTAGTTCAGTAATATCACCCACTAGATCGAGTAAATTATTCTCATAGATTGATACTGTTATTAATGTCCAACCCCATTAATGAGAATGAGATAAGATAAATACAATTAAACCCCCAAGGGTGAAGGTGAAGGCAAAAAGTACCCTTAACCACCCCCAACCTTTTGAATGTGACAGACTGGCAGAGCATCCAATCCCTAGTGGTGAGGGTAGAGCATCTATGGCATATAATTGAAACAAGTTCAAAGTCACATAAAAAAGTGTTTAAATCAGTGATCATCCCCCTCCACCTTGACTCAAATAATGGTCTTGTAACTAGCATTCCACCCCAACCATGTGAATCATACAATCTAATTACATCAAACCACCAATGGTGAAAGTGAGCAGCCATCAATCATTGAGAATTCAATAGTGTGGCAAAGCCTCCATTCCCAATTAGTGAGAGTAGACAACAACTATTACAATTTCTCCCCCAGTAAATACTTAGGAAAATTTGAAAAGATAAAAACATCACATGCAAAAATTGCAAGCCCATTGGTTCATAATATCATTCACAAGATCATAGTGGGGATGTAATACCCCCAACATTGAATAAAATCAACTATCAACAACATAATGATATAAACTGTGGACACCAACTCCCATATTAAGATTTTTTTCCTCAAACTAATAGTTGCGTCCAACCCCATCAATGAGAGTCAAATTAGCTAGATACAGTCGGATCCCCAAAGTTGAGGGTGAAGAAAGAATCCTCTACCACCCCCATCATTGTGAATCTGATATTTTGACAGAATATTAAACCCCCAGTGGTGGGGATGAACCATTTAGAATCTGTATTCATCGTTCTGGAATGTGTGTGAAACCTCATTAATGAGAATCTGAAATGCTGAAATAAATGAAACCACCAATGGTGAGGGTGGGAAAAAGATGCCATCTACCATCATCGTCATTGTGAATACATCAATATAATAGAACCTCCAAATCCCAATGGTGACAATGAGGTAGAGAGTAATTATAAATGCATATGAGATATTTCAACCACAATATAAGAGAATCAAACTATAAGAAAGAGAACCATTTCCATTAATTTAACCTTTGTTGATGAAGTAAAATAAAGCTTCCAAAATACCAGATTAAAGTAGAGATGAAAGGGAATGTCGATCGACCACTTGTATAGGCAGATCATCATTAATGGCTTTGTTATCCAGGAAGTCTAGAATTTGATTAATTTTCCTATAACAATGCTTGACCTCATACTCAGAAAGGCCTTGAAGTTGTAATATAATTTTCTCTAGAAGATATTTAAGATCCTAACAATGAGTCTATTTGTTGAGTAAAGTGTGGAAAATTACCACAGAGTCACCTTCAATTACCAATTTTTTTAATATTTAACTCTAAGGAAGAGGCAACTCCTAAGCTAGGAGCTTCCATTTCAACAATGTTATTAGTGCCAATTGGGAGTTTTTTAGAGACTTCTTTAATGATGGAGGCAGTAAAATATCGAATAACAATACCAGTCCGTGATAATCCAAGATTTCCCCTTGAGGCACCATCAAAGTTTAATTTATAGTTCAACCCTTAGGAGGGGTCCAAACAACATTTCCCTTGCATTAGATTTATTATTCCCTGCAGTACAACCAAGAGATGGGATAGTATTGAGTAAAGGCCAAGTCTTACGTATACAATTATCCCAATGGGTAAAAGTCTTCAAATGTTTGATATTCTTATAGACATAAGACATGACCACCTCAGAGATTGATAGGTCAATCCTATAAAGAACATCATCTAGGGTTGAAATTTTCTTCTTAACGATCCTATTGTTTCTTTCCACACAGATATTCCATATGATAATGGAAGGATTAATTTCCCAAAGGGATGCAAATACTAAAGATCTCTGATTTTTTTTTTTGAAAAATGAATTAGAACTTATTCATCAAGAGTTCTGAAGTGAATATTAAAACATTTCTAGATAGCTATCACAACAAGAAAAATAAGGAACCAAAAAGGTCTTCTACAACTCCACCAACTCCAAGAACACATATTTACTTAGAAAACACCAAGAAAGAAGTCCAATGATTAGCCCACATTTGTTTAAATCAAATGTAAGACCCGAGTAACTTGATCAAGAGAATGATAATCTCAATCACAAACATTCTAACCTTTGAGGGGACTCTAAAGTACATTTAGCTAGAGAATCAACAGCTCATTCCATTCTTAAGGGATATGAACAAAACAAATGAAGGTGAGTACTAAGATAAATCATGAAACTAACAAAATTCTTCTAATTCAAAAGGAATTTTAAAATCATAGAATCTGTCTCAAAAATAACTTTGACTAACCTAATCCACAGGATTTTTGTAAAGCAATGAGAAGGGCGCTGAATTCCATTGTCTTATTGCTACCAACTCCAATAACTACTCTGCACATAACTAGAACTATGATGGTTAAAGCCTCCAATCCAAGTTGGGCAACGATAACCCTTAGAGGAACCATCAACATTAATAATAAAGGTTCATTAGGAGGAGGTTTATAATGACCAACCCTATTAAGCTTGCGAGAAGGAACTCTTTAGGAAGGATAAGTCTAGGACTTAGATGTTATAGAAAACAAAATTTCCCATATCCAAATGCTCAACAACCATAAGGTCAAGAGAAGTGGTGATTTGATCAAAAGAGTATTTAGCAGCAAGAGCCTCTTGAGCTGAATTTAGCACCTTGTGCCAAACATATTTAATGAGGTGCTGATGTATTTTTGTGCCAAACATATTTAATGAGGTGCTGATGTTCCTTAAAAATACAGCGATTCCTCTCTAATGGAATATCTCATAGAAGAAAATTGGGACCAATACCCTAGACCACTAAAAGAAAAGTAGTAGTCAGAAGACAATCCATAGCCCAAAAGTCACATAAAGAAGTAGCATCAATATCAATAGAAGGATAAATCCAACACCTTTACCATTGAGGCCAAAGACAAAGAAAAGGGCATTGAAGAAAAAGGTGACAAGCATCTTCCTCATGAATTAACAAAGAGCACAATTAAAAAAATTTATTTCATATAATTATAATATAAATGTATACATATACCAGCAAAATACAAAACACAAATGTAAAATAAAATAATGAGCATATTGAAAACACAAAGACTGATTTCAAAATCATGTATCTTTGGGTGGATGTATCATACCAGCAGTACTTTAATATTAACAATATACTTTTCTATACATTCAAATCGAGTTTCTATAACATAAATGAAATCCCACAAAAGTGTCCGTAGAATATCATGATACTGTTAGTAATTGTTATGATCTTTGGAAGCAATAACATGGTAAGACAAGCTTCAACAACCTCTACAATTTTTCTTGAGGAAAAGTTGCAATATGTTTTCCTTCGGCAATCTTTTTATCTAAAATATGGATGGATCTCATTTATCCTTGGAATTGAGCTGAAGCTTATCTATCATTTGTGCCTCTGATCATATGAACAGGACATTTATTTTACATTTAAGCCATACTAGAAAAAGGAGAGGAGTTCGAATGTCTAGACTTCTTGCTGGTATAGATGATGTGCAAGACGAGGGTTGATGGTAACTTCCAAAGGCATTGCCCTTGGCATTGTAAAACTGATCCCCTCATTCACATCAGTGACTCTTCCATCTGGAACAAACCAGTCAAAGCTTTGCAACAATCTTGCAAGAGTTGTTTGTACCATACACATTGCCAAAGAAGCACCTGGACATCCTCTTCTCCCTGCCCCAAATGGAATCATCTCAAACTCATTCTCTCTGATTTGCATGGTATCTATCTCTACACCCTTCTCCATAAAACGCTCTGGTATAAATTCCAGTGGATTATTCCACACTTTTGGGTCCCTATGAATTGCCCATGCATTTACCAACAGCGTTGTTCCTGCAGGAATAGGATAGCCTCCCACTGTGCAAGCCTCAATAGATTTATGTGGCAGCAACAAAGGTGCCGATGGATGAAGACGCAAAGTCTCTTTAATTATTGCTTGCAAGTATGTTAGCTGGTGTATATCTGATTCCTCCACCAATCTCTTTCGTCCAACTTTCGAATCAAGTTCCTCTTGTGCTCTTTTCATGACTTCGGGATGTTCCAATAACATTGAAATTGCCCACTCTAATGCAACTGAAGATGTATCAGTCCCTGCATTTATCATAACCTACAAGACCGCAAGGAATAGAGATAAAATCAAAACTTCTCAAAAACGTTAATTACTTATGATGCTTCGAATATTCAAATATTTTGTGGATAAAGATGTGATAATAAATCATATGAGTTTAAACATGCTAACATTTTTTTTCTGTTCTTTAAACCTCCCAAAACCCTACTCAACTTATCAAAACATTTTTTTTCATACAATTGCTATCAAGAGTTTCTTATATACTTCACTTCTAAGCACTGAGGAGAACAAGACATATATGTCTTGATCCAGTGGAGCGTATTTATACTTTGACTAGAGCCAGGTTATTCTTTGACGCCTTCTCCAATTCGCAGGTCAGTTTAGTGACAGTATTTCTCATGATTAAACTACCAATCTCATAGCTTGTTTTCTAAATTTTAAATATAGAAATTGATAAGTTAATGTCCAGAACATAATCCAAATAGAATATTTTTAGCACATTGCTACTATTTCTTTGGTGTATTAATCTGCCTTCCTCTTTCTCAATACCTATACATCCTAAATATGTTTTTATATTATTTTCTAATGACCTTATTCATGTTTTGCCGACATCCTGTTTTCTCATGCACATCCTTAGTACATGTCACCTGTTTCGTTTGGAGAATTAATGGATCTAGGTAATACTCTGTATGGAGTCCATTCAATTCCAGGGAGCATTCTCAGGCATTTCAATAATCAAAGGAAAGGTATTTATCCTCCTCAATCATCTGCGATGCAAAGAGGAAGAAGTAACACTCATAAGCAAAACTTTTGGGAGACATAGGTAAAACACAGTTCAATTTTCCCGCATGAGCCGCCGGAGTCTGAGTTATGACTCTTTTCTGCTACAACATAGATTTTCTGTTTTTTGGAGGGTGGGAGGATTTGGAAGGGCTTTCGAGGTAGAGTGATTGAAAGTTCTGTTAAATGGGTTTTTAATTGCAATGATATTAAGATTGATATTGAAACTAATTAAAATGTCTTATCAGACATTACAGTGATTTTATGAATGTTGATTAAACAGTAATCAGTAGGCTTTTCCATTCCTACTCGTGTTTCTTTCTAATGTTAGTTTTTTTAATATTTTTTCTGTTTATTCCAGGTAAAATTATATCATTTTTTTTAAGTTTGTGTTGGAAAATGTAATTCATAACTGAATTATAATTGTTACGTGTAAATGCCAATAATTAACAGTATACATGTCCAGTGTTATGTAGTTTGGTGTCAATAGTCACAGTTCAGCTGTGAGTTGAGTTTTCTATCTTGTAGGAAGACTGTTGAGTCTTTTGCATCTATAAATTTATAATCTATTAATAGATAATATACCTGAAATCTTCTGCTATTTTGCGCTCTGCCTTTCCAATAGTCTATTTTTAATAATTTAGTATCAGAGCAAATGAGAGTCATATCTATTCGAAAGGAAAAGTCTTCACCTGGTTGAATTTTGGAGCTTCTGTTGATCCATTTAAGCGTTGTTTAAGGGTCACTCATATATGCTGGCTATCAGAAGAAGAATCTAGAGAAGAGTTTTTTTTTTTTAATAAAGAAGATTAAACCCCATATTTTATTCAAATGACTTGAAAAGAATACAATACAAAATTCATGCCAAAACTGTTTCCCTGCCCTGCCTTGTGAAGGTAATCCACAATCATCTTGGCACATTCCCAAAGTTGCCCTTCTGAGTATCAAACTTCAAATGTACCTGAAGTAGCCATGCACCCTGTTGAAGGGACTTTACATGTAAGCTACAAAAGACATAGAATAAATATGCAAATTGAGAAGAAATCTTTCTTGGAGCAACTTTTTCATAAGTGGTTCAACATAGATGGGTATCTTGTCTCTATGAATGAAATCAGAAGGGTTTTCAGTTTGATGGACATTAATTTATTCCAAGCTTATTCAAGGGTACTCCCGATGCTCTCCTGGTGGAGTGCTGTGTTGATAATCTGCCCTCATCAATCAGGGCAACGGCTTCTCCAGCTTCCAGGCAATGCAATTTAACGAACTCCTTCGCGTTTTCAAGAACAAACATGCTGGTCTTGTTGTTAGGCCAACAACTGTATCGGTAGATGCCAAATGTTGGACATTTGAAAATCATCCATTCTGTATCCCTATTTCTATGTTTAAACAGTTAGAGAGAAATCCAAGTTTTTGCATTAATATTTGTTCGTTTTCCGAGCATTTCTCATTAAGCGATGATCTTGTGGTGAGCTGTAGTGCGGTGGGAGTGCACTTTGTTGCCAGCCATCAGGAATTCGAGAAGAAGACTCCTACTAAATCAAATCTCGTTGGCATGGTTCTAGCTGTTATTGATGAACCACCAGATATATAGTTTCTTTCTTTTTTTTTTTGACTAAAAGAGGGGTAAAAATTTTATTGAAAGCCAAAGAGAACAATACAACAAAGAGCTCTAGGGAGCCATATCTTGAACAACAAGTTGATCCAGCTTATGAGATAAATCAGGGGGAAGGAGGCTCTGGTCAACAATATTCCAGCCTTGCCCATGCTCAGAAGCCTATTTAGCTAGGCAGTCAGCAACACCATTCCACTCACGGGGGATATAAGTAAAAGTAACAAAGTCAAGAGACCTGCACAACTAGAGAATTTGCTTAATAACCAAAGTCAGTTGCCAGCAAACTTCAAAAAGCTCTTGTCTATTTAGTAAATTCACAATAACTTGTGAATCAGCTTCACAGATAATACTACGCCATCCATGCACACAACAATGCTCCACAGCCACCAGGATGGCGACGGCCTCCATGAGATTGTTGGTATGAACTCCTTCGTGAATAGAAAAAAGAAACTGGACATCTCCAAAACTACTGCGCCCAACTCCCCCAATACCAGCAGGACCAGGATTCCCCCGGGAGGAGCCATCAGTGTTGATTTTAATAACTCCAGGCAGAGGAGGAGTCCAACGCCCCTCGCCATTAACCCACTGAAAATGATGTTTGGCTCTACTACCATAGCAGTGGGTAGCTGACAGAGGAGCTCCACCATGGAGAGGAAAGGAGAGGCGAGCGCAAATATCCACCTCTCCAAGATCCAAACCACCCATCCCCTCAAACTTTGTCATAACAGTCTCATGGAGGGAATGA
>MU224499.1:1539181-1591102 GCA_018584345.1 Thuja plicata
AGATAGTATCCCAATTAATAAGGCTCCATTTAGAATATTGCAGGTTCCCGCTCCAAAGAAATTGTCGAGAAAGGGCATCAAATGCTTTAAGAAAGTAAACAGGGGCTGCCTGAACCATGCTTCTATATAAGTAGGAAGAGAGTGAATCACAAATTGGAGGAGAGTCACCCTTCCAGCCATAGAGAGCCATCTATGAGTCCAATGATTAATCTTATGTCGCAGCTTATCAAGAAGGTTCTGCCAAAAGAGCCTGGGTTCTCTTCCCACCACAATAGGGATGCCCAAGTAAGTCAGAGGGAGAGACTGAATCTGAAATCGGAGGATATCAGCAATCCTCTACTGAATAGGCCCAGGAGTATTGAGGAAATAAATGGAGGACTTATTTTGAAGAGGGTGAAACTTTGAAGACAGGAAAGAAGAGGCTGAAACTTTGAAGACAGAAAATGATGCACCATAATATAGTTCATTGTTCTATAGTCTGTAGTGCTTGTAGATCAGAGAAACTATATTACATTGAGGTTATGAGACCTACAGATGAAGATTGGTGTCTAATAGTTCATGGGCAGATCTAAAATCTGACAATTCAGCATTATACCTTTACTAGAGTGATAATGATAAGACACTTCATGTACAAATGGTATACACTGATATTGGGAACTTCGACTATACCTACAATTGAGAAGCAGCATGGAGAATCTTACGTGTCCAAAAACTATTTTTAAAGAACAATTTTCGCACGATGTATTTTCTATTGTTTTGGTTTATGTTGCTAGTTAGTTTAGTCTCCAACTCGGATGTAGGTTAGGTGACTATACCTGTAGTTGAGGAGCAGTTTGAAG
This sequence comes from Thuja plicata, assembly GCA_018584345.1. NCBI lineage: Eukaryota > Viridiplantae > Streptophyta > Pinopsida > Cupressales > Cupressaceae > Thuja > Thuja plicata. The sequence goes on from MU224499.1 coordinate 1,540,021, forward strand.
GAAACCTATCATTCTAAGAACTTTGTGTGCCTTTCCCCCTTCTCGTTCTTTATATTATGTTCTTGTGTTAGATTTGCAATCTGACTATTTTCAATCTTCTTATGCTTTCTAATGCTCTCTAACATCTTGATGATGGACTAAGGAAACTGATCTGATACATTGATGTACAAGCTAATTCAGAAGCAACAAAAACAATTAAGTCTAAGAGCTGTTTTCAAGCAACTACTTCTGCACAATGTAATTTCTATTATTTTTATTTATGTTGCTAGTTAGTTTAGTCTCCCATTTGTAGAGATATATTAGATGTCCACCGAAATTCAGTCAGTAATTGAGAGGAAGTGTTGGAAAATATAATTCAGAACTAAATTAGAGTACATGTCAGTCAACAATGAGCAGCATACATGTCCAATGTTCTCTCATTTGCTGTCAATAGTCACACTTTAGCATGCTGTCAATAGTCACAGTTACAGTTTAGTATTGAATTAAATTTCCTATTTTGTAGGAAGATTGTTGAGTCTTTTGCACCTAGAAATTTGTATTCTATTAGTGAATAATATACCTGAGTTCTGCTCCTATTTTGTTCTCTGCCTTTCCAGTTAACTTCTTCTAAATGTTTGGAGAAAATTTCCTTCTTTCTTCCCGACTATCTGTTTGTAGTGTATCTGTTATTTATTTTTCTTTAAAACAAATACGCCCTGAATCTTTTGACGCCAAAAAAAACTTAATAAATAGCCAATTTTTCTTATAATAGATATTTTCACCTTTATATTGAAAAACATATTTAAAAATGAAAAAGAAAGAACATGGTGTGAAACTAAATGACTGATGTAGAAACCAGGGGCATAATCTAATTGTTATAGTTCTTACTCCTAGTATAAATCAAATAACGAGTCTCTACTGTGCACACAGGATTTTATATACCAAAAATACCAAAACTAACAAAGGCGAAGCAACTTACAAGAGCAGTAGCCTTAATAAATACATCTTTATCAGGAATTGCTTCAGAATTCTCCTCTGCCTGCGAGATCAGCACATCAATAAAGTCTTCAATCACTCTCTCCCCTTTTAATCCTTTCTTCCTGTGCTTCTCCAGAATTCTCTGCATATACAAATCCAGTTTCCCCTGTACCTTCTTCATAGTCTTCTCATACCCCTGCAAATCAAGCCACTTCAACCAGGGAATATAATCCCCAATACAAATCACTCCTTTTAGGACAGATGTCTCTTTAATCAGACGGGTAACCAATTCTACCGAAACACCTGATTCCTCTCCAAAGTACCTGTCATCGACGATTATAGCCATCAGGATGTTAAAAGTCAGTTGGGACAAAACATTTCTCATGTTTACAATACTCTGCAACTGTGACTGTTGAAATAGAGAACTAACTGCCTTAGAAATCTCTTTCATTCTCTTGGATCTAAATGATTGGATTCTTTTGGAAGAAAGAAGTTCAAGTACACAGATTTTTCTAGCATTTCTCCAGTAAGGGCCATAAGGAGCCCAACCCAGCATAGAATAATTGTAAGCCAAATGTTGGGCATGTGCAAGCTGAGGGCGAGAAGCAAAAGCCTTATCATTTACTGTAAAACATTCTTTGGCTAAGTCTGAAGAACTGATTACTAAAACAGAGCGGCTACCAAATTTGAGATGCATAATAGGCCCATAGATCGATGAGAGTGAATTCAGAATCTGATGAGTTGGCCTACTTTTATCCTTGATAAGATGGAGGTGACCAATTACAGGAATAGCTCTGGGGCCTGGAGGGAGACGGCTCCTATTAGTTCCAAGGTTTTTTAGCAGAATTGTTGTCACAAGAAAAATTGTCGCAGCTCCTACCAGAATAACTGATATGGCAGAAAACGTTAAGTCCATTGCTTCCTAAATCTTATGTAAGCTATAGAATTGGAACTGGGACTGAGAATCCTGGAAACTTTATCAAAAAAATCTATTCCGACAAGCACAGGGAGGACGCTATAGCCCGTCCTTTATCACATAGCGTACAGAGTCTCCAAAGGAGACACGCATACATTGGACTTTTATCAATTATTGACAGCTATATGTCAAGTTCATGGTTAACAATGTATGGTATATAACAAGTTTGTGGTCAACAATGTATTTATAATTTTGGATAGATATTACATCAAATCATTGTTATTATCTTTATTTTGGAATACTGTATAAGATAACCGGCATGTCATGATAGTTAAAACAATTACACTAATGTCAGAAGAATGGGAGAAACTTGATCAGAGGGTACGGGCAACGATTTTTTTATCACTCTTAAGCAATGTACTCTTCAATGTCTCAACAGAGAAGACAACGAAAGAGTTGTGGGATAAATTATCTTCATTATATAAGATAGCTTCAGCATTGACCAAGGAATTCATAATGAAAAAGTTATACAATCTGAAAATGAAAGAAGGAGGAGTTATGTCGAATCATCTCAATGAGTTCAATACCTTACTTTCTCAATTGATTTCAGTAGGAATAACATTAGATGATGAAATGAAAGCTATTCTGTTGCTATGTTCATTGCCAAATAGATGGGAAGGAGTGGTAATGGCAGTTAGCACTTCGGTGGCTACCGAAACTAAACTTAAATTTGATGAGGCTGCTGCCACACTTCTCAGCAAAGACATGTGTAGGAAGAATCATGAGTCTTCCTCAGGTGATGCATTAATAGCAGTTAGCACAAGCAATCGATGTAGGAGTCAAGAAAGAGACAGAAATAACAACAATGGAAAGGTCTCACTCCACACATCAGTCACAATCAAGAGGCAGAAATGGTACATGCTGGTTTTGTGGTAAATCGGGACATACAAAAAATAAATGTTGGAAATAGAAAAAGGCCCAAGATAGAGTGATCAATGATAGAGCACAAACTGCAGTTGTTAAGGATGATGGTGTATTGGTTCTTGCAGCTGGTGATATGAATGCAAGTTTGTGGGTTCTAGATTCCAGAGCTTCTTTCCATGCTACTCCATGTTGGAGTGCTTTCACAAATTATCAAGAAGGTATGTTTGGTAAAGTTTTTCTTGGAGATAACAAAGAATGTGACATTGTCGGAAAGGGTGATATTTTATTATCGCTAAAAAATAGTTGTAAATATTTTTTGAAAGATGTGTGTCATGTTCCTTTTCTTAAAAGAAATCTGATTTATGTGAGTCAACTTTATGCAAACAGACATACACATATTACAGACACATGCATTTGACCAACACACATGTTTAGATATACATATTTGTATGTACACAAACAGATGCTCATTTCACACAAATAGATTTAATAGATACATATATTCAAATATACAACTGTGTGTTTATATAAACAGACACATGAATAGATATATACACACATATTCTTTGTACAGATAAATACGCAAGGGTAATATGAACATATAGACACCATAAGAGACGCATAATATGTGTTTAGACAAATGATATTACATATCTAAAACTAATCGGTCTCTCTCTCTGACTCGCCCACTTAAGCATTGTAGCACTATCTAAAATTGTAATGATAAATCCTATGTTGGAGTGAGAGATGCATTATTTGATTTAAGGTCAAAAGAAGAGTACCTGATCTTAAAATGTTTGGAGGGAGGCAGAGGAATTCTTTGCTGATTAGGTCAGTTTTAGATAAGCAATGACACAACACCAATGGCAGTGCCAATTGTTAAGACTCTATGTGTATGATCACACTTCTCGAGGAGGCGTGGCTTATGAGATATTATCAATTCTTCATCGGGTCATTGAGTTCCTAGTAACCAGTTGCAATGAGGTTTCCTATTCCTCGTCACCGATTGGTGTGTTTGATATTTCGGTTGAGTTAATCGCATCTCAGGAAGTTGCAATCATAAGATTGTGTTGGTAGAGTCATTTCGATTAGTTTCCTATGATCGCAACTCATTTGGATTTGTCTCGCGTATTTTATGGTGGATTCCTTAACAGGGTAGTTGTGTTCTTCATGTTGTTGGTTCAGTTGTTCTTACCAGTTTGTTGTTGGAGGTTGTGATCGTTGTTTCTTACTGTTGGAGCTGAATGGAGTAATTTTCTAGAAGGATCTATGTGTGGATGCCTTGGTTGCTACATTGATCCTTGTGAAATATTTATTTGTTGTATTTATTTGGAATTTAGGCCGACCTAGTCTAACACATTTATCTTGGGATATGTAAAGTTGGTCGAGGCCGACCTATTGGAGGTTATGTATAAATTTAGGGATTGCGCTCATTTGGGCAGCAAGAGAAAAGTAGATCTTGACTGAGGTTAGGAGTTTGATACCTCGAGGGCTTGGATAGGTCTAGGAGTAGATATGAGTTTGGATTTTTTATTGTATGTGGCTGAAACCGAGAAGCCCTTACAACCCGACATGTATGATGAAATTCCAATCAATAAAGATTTTATTTGGCTTTTGAATATTATTGTTCCCTGTGTTCCTTTGTTATTTCTACAGTTTAGTCTGTAGTTGCAAGGTTTCGACATCTCAATAAGGGATTCTCCATCCTTGACTGCGTCACTAAATGAAGAAAAGAGATTCTATCTAGAGGCATACATAATTGATTGTAGAACTCAACTAATGAGGAGGCATGTAAATAGGATTGATTCTAAAATCTCCACTGGAGATAAAAATATCCCTAGAGAAAAAAAAAAAAAAAACATGAAATGAAATGAAAGGTGAGGAGTACATTCTTCTCTACTATGGCACAATGCACAAATAGAAGGTTGTTGAGAGCCTCATCTACATAGATTATCCCAAGTAAGGTACATATTCTGAACTAAAAAGTAAGGTTTAAATCTTCAAGTTTGAGATTAATGTATTTCAAACAAGAGAAGTTGTAGAGAACCCCAATAGATTAGGCACATGGTCTACACCTCAAAGATTATTGTATTAGATCACCATCCTTTACTAAGGAATATATCCTTGAGGAAGAGTCATTTTTTGTACCTACAAAATTGGTGGATTTTCAATTCATAACAATGCCTAAATTATGAAACAAATCAATTTTTGAGCTCTGATGCAACAAGTAGGCCCATAAAATTATAAAAATATTGTCTTTAAAATTAAAATTTGTCGCACAAATTCCCTTGGTAGATAGCTTATTTTGCCCATCAAAAATGTGCTAGTTTAGTTTTAGAAAATTTGGAATTGTTTGGAATTTGATGTTATTGCGTAGATGACTATAGGAAAGTCTAAAAAGGTCCGTTTAAAAGTTTCAAATTTCATTATTCTGCAAAAACCCAATTGTTAATTTGGTGTCACCAACTTTCAATTCCAATTTCATGGTGATTGATAGAATTTTGAAAGGGAAATGATTATTTTCTTTAATTGGGGCCTTGTAGGTAGAATTCACATAAGGTAATAATTTTTTTTATTGTTGAGTCCGAGAAAGCTAAATAGCAAGTATTAGTGCAATTTCTTTTGCCTCTTTGCAAATTTATATGGAAAAGTACCAATGCCGCTCATACCTTAGCACATGTTTCTCCTGTCCAACTTCCTTTTTCAGAACGAATGCAAAATTTTATAAATCTAAATGATCTTTTATGTTCATATTTAACTTATTAGAGTCTTTGTCCTCTTAGAGTTTAGATAATATAGGGAATATTCTTGTTAATAATTCATTTGTTACTCCACTATGCATTTTATATGAAGACATGTATACTTTTTTAGTTCTTTGTATAAAATACAAGGAATCATGCATGAATGTGATGAAATATAAAATGCCCTATTCAGACACCTCGAAACATGTAATTCATCCTCATCTCAAGGGTTTAAAATATTGTTTTATAAAGGACTTGTCATATTTTAGGAAAAGTCCAAGTAAGCACACCCTTCTAAATCTTGTGAATTTATAAGTGTAGAAAACTGGTAATAACCTTATTTGTTGGCCTCTCTTGTCCTTGTTTTGATCATAGGGATGAATATTATCTTTCTTTTCGATCCCTTAGTCTAGGCAATATATTATATCTTAGAAATAGGTGTTGCAAGAAAATACATCAATACAATTGCCAACCCCAAACTTTTGATGGCTTATTTGAAACGATCAAATTAATAGAGTGAACATGATTTTTTTTTATTGATACCAATCGAATTGACATAACGATGCTGGTCAATAGGGATTTTTTTAATTGTATTAATAAAAACTAATATTGTAAAAAGGAAATCAATGGCAATCCAAAGAGAACACTGCACAGGAAAGGAAAGAATAAGACTAAGAACAACAAGAGCACACTAGAATCATTGTATTAACAAGTTTGTAGAAAGAAAGACTATGAGAGGTCATGTAACTCCTTCAAATGCAGCCGAAGACACTCACAACTTTGATAAACATTGTAGATGCTGGTAATTCATGAGGTATTAGCACCAAATTAAATAAAATAATTTATAAATTGGAACAAACCGAGAAAAAACAGTAAATATATAACAAAGATAGGTAGGATAACATTAAACATGAATTGAAGAAGATCAATAATGTTTTTTAAAAAGGGAAACAAAATGGTGGAAGTAAAACTATTATATGTAAATTCATGAAATAAAAGCCCAGGAATGACCAAGAACCCCCTACATCATATTGACTATTGAACACATACAAGTTCAATGTATATTCGATAACCAATTATTGAATGTGTAATGACAAACATTTTCATGATGTTTTTCATTAACTCTATTTATAAATATTTTTTTAAGGTAATTGTACATATGTATGCTTTCTTCTCCGCTTTCACTTAATGTTGAACAATAGTATGCATATATGTGTGTGTGTGTGTGTGTATATAAGTATGTATATGTATATACAGGCCGTTGAACTTACAAACTCTCAAATTAAAGTTAAGATGGAGAGATTAATTCTTTTGAAATCTACACAATTATCCACAAACTATATGTGCATTAGATTAATTCGAATCTAGACTAATCCTCTCTTTATACACACAATTGCCCACAGCCCACCCGCATTAGGTTAATCAACTTCACAATTCAACCGGGAAAATAACAGAGTTAGTTCTGTTCGTATTTCTTTAAACTGATCTAATTGGAAATTGATGTAGCTAAGCTTGAGACAAAATGCACCATCGACCAAATTTGAAAAATCCAAAAACACTACAGATATTTGCGAAACCTTCAGTATCTGTTCTTCATAATCTACATATTTTGTGGTCGAAAACCACAAAAAAATTGACAAAAAGTTACTGTATTTACACGAATTTAAAAAAAAGAAATTTGACTTTTTTTTTTTTTTTTTGACTTTGGTACATTCTATCTGCAACTTAGCAACTTAGCCAGCGCCATTGCAAACTGACATGGGTTTATGAGTGAAAACAAAAAGCGTAAGGACAATGAAAATGGATGGCTGCGCCGGTCAACAACACAGTTGAGGCCGGGAAACACGGATGCGCCCATTTGAAAGAGAATGCTGTGCCGATTTTCTTGACCACAGTAACGTTCACATTACGTAACTCAGTATGAAACTTTAACGGAATCAATCGAACAAATGAAAATAATTGCATACATACATATCTACATGCGTGATCAATAGAGGAAAAGAATAAGTAATAGACGATAGTAAATGGAGGACCGTAACATCTCAATACTAGAGAAATAGGACACGAAAATAAGGATGGGCCACAACAAATCTGCGCAGATTTTTCTTGGATTTTCTGGTTTGTTTTATTATCTAAGTTCGCCTTATGAAATGTATGACAATAATGGCGTCAATGACTTTAGAACGTAAAAATAAGAAATGTATACAAAAATATCACATCGAACAGTAAGAAGATTAAGTGGAGCTAATTGACTGAAATACACCCAAAGGCCAATCAAATCCAAAGAAGCCAATGGACAAACCAGTGAAAGTGACTCATGAGAACGAAATGGGTGCAACCCTAAATAATTGGGTAGGCAAGATTTGAATGGAGATGAATGAATGTAGCAATCCCAATAATAAAATATGAGAATAATTTAATTTAATAGTATAAAACGTATGGATTTCTGACAGCTGACTTGCTAATATAAAGAAGGTAAAAGAATTTAAGCACATAATTCTTGCACATGCACAATTTTATTTTATTTTATTTTATTTACTTAGGTGTAGATAGATAATGAAGTTAAATTTACCTATTCCTTTGGAAAATCTTAATGAGTGGAAACTCGACGATTTAACAATTAGTTCTAAAATCTCTTACATGGGTGGGGTGAATAATTATCAGTGTAACATAGGGTTTAGGTAGGAGATTTTATAGTTTAGTAATATGTGTGATTCATATCTAAGTTATATAGGGAACTAAATTTTAAATGAATATAAATTTGAAATGTAATAGGTATAATTTTTTATCATTATAATTCTTATTGGCTTTCAGATGCATTTGAATTATAAAATGAATATAAATTTAATATTATGTGCTTTTAATTACAAGCATACATGAATTTGATAATCCTTAAAGGATCATAAGTTGTCATTAGTATACAAGAAGACAGTTTTGGTCGGTCATAGTCACTGAGCGATAGCACTCACCGAGCAATATTGATTACCGAGCGCAGTAATTACCAAGTGCAGTGGTCACCGAAATGTTTTGAACACCGAGAAGTATATCAACTGAGCATCAGTCTACAGAGACATAACCAAGCACCAGTACACAGAGACATCACCGAGCACCAGTCTACACTAATAGACAACATTTCACTGGAAAAAATGGATCTGAAACAACATCTCAGCTAAAGCACTTTAGTCTTTAAAATAGCTTTATGCTTAGCTGGACAACCGTTTCTTGAGGATCAAGAAAAACGTAAATGCTGGATTTAATTAGTTAAACTGATTGTATTCATGCAAACTAGGAGATCAAGGTCAAGTTGTAAACCTTTGATCTTAGAGTTTTTCATGAAAAGCGTGAAACCTAATTAGGTCAAAATCTTGTATATATAGATGCATTAATCAATCAAGAAGATGATTATTGTAGTTGCCAAGGACATCTATGGATCAGATAGACGTTTTCAAGTAGAAGGAAAGATAAAGAAGAATTCAGTTGAAGAACTAAATTCAAGGCTACCGAGAAAAACAGAGGTATTATTCATCACAATAGGTGATACATATATATTGTGAACTTAATGGATCTGTACTTGGCAATTCAAGATTGCAAGCTATCAGGTCATACATATTTGTTACTCTCTAATAATTGTACCAAGAAGGTAGACTTAACAATCTTTATGTAAATCTCTTAACGGAGTCCACACATACATTGTGTTGCTAAAATATCTTAACCAAGTAGACTTAACAAGTCTGACATGTTACTCCTAATAGGGTAAGATCATCAGAAGTGATCACAAATTTGTAGCTATAATAGGCACCTTCCATTTTGCAGATAGTGAAGCTTTGTGGGCTTCATCCCCACCGTAGTTTTTACCTTCTAACAAGGGTTTTTACGTTACCAAATACTTGTGTCATGTGTTAATGAGTATCATGAATATTTCAACATTTGTTTACATGCATTTACATTTATGCTATGATATTGGATGCATGGAGTAGTAAAGCAACAATGGTCGATTATGCAAGAAATAATTACTAAAGGTTAATTGATAAAAGGTTTTAAGGGTATTGATTCACCCCTCCCCTATCAGTACCCACCCTTCCATTATTCCAACAATTGGTATCAGAGCTAGATCTCTTACTTGGGAAAGTTTAAATCACTTGAGAGAAAATATCATACAATGGAAATGTATAAGCTTGATAAAAATATTGAGAATCAGAAGTTGCAAATACATATTTTCTTTGAGAAATAAAAAGAAGTAAGAATTAAAATGAAAGAGTTATTGGCTGAAAGAAAGTCATGGCATCTTGCTACAATGAAACTGACTATCATGAAGAAGAGATACCTGACCTATTTGATTTATCTAGATCTGGATCTGGTAATACATTCAACACATCTGAAGGAACCATTGTAGATCTAAATGAAGTCAATCAACATCTGACTGAACAAGTAAAAGTCCTACAGATCATTCAAGAGACACAAATGGTAAGAATAATTGATGTTATGAATAATGCAAGACAAGATGAACAAGAAAGAACATTGGCTATTGATGACAGGAGAAAGATTACTGAAAAATTACAACAGAAAGAATCTGAGATATTGAGACTTACTGAACATCACATTGAGATCACCAATCAAATAGTTCTTATGAGTCATGAGGCTGACCGAGTGAACATAGAACTTAATGGAAAACTGGAAGCTATTGGTGAACTAAGAGAAGAAAATGAGAAAATGAAGCATGGAGTGAATATTCAACAACAACACAATGATATGATCAAAAAAGCTGCAGACAGTACAAAAAGAATGGATGAATTTCTGAATGGACAAAGAAGACTCAACAACAATACTGGTTTAGGGTATACCGAGCATGGAGAATCATCAAACCGAGTTGATCAAAGAAATGTCTACACAAATCCAAGACCAAAGAAGTGGTCATGTAATCATTGTGGAAAACCAGGCCACACATCAAATGTTTGCAAGAGCAAAGCAAGAGGTATTCCTAAAACTACTTCTACATTCAAAGGTAATTGTAATAACTGTAACAAGCATAGACACAAAGCACATGAATGAAGATCTAAGCTGAACAAACCAAAGAAGAAATCTTACATGGAGAAACATTTTTCTACTTGCAACATAGATGGCCACACATCTCATGAATGCAGGAAAAGTAAAAAGCAAGTCTGGAAACCTAAAGAACAAGAAAATGCATATCAACCGACAAGAGTCGATAATACATATGTTTGAGACTACACCAATTGGGTAAATTTTACAACATATGGTAGATATGGACATATATTTTCTATCTGTATGAGGAAATGGATAAGAAGATCTAGAAACTGGACTAGCCCTTGAATGACATGCTTACACTATCATAAGGTCGATCACTTAAGCAAGGACTGCAAAGACCGAGTGACTGGTCGAATACATCCGTGCATACATTCACTATAAAGTTAGATAGGCTAAGAGGAAGATTGATTGTATGGGTTAATGACTTCCTCATCATCCTCAAGGTGTTCAAAAGATAAATACTAATGAGGAAATCTAAGTCATGCTACCACTAGTGGTATTGATAGAGATAATTCCAGTGAAGTTCAAATTTTATGTTTCATCTATATAAGACTTCACACAAATAATTTTATAGAGGTTCGTGCCATTTTGTATTCTATAAAGAGAGATTGTTCTCTTGGTTGGAAAATGATTATTTTTTAATCTGATTAAGAAGTGTTGATTAATAAGTTGAATTGTCTAGTTTCGTTGGAGTGCTAACAATGGTTATGTTCAAAGATTGGATGGAGGTATGCGCTTCCCCATGACATTATATCATTATTTAGATCCTGGCCCCTATTATTTATGGAAGGTTTATGTTGGAATCTGTGGATTGTTTCCCCCTCAATACTCATTTTGGACCTTTAGAAGGAATGTAACAGGCAATTTTTCCAAGGGAAGTCACTAAATAAGGACTCTTTCTTAAACAAAATTGAAGCAGAAAAAGTCAAAACTATTGTTAGAATAACTCAGAGGGGGGGGGGGGTGAATCAATGGCCTCAAAAATAATTTCAATAATCCAACCAAATATTTATATCTCAAATATAATATCGTCTAGTTATCTTTCATTCCTTCAAGATGTATGCCTTAAATAACTTTAACATTTATATACTGCTTGGTAAGATATATTGTTTATCTTTTCTTAGCCTTTGCCGAGTAGCAGCAATTAAACTTAGTGTTTACCGAACAATGTAGTTTTAGTAATGTGTAAAGTAAACTATCAATGCAATGAAAGGAATACACATTTGACACATGGATTTTTAACGTAGAAACCCTGTTAAGGGAAAAACCACTTGGGATGGTAACCCAAAATTTTCACTTCTGAAGTGAGCTCGGTGAAGAGCCAACCTTGTTTTAAAGGTTACAAACACACTGTTAAGTGTGACCTTGTTAGAGGATTCAAAACTAACAATTTTTACTTTGACCTAGCATTCACTATGTTGTCAACAAGAAAATTTTTTGATACTCTTGAGTATCTCAATACAATAAGAATTGTTAAATCGCACTATGTTAAGAGATTTTCTGAATCAATGGTTAAACTTAAATAGTAAATGATCTGTTCAATAATACAACTTTAACTTGCAGATTTTCAGATCCATTGTTAGTCCAATAATGCCTCTCTGATCAATATGCTCTTCAATTTATTTGCTCCCCTTCTTTCTTCTTTTCGTCTTAGTGAATTCTCTTGCTTTTGTTGCTCAGTGTCTGTAGAATTCTTGGCTCTGTTCTTCAGCCTGTATGTCCAAATCTACATGAAGACTTCTATCTTCACAAAAATTATATTCAACATTACACTCTTTATAATTAATTACTTGTCTCTTTATATAGACATTATTTATCCCTTCAATCTTTTTGTTTTCATCGTAGATCACTTTCTTGATCTGTAAAGCTCGTCATGCTTGCTTTAATCCGTAAATCTCTTCTTCAGATTTATTCCACAAATCTCTCCTTGTTATCTATGATTTTAAATATCTTCTTTGTTTTAGTTCAACTGATCGATGAAAATAAAGCAATCAATAAGTTAACTCTAAATATAGCTCCTGCCAGCTAAGTGTTTTTGTCGCTCTTTATCTTCAGTTCTGATCGGTGATCAACTTCAGTTAGCTCAGTCATTGACTCTAGTTGTCCTTGGTAACAACCTCAGTTATTCTTGATTACTGCAGTGCTCAGTATACACTATGAACTACTCGGTGTTCTCTGTTTGTTGGTGTGCATTGTGCGTCGGTGTGCACTGTCACTCGGTGTACAGTGGCTTTTTATGTTTTAGTGATAACATAAACTTTATCTCTTTAGCTCTTGAAGTCTATGACAATATGTATACAATCAATTAGACTATATCAAGTTGACATCAATGAAAATACAATACATTAACTATTTTAATGTCTTGCATTCACTTTTTCATCCTGGTGATCATCAACTTATCATATTCAAACATTTAATTACTTATAGTTCATCAATCTCTCACTTTTCCATTGATGGCAACACAATATGAAATATGCCATATCATACCAAACTTATTGTTCTATAACCAATTCAAATATCTGACTCTCTGTAAGCTCTTCTAGCTTAGATTTGATTCTTGTAGAGTGCTCTCCCTTTCTTCATTCCCTTTAATGGATAGGTGTAGCAATTTTGTATTTTGCTTATGTCTCTCCCTTTGTTGTAGAATCTCTTCTCCCTTTTTTGGATAGATATGCAGTGTGTGAATATTTCTTCAATTCTCTCCCTTACATGGATGGTTCTTCTCTCTTTGTAGAAACTTCTTTCTCTGATCTTTTCTCTCCCTTTGACTGATTATGATAGATATTTCATTGAATACTTCTCTCCCTTTGAAAAAAATGCAAAATAAAGATATATAATTGAATCTCTTGTCCATCAGCAATACAACTCTGTAATAGCCAACAATATTTCTGGTGTGCGGTTCAAATAAGTACCTTCTTGTACTGATATGTCATTGCAGTACATTATCTCAGCTTGCATCAACATGGTCAATGTTCTGATAATGTGTAGGGTGATTCAGCCTCCTAGTCATCTTAGTGACTAGTAGACAAGGGTTGAACCCCTAGTCTATTCCTCAGGTACTCAAATATATCTTTTGGCAGTGGTTTTGTGAATATGTTTTCTAATTGTTCTTTTGATTTTACATATTTTAGTATCACCTCTTTTTCTTGTACTTGTTCCCTCAAGTAATGATACTTAATAGCTATGTGTTTTTTCTTAGCATGCACCACATGGTTCTTTGAGATATTTATAGCACTGGTCTTGTCACAATAGATAATTACTGGGTCAAGAATTTCTTCATTCATACCTTTCATAAATTGCTTGATCCATGCAATGTTGGAGCAATTTGCAGCACTAGCCACATATTCTTCTTCCACAGTTGATTGATATATGCATCCTTGCATTTTACGTATCCACGTGACAAGTCTGTCACCAATAAAGAATGCTCCTCCTGTTGTGCTCTTTCTATCATCTAAGTTTCTAGCCCAATCGACATTGATATAAACGTGTAGCTCAAAGTTGCCTTATAATTTATTATACCGAAAACCATAGTCTTTAGTATTCTTTAGATATCTTAAGATTCTTTTGACAATAGTCATGTATGATTCCTTGGGACTAGCAGAGAATCTTGCAAATATACCAACGACATGTTCTATATCTGGTCTAGTGGGTACAACATACATTAGTTTTCCAATCATAGATCTGTATAAGGTTCGATTTACCTCGATTGTCTTATCTTGCTTTGTTAATTTGTATCCAGTTGCCATAGGTGTTCCAACTGGTTTGGAGTCATCCATCTTGAAAATATTCATAACTTCTTCGATGTGTTTGGATTGTGTGATGTAGATGCCTTCATCCTGTTGTAGAATCTGTAGACCAAGAAAAAATTTGATCTCTCCAAAAATTGACATCTCAAATTCTTTGCTCATTTCATCAGCAAATGACTTGCATAACATATCATTACCTCCAAATATGATTGTTGATGACAATTATTCAATTGTGTATTGTCATTGATGTTACACATGTATATGCACTTCTATAGTGATGTTACACAAATGTCTTCATCCAAACCGAGCATAGTTAGTGTATGCCAAGTGAATCTCAGAGTTTTCTGAGATTAGTCGGGTATTGAAGAAATTAAATTCTTACCGAGTTCACTCGGGCATTACAGTGAAGGTTGGGTGTTGAAGAATTTCAGTGTTGACCGAGTTAAACAGTTAGTGTCAGCCGACTAACAGATGATTACATTTTATGTTTAATTGGGTATATGAAGCTAACAGATTTGATTTTTATTATTCATTTGGAAGATTATAGAGGCCGAATTGACAAGGTCTATCATATATATATATATAAGGTCAAGTTTGGGTTGTAAAGAAGTAAGTGAGTTAGTGGATGAACATGATATGAAGAGCAGAGGCGAAATCAGATGGGATTCTGATTAAGGACAGGTCATCCAGATAGAGCTGCAATAGAACATTTGATTAGTGAGGATTCAGTTTACAACTAGAGCAAGATCTGAATCAACCAAGACAGTTTCATGTACAATCAGGTCAATCTATTGTTACTTTCCAACAATTGTAGCTGTTATTCAAATCTCTTAACAGAGTAGACTTAACAGTCTTTTGTAAATCCTCTCACAAGGTGACATTTCTATATTGAAGTGTTTGAAGACCTCTAACAAGGCCACTCCTTACAGGGTGATTAAATCCTCTAACAGGCTCACACCTAACAGTGTGTTATTGTAACCTTTAATAGGGTTGGATCTTAACAGGGCTCACTTCAGAAGAGTGAAAAATAGTAACTAGTTGCAATTGGTGTTTTTTCCCACATTGGGTTTCCACGTTAAATATCAGTGTCATCTATGTTCATTTAATTTATGTTTTATGTTTCTCCACATAATCTCTAAAGGATAATTACTTTAAATATCTTAAGATTTATCGGTTCTCTGAGTTACAACATAATATCTTAATTGACCGAGTAATAGTGATATATTGTTTAAGACATTTAAGGGACTTGGATTTGTTTTTAGAGTACAACTAATTCACCCCTCCACTCTCAGTTACTCATCTCATTTCCAACAATTGGTATCAGAGCTCCAACTGCTTGCATGGAAGGTTTAAAGGCCTAATCTAAATATTAGAGATGTCTTACAGAAGGGATATCCCCAAGATTAACAAAGTCAACTTTCAAACATGGCAAGAGCTGATGAAGCTACATCTATCTACTATTGGAGATAGTGGTTTGCAATTCCTAGATAAAAAATATGTGGAACCACCGGTACCTTTGACTGTGGAACAAATGGTGGATAGGAAGAATCATAACATAATGATGATTGATATAGCTTCTTCATTCAGCTACTCATAATTTGATGAAGTCAAGGACTCCCCTACTTCCTTTGATATGTGGAACAAACTGCATGATATTTATGGAGGAGATGCAAATTTAAAGAGAGAAAAAGTAGAAAGTCTCAGAGGTCAGTTTGATATGATGAAAATGAAAGAAGGAGAAAATATTACAAAATACAGTGAAAGAATCAAGAAAAGTGTAAGTGCCATTAGAGCCGTAAGTGGAACAATTGAAGATACTACAGTGATCATTAAGGTATTGAGAACTTCACTTCCTATCTATGAAATTAGAGTTTTAGCTATTCAAGAGATGAGGTGCAGTAATGATATATCTCTAGATGCACTAATTGGAAGGCTATCATCATTTGAGTTAGACAATTTTGACAATTACTCTCCTAACACTAGCAATCTTGAGTCTGCATTCAAAGCTAAACTAATCCTTGGAAAGAAGGATAGATACTCTAAAATCAAACAGAATGGTAGTGATACTGATGATGAATCTCATGACGAAGATATGGAAATCATTGAAACACTACTTGCAAAGAGAGATGCCAAAGGAAAAGGTAAATACAAAGGAAGAATACCATTGATTTTCTTTTCATGTAATGAGGTTGGTCACATTGCTGCTAAGTTTCCTAACAAAGATGACAAAGATGAGATAAAGTTCAACAAATATAAAGGCAAGAAAGATTTCAATAGCTACAAAAACTACAAGGACAAAGGTAAGAAATATTTTTATATTGCTAAAGATTTTGATAGTGATGAAGATGAAGATGAAATGGTTTACATTGCTATTAAGGATGAGTCATATAATGAAGACGATGAAAAAACTGCAATGTTCTCTCATATTAGCGAAAATGACACTTGGATAATTGATAGTGGTTGTTTGCACCACATGACTGGTGATAAAATAAAATTTGAAACTCTTGAGCACTATGATGGTGGGAGAGTCAGTTTTGGGAATAATGAACCCTGCTATGTGAAGGGTAAAGTTTGCATTTCTTTAACTGAAGAAATTAAATCTGATCATGCTTATTGGGTTGAAGAACTAAGGAAAAATCTACTAAGTGTGGAACAACTGAATAACATTGGTCTCAAGGTAGAATTCATGAATGGTAAGGCCAAGCTCCTAGATGGTAAAGGAAACCTAGCCAGAATTGGCAAGCAAACATAAGGTAATCTATTTTATCTTGATCTCAATGAAGTTCATGTTTTATTGCACAAGCAGAAGAAAGTTGGTTATGGCATAAAAGGCTACATGATGTGAACTTTGATAACCTAGTTAACATAAGCAAAAACATAAGAGTAAGAGGTATTCATGTTTTAAAGAAAATCAAATTGGTAACATGCAAACAATGCCAAATTGGGAAAATGAGCAAATCTAGTTTCAAGAGAAAAAACTATAATACTAAAGAAGTCTTGGAATTGGTACATACTGATCTGTGTTGACCAATTGAGACATCAAGTTACACTAGAGAGAAATATTTCATTCTATTTTTTGATGATCATTCCAGAATGATGACTGTTATGTTTCTCAGAGAAAAATCAGAAGCTTTTCAAAAATTCAAATGGTACCTTGCCAGAGTTGAAAAGGAAACAGGAAAGAAACTGAAGTACCTAAGATCTGATAGAGGAGGAGAATTCATTTCTAATGAATTCGATGAATTTTTCAATGAAAGAGGAATCAAGAGACAAGTATATGCCCATGGTACACCACAAAAAAATGGTATAGCAGAAAGAAGAAACATATCTATCATGGATTGTGCAAGAACCTTAATGATTGAAAAGAATGTTGCTACCAAATAATGGAAGGAAGCCATCAGCACTGCAATTCACACCTTGAACAGAGTTCACCTGAAGAAAGGTACTGAGAAGAAACCTTTTGAATTATGGTATGGCTATAAACCTAATGTTTGTTATTTCAAAGTATTTGGAAGTAGATGTTACATCTTAAAGGAAGCAAGAAATGGAAAATTTGATGTAAAAGGAGATGAAGGCATATTCCTAGGCTACTCTTGTAAAAGAAAAGCATATAAATTCTTGAATCTTGCTACTCATAAAGTCATCGAGAGTGTACATGTAAAGATTGATGATTTTGCAGAAAGATGTGAAGAACAAAGCAGTAAAGAGCCTGAGGACTACAGAAACTTTGTGAACTATGAACCTGATACTATACCTAAGACACAAGCAATGGTAATTAGACATAAATCCTATCAACCATTGAATTTAGTAGTACAAACTATGTTACAAACTGTGCAATCTAAGCTACTAGCATAGAAAACTGAGTCTCAGACAGAGGGAACCAAGTCTCAGACAAAAGAAACCAAGTCGCAGATAATGACACCCAAGTCTCAGACAATGGAACCCGAGCATCAGACATAAGAACAAGACATAATATTTGAGCATGGTAAACATAGTGGAGCAAGCCCAAAATCAAGAAGGAAGGATCCTGTACTTGCCAAATATATCAGAAGGCATCATTCACTTGAGAAAATAATTGGAGATTAGACATAAGGTATAATGACAAGGAACAAAATTAAAGGTTTATGTTTTCTTAGTGAAATTGAACCTAAATCTATCAATGATGCATTGAATGATGAAAGTTGGATAGAAGCAATGAATGAAGAAATTGAGTAGATAGAAAAGAATAAAACATGGACTCTTGTACCTAGACCAAAAGACAAGAATGTAATTGGTACTAAGTGGGTTTTTAGAAACAAGATGAATGAAAAAGGTGAAGTTTCTAGAAATAAACCCAGATTAGTATGTAAAGGATATGCTTAAGAAGAGGGTATTGATTATGGAGAAAATTTTTCTCCTATTGAAAGACTTGAAGGAGTTAGAACTCTTCTAGAATATGCTGTACACAAAGGATACAAGGTATATAAAATGTATGTAAAGCCTGCATTCTTGAATGGAATCCTAGAAGAAGAAGTCTATATTGAGAAACTTGAAGGGTTTGTAGATCCTAATAAGAGGAACATGGTCTACAAAATGCACAAAGCCTTGTATGGACTGAAGCAAGCTCCCAGAGCCTGGTATGAAAGACTGCATGGTTACCTAGTAAGTATTGGATTTCAGAGAACTAATGATAATTATAGCTTGTACATCAAAGAAGGCCCTAAAGAAAAGATACTATTAGTAGAGATATTTTTTGATGATATATTATTCACTGGATATGATGATTTATGCAAAGCATTCTCTGTAGCTATGAGTAAGGAATTTGAGATGTCTATGTTTGGTGAAATCAAATTCTTTGTTTGTTTACAAGTCCATCAGATGCAGGATGGTATCTACATTACTTAGTCAAAATACATCAAAGAAATACTGAAGAAATTTGGAATGAAAGATTCAAGGCCAGTTGGGACACCTATGTCTACTGGACATAAGTTGTCTAAGGATGATGATTCAAAGGAGGTAAATCAGACTACCTAAAGGTCCATGATTGGTAAACTACAATATGTTGTTCGCACTAGACCTGATATTGCATTAGAAGTTGGTATTGTTGCAAGGTTTTCAGCTAATCCTAGAGAAAATCATTTGATGGCTATCAAAAGGATTATGAGATATCTTAAAGGTACTGAAGATTATGGATTATGGTATAAGAAAGGAGGAAACTTTGACTTGAGGACTTTTAATGATGTTGATTAGGAAGGCAGTGTTGAGGATAGTAAGAGCACAAGTGGTGGAGCATTCTTTCTTGGAAATAGGTTAGTCTCGTGGACTAGTAAGAAATAGAACTACATTTCTCAGTCTATAGTAGAGGCAGAGTATGTTGTTACAGCAGTCAATAGTTCAAATATCATACAGTTCAAATAGCTGTTGTGAGGTATGAAGGAAGAAATCAAAGAACCAGTTTTTATTTACTGTGACAACACTAGTGCTATTAACATTTCAAAGAACCCAGTGATGCATACCAAGACCAAACATATTGCATTAAAGTATCATTTCTTGAGAGAATTGGTTCAGAACAAGGAAGTAAGGTTGGAATATGTGAATACTAAAGAACAAGTTGCAGTCACATTCACCAAGCCTTTACCTAAGGATGAATTCCTATATCTCAGAGGAAAGCTAGGGGTGATTCCCCCAACTGGAGCTCACTAAAGAACAGTTTAGTGATGCATCAATTGAGCTACAAAACAAATCAAACATGTTGATGTAGATTGTCAGAGATCATTGCATATGAATCAATACATTTAGGTACATTACAACTTCATTGGATATGTCAGTTGGTTTCTTTGGAATTGGTTGTCAAAGAGGGAGAGATTATTATATGTCATAATGATTACTGATGGAGAAATTGATGACAAAGGGAGAACTTTATCAAAGACAAAGATTGATGTAAAAGGGAGAATTTTTTATTTTAGTTGTTGTTGACAGATGGAGTCTTATGGATGTGAATCAGAATGAAGCTAAGGACATTAATATAATTTGATTCATCTTACTGTTTCTCTAAAATTATTTTTACTATGACATGTTGTGTTTCCATCAATGCTAAAGAGGGAGATTATTGATGACAGTTAATCAATTGTGTATTGTCATTGATGTTACACTGTATATGCACTTATGTAGTGATGTTACACAAATGTTTGCATCCAAACCAAGCATAGTTAGTATATGCCAAGTGAATCTCAGTGTTTTTTGAGCTCATTTGGGTATTTTAGAAATTCAGTTCTTACTGAGTTCACTCGGGCATATAGTGAAGGTCGGGCGTTGAAGAATTCCAGTGTTGACTAAGTTAAACAGTTAGTGTCAGATGACTAATAGATGATTACATTTTATGTTTAATTGGGTATATGAAGCCGACAGATTTGATTTTTATTATTCAGTTGGAAGATTATAGAGACTGACTTGACAAGGTCTATCATATATATATAAGGTCAAGTTTGGATTGTAAAGAAGTAAGTAAGTTAGTGGATGAACATGATATGAAGAGTAGAGGGAAAATCAGATGGGATTCTGATTAAGGAAAGATCATCCAAACAGAGCTGCAATAGAACATTTAATCAATGAGGATCCAATTTACAACCAGAGAAAGATATGAATCAGCAAAGACAATTACATGTACAATCAGGTCAATCCATTGTTACTTTCTAACAATTGTAGCAGTGATTCAAATCTCTTAATAAAGTAGACTTCATAGTCTTTTGTAAATCCTCTCACAAGGTGACATTTCTCTATTAAAGTGTTTGAAGACCTCTAACAAGGCCACTCCTTATAGGGTGATTAAATCCTCTAATGGGGTCACACCTAACAGTGTGTTATTGTAACCTTTAACAAGGTTGGCTCTTAATAGGGCTCACTTCAGAAGAGTGAAAAACAGTAGCTAGTTGCAATTGGTGGTTTTTCCCATATTGGGTTTCCACGTTAAATATTGGTGTCATCTATGTTCATTTACTTTATGTTTTATGTTTCTTCACATAATCTCTAAAAAGATAATTACTTTAAATATCTTAATATTGATTGGTTCTCTGAGTTATAGCAGAATGTCTTAATTGACCGAGTAATAATGATATATTGTTTAAGATATCTAAGGGAATTGGATTTGTTTTTGGAGTAACTAATTCACCCCTCCCCTCTTATTTACTCATCTCATTTCCAACAATGATATCATCAACAAATATCTCAGCAATCAAACTCTTATCATCAGTTTCTCCTTTCAAAGATAGATTACTATTATCACTTATTCTAACAAATATAATACTAATGATATAAGAGTGAAGTATTTCATACCATGCTCTCGATGCTGGTTTAAATCCATAAAAGGCTTTGTGTATTCTACAAACCATGTTTCTCTTGTTAGGATCAACAAACCCTTCAGGTTGTTCAATGTATACCTCTTCTTCCAGTATTCCATTTAGAAATGCAAATTTAACATCCATTTGGTATACTTTGAATCCTTTGAAAGAAGCATAAGAAAGTAGAATTCTTACTCATTGTAGTCTAGAAACAGGTGCAAAGGTTTCTCCATAGTTAATACCTTCTTCTTGTGCATACCCTTTACATACCGATCTTTCTTTGTTCCTTGTGACTTCTACATTCTCATTCATTTTGTTTATGAATATTCATTTGGTACCAATGACATTTTTGTCACTCAGTCTAGGTACTAATGTCCATGTCTTATTATTCTCAATATATTCAATCTCTTCATTCATTGCACTAACCCATTCTTTATTCTCAAGTGCAATATTAAGATATTTAGGCTCAAAATCACAAATCAAACATGTAGTGTTAAGTGACTTACTTCTTGTTCTCATTCCAGCTCTTTTGTCTCCAATGATTTGGTCCTGTGGATGGTGTGTTCTGAAATATTTAGCAAGTACAGGTTCAGATATTTGTTCATCATTATGATCATTATTTTGATCTTCATTATCACTTGATTCAACATTGTGAGCATTTTCTTGATTCTCGATGTGTGCAGCCTATTGCTCGGTTGCATTGTTTTTTCGCTCAGTAGCATTACAATGTTTCTCAGGCAGAGTGTCAAGTTCATCAATGTAGACAAATGTGTTGTAATCTTTTGGTTCCTTTCTTTTATCCTCATAATTTTTCTCAGCGGATTCATCCACTTTAACATTTGCACTTTCAATGATTTTGTTAGAAGATTTGTTAAGACATTTATAAGCTTTTCTTTTGGTAGAATATCCTAGAAATATTCCTTCATCACTTTTAAAGTCAAGTTTCCCATTTCTATCATCTTTCAATATATAACATTGACTTCCAAGAATTCTAAAGTAACTCACATTTGGTGTGTATCCATACCATAGCTCATAAGGTGTCTTATTGGTATCTTTCTTCAATTGAACTTGGTTTAGTGTATAGACAACAGTACTTACAACTTCTCTCCAGACATGGTTGGGTTTTGACATACTCGGTAAGCCTCTTAATTTTCATTTCTTGCTTATCCTAACCATGTTGTCAAAATTCACATGACATAACCTTTTATGCCACAGTCAAATGTCTTCATTTCTAGCCAATAAACAAGTGGTCTCAATATTATCAAGATAGAATAGGTTACCTTTTGTTTGTTCACCAGTACCAATCAACCTTCCTATTCCATTATAGATCTTTTCCTTTTTGTTCTCAAATGCAACTCGGTGTCCTTTGTTATTCAGCTGTGAAACACTCAATAGATTATAGTTAAGTCCATTCACCCAATATGCATTTTCACATCTGATCATATTATTCAACATGATGGTTCCTTTTCCTTCAACTAGGAAAGGTGAGTTATTACCCAGCCTAACTGATCCACCATTATAATATTCAAAAGTTTCAAACTTTTCCTTATCTCCAGTCATGTGGTGAGTACAACCACTATCAATAATCTAGACATCATTTTCGATAACTTTAGATATGAGTGCAGTTTCAACATACCTTTCTTCTTCGTCTGAATCTTCCTTAATAGCAAAAAATACTACCTAAACATCTTCATCAGACTCGGTGTCAGTATTTTTAGGTTTGTTCTCAACCAGGTAACAAGCCTTCTTTCCTTTGTCCTTATAGTCTCGATTATCTCTTTTATCAGAGTGTCAGTTGCTTCTGTAGTCTCAGTCATCGCTTATGTCAAAGTTTTTTTCATAAGATCTGTCATTGTTTCTTTCATCCTTTCTCTTGTTAGGACATCTAGCAGAAACATGTCCAATTTATTTTCAATAAAAGCAGACCAATGGTAATTTACCTTTGTATCTTCATTTACCTCTTTGCAATATTCTAGCTATTAGTGCTTCAATTTCATCAAGTTCTTGTTCATCACTATTACTTTAACTATCATTTCTCATAGTGTTTTTATTACTAGATTTGCCTTTTTTAGAGAAGATTTGAATGCAGACTCAATAGTTGGTAAGACATTGTTGTCATAGTTGTTCATCTCAAATGAAATAAGTCTACCGATCAAACTATCAAGAGTAACTTTGTTATTTGCTACTGCTCTCATTTCTTGAATTGTAGATACTCTAATATCATAAACAAGCAGTAAGGTTCTTAGAATTTTATTTACCTCTATTTCTTCCTCAAGTACTCCTCCTACTCCTCAGATAACATTAACAAATTCTTTGATTATTCTACTGTACTGAGTGATTTTCTCTCCTTCTTTAATTCTTAGGTCATCAAAATTTCATCTTAGGCTTTCAGCTTTAGGCCTCAGCACATTTGTATCTCCTCCATGTACTAGCTTGAGTTTGTCCCACATTTTCTTTGCAGTGGTGCATGATTTGACATCTTCAAGTTCAACATCAGATAGTGAAGAAGCAAATTCTATCATCATAGAATTGTGTTCATTTTTATCTCTTAATTGGTCAATAGTTAGAGGTCCAGTATGTGCAATATATTTAGTATCCAAGTATTGTGTGACAACATTTCCAAAACCTGATAGATAGAGTGTTATCCTGCTTTGCCATGATGCAAAGTTGTCTTTGTTCAACTTAGGCACATCCCTTTTGCTCATCTTGTAATCTTTAGCTTGAGTCTATAAAATCTCTTCCAAGCACTAAATAACTAATACCAATTGCTAGAATAATTGAGGGGGGGGGGGTGGGAGGGTGAATCAGTGGCCTTAAAATAAATTACAATAATCCAACCAAAAATTTATATCTCAAATATAATATCATCTAGTTATCTTTCAGTCCTTCAAGATGTATGCCTAAATAACTTTAACAATTATAGACTTCTTGGTAAGATATATTGTTTATCTTTGCTTAGCCTTTACCGAGTAGCAGCAATTAAACTTAGTATTTACCGACCAATCCAGTTTTAGTAATGTGTAAAGTAAACTACCAATGCAATGAAAGAAATACACATTTGACACATGGATTTTTAACGTGGAAACCCTATTAAGGGAAAAACCACTTGGGACGGTAACCCAAAATTTTCACTCTTGAGAAGTGACCTCAGTGAAGAGACAACCCTATTAAAGGTTACAAACACACTATTAAGTGTGACCTTGTTAGAGGATTCAAAACTAATAGTTTGTATTTTGACCTAGCATTCACTATGTTGTCAACAAGAAAACCTTTTGATACTCTTGAGTATCTCAATACAATAAGGATGGCTAAATCCTACTCGGTTAAGAGATTTTTTGAATCAATGGTTAAACTGAAATAGTAAATGATCTATTCAATAATACAACTTTAACTTGCAGATTTTCAGATCTATTTCTAGTCTAATAATACCTCTCTGATCAATATGCTCTTTAATTTCTTCTCTCCCCTTCTTTCTTCTTTTCTGCTCAGTGAATGCTCTTGCGTTTGTTGCTCGGTGTCTACAGAATTCTTGGCTCTATTCTTCATATCTGCATGAAGACTTCTATCTTCACCTAAATTATATTCAACATTCCTCTCTTTATAATGAATTACTTTTCCCTTTATATAGACTTTATTTAGCCATTCAATCTTTTTTTTTTTTTTTATCGTAGATCACTTTCTTGATTTGTAAAGCTCACCATGCTTGCTTTAATCCGTAAAGCTCTCCTTCAAATTTATTCCACAAATCTCTCCTTGTTATCTGTGCTTTAAATCTCTTCTTTTTTTAGTTCAACTGATTGATGAAAATAAAGCAATAAATTAGTTAAATCTAAATATTGCTCCTACCAGCTAAGTGTTTAAGTTGTTCTTTATCTTCAGTTCTAATCGGTGATCAACTTCAGTTAGCTCAGTCATTGACTCTAGTTGTCCTTGGTAACAAATTCAGTTATACACTATGAACTGTTCGGTATACACTATGAACTGCTTGGTGTGCATTGTCTGTCAGTGTTTACTGTCACTCGATGTACACTGGATTTTTATGTTTTACAGATAACATAAAATTTATCTCTTTAACTCTTGAAGTCTATGACAATATGTATATGATAGATAAGATTATATCAAGTTGACATCAATTACAATACAATACAATAACTGATTTAATGTCTTGAATTCACTTTTGCATCCTAGTGATCATCAACATATCATCTTCAAACATTTAATCAATTATAGTTCATCAACTATGAACTCCCAAATCAAAGCTCAGTGCTCCTTTCAAAAGTTTAATACTGGTTAGGATGATTGCATTCTTAAGAGGTGGTTTGGTCTTAAGGCCACCCCAAACCTTAGGCTAAGGAGGACAATAAAGTCATATTTCTAGACAAAAGTTTGTTTGGTCTCCTCCTAGTAGTGGGTGGTATAAACTAAACTTTGATGTGGCCTCCAACTTGGTAACCCGAGCCCATCACAAGTTGGTTGCATAATACACTTAGAAGGAGGCTTAATTTTTGCCATATTGGCCAAACCATTAGAGGAAGATACCAACAACATGGAATAATTCAAAGCCTTTTTGTCAGGGTTGTCCTTATGTAAGGAGCTTAATTTATCAAATGTGGAGATTGAAGGAGACTCTTTCATCACTATTAATGTAGTTACATCAAAATCGACCCCCAATTGGAGACTTAAATCAGTTTTGGATGCTATCTTAAACCTCTTGTACATAATTGTATGCAAGTGACCATTAACCACATATATAGAAACTAAAAGATAATTTTATAGAAAATGAATGAAAAAGCTGGGAGCAGAAGGCAAATTCTTTAAATAAACATTTTGAGAACACTTCTCCTTTCTCTTCCCCTTCAATGAAAGATGTGAAGACGTCATGAGGCGCTGACAAGGTAGAGGAGGGCTATGAGACCCATGAGGACTTCAAAATCAAAGGATCTTCTTCTCCTTCAGACTTAGGCAGTTAGGAGTGTTTCAATATTCTCAGACTCGCAAGAGGCAGAAATTTTGGTGACCTTGGAATCACAACAACAATATTAAATCATGAGGCTTCTGGAGGATTCTTGCATAGTGTTCTTCAGATTTGGTATTGGCTAGATGTTGTTTGATATAATTATACTTTAGTTGTAGGTTGTATGAGATATAACCTGAGGTTTTCTTATTGGTTCTTTCCTCCCAGTATGCTTTTTAACTAGGTCTGATGTACTTTTATTACAATTAATAAATTTCATTTCAGCTTTGGCCCCTTATCCGTAAAATAGAAAAGTTGAATAAGAATAGTTGATCAATGCTAGAATTGACATTTAACCATAGTTATTCAATAGATTTTGAGGTTGAGAAGTTTTTTAGACTTTGTTAGTTTTTCTCATATTCCTAGGGATTGGAATCGAGTAGTGGATTGTGTGGAAAGATGGGCATTTGAATGAATGTAGAGTTCAAATATTACAGATAATAGATATTTGCCTTTTGATTTATCTTATATGTTAGATAAAATAGTTATGAAAAATATAAAAGATTAATTGGTCATTATTGTTGAGCTATTCGTCATTCTTTCTTTGTAGATCTCTTTTAAATTTAATTAATTTATCCTTTTGTGTGAAAGAAAATATCATTGTTTGAAAACACCCATAAAAATTATAAACAAAAAATAAAGAATAAGAAAAAGTTTAACTTAAATTAAAAAAATTCCTAATTTGTAAACCAATCTACAATGAAATATAGAATAAAACATAAAAATTTCTGAAGTGAGAAACAAAACCTGAACTAAATTATATTGAAAAAACCTACCCTCAATCAATAGTTATTAATCATAAAACTCTTATCTAACACCATGGGAATAAGGATGAAACAATAGCCATGAAAAAATTAAAGATATTAATTAGTTGATTATGATTTTTCAAAATAATAATGCTTGAAATTGAAATTATTTTATTTTATTTATATTGCTTATTTTAGTTTGTTTCAAAAAAATTTAAACTTTAGTACTATAGACACCTAAATTTGGTCAGGTGTACTTAATCAAATCAAATAGTAATTTACCAAATCAAATGGAAGATAATCAAATCAAATGGGACTAAATCACATCAAAATCAAAGGATCAATTAATAAATATATCAACTAATTAATCTAAGCCTAAAAAGGATTAATCAAAACTATGTAATGATTTAATCAATTAGTTATATAGTTTAAATATAAAAAAAAAATCAATCCATTCCCTTACATGGCTAATTTAATTAATTAATTGAATTAATAAAATCCTATTTTCTTCCAACAAAGGAGACAAGAATTTGAAGAGCCAATGAGAATCAAGAATTGAAAGCACATGGATCAATCCAAAATTTGCAATCTTGATCACTCATTTGACCCTTTAACATCCTCACCACTCAATTTGTCTCTTTGTCCCAACCTTTGAGACCAACATTTAAATGGTCTCTCCATTTGAAACCATTTGAAAGCCTTCAACTCAACAAAGCTTAAATCATGATAAACTTAACTCTACTCCCTACCCTTGGGAAATCCTATAAATACCAAACATTTTGAGAGCATTTAGGATCCTAGACATTCATGAGCAATTACATCTACACTATAGAGAAATCACTTTTAAGTCATAGTATATTTTACCATAATACTGCAATTTGAGAGTAAAATAGAATGAATTGTATGACAATTTGAGAAGTTGAGAGCTATATTAGGCATTATCAAACATCATTTTCTCATTCTAGGACTATCACTAATGGAGATTAAGGCTAAGAGCTTTATTAGCTTGCTTAGCTAGAGAACCATGGAATGCTTATTGTTAATTTGCCAATTCTTTGATTAAATTTAGATTATCTTTCTATATAATTTATAGATTTCAAACTAATTTCATGAAGGTATAGTTTCTATATACACAAATGGCACCCACCGTGGGGTTTTAAACCTCTAATTTCTATTTTTCATCTTAATTTGCATATTTTTGTATTTCTTCTTGTTGTATTTTGCAATTTACAAGTAAAGCAATGCCTGTGAGGTAAATGTTCATGTGTATGCACAACGAAGCCATGCCTACAATCCTTCTCTTTTATGTCTTAAACTTATTTCACCACATACAAATCCTGAAGTCATGCCTTTACACAGTCAAATCACACCTGTCATCTTTCCTTTGCCGCGTGTAATTTTTTTATTTTAGGCATTTAATGCTCTATTTTAATGCATTTTATGTGTTATTTTACGCCTGATCATGTTAAATAGCGCATAGTAATTTGTTAAATGCCACATAAAATTCTACAAAACAACGCATAGACAACAGTAAAGTGTCGCTTATTCTCCTGTTAAATGACGCGTAGAGTTCTCTCTATTTTTCAAATTGTAGCTTATTAAAATCAGAAAATTAATACTTTGTGTTTTCTGATTTACAGATGAGCAGACATCCTAAGGTACAAAAACTAGAGTAGAGATTTTACAAAGAGAACACAAAGGTAAGAATTCTTGAAAAACATACAAAATAAATTCACAATTCATCTATTTTGGAAATCCTATAAGGCGAAGAGGAGAATATTTTTGAGCATTTTGTCAAAATTTTGAAAGCTTATAAAATCAAGTTTCCTACATTGAATTGAGATTAAAATTGTTAGGATCTTTAAGGAATTTTCAAATTTAGAAAAGATCCTTAAATTTTATTATTTCAATTTTCTTTGGTTTTCCTTCATTTGTTGGTTGTGTTGACTAACTTTGTTGGAGGAGAAGGAGAGGGAACGATCACCACTAGTTGAGTTAAAAAATCAAGAAAAACAATCATAAATGTGCCTAGTCTTTGCTAGCTACATGAAGAGGTTTTCTTAACAAGCTTGCATTTTTCTTAAATTATGTCTAATTTGTGGCCTAGTATTGTTCAGCAAATGAGACATTAGGCCTATGCTCTCAACTCTTGTAGTTAATCAAAATGTCAAACATGTCAAATTTGGGGATGGAAAGAAAGGCTAAGGAATGAACCAAATATTTTCTTTTTAAAACCTCCTTGTCAAGAGGTTGAAATTAACCATTTTTTAAAAGTGTTTGGTGGAGAAGAAAGTAGTAGGGATATGCTCTTCACTCTTTGAGTGAATCAAACTCCTAAACCTACCTATTCAAATCATTTCTTGCTTTAATATGAATATGTTAGAGCTATAGAGGGCCTGCAACCCAAATACATCCTTACAAGGATGGTGAGAGGGAACCACCCAAGTGGGAGACAACCATCTTAGTCATGGTAAAATCCAACCCACAATAATAAAAATGCATTCATCCTCAAAAGGGTGGGTAACAAACTGGTGTTGATAATTTTCACTTCCTCTAGTAGTCCTTCAGGATTGTGCAAAATAATAATTTTATGCGTGTGGAAGGCCCTTGTAATGGGGGTATAAGAGAATAATCATTTGTTTGAATGGAAATTACATTAAAACCTAGTTAAGTAGCAAGCTTTCATCTTAAAGCCATGTTAAGAGCCAAATTTGACCTTAGGTAGCATGTTTAGAAGTTTTTCTTGTCAAGACACGTGAAAACATCCAAGAACATACACTTTGTGTGGTTTAGGATTAGAGAAATAATTTTTTCTATGTGGGTTGTGTTTGTTTCTATATTTTCTAAACAAGAAAACATCCTGGAAATCTGATCACAAATTAAAATTTTTTAAAAAATCCATCAAACAATGATAGATACTTTTTATGGTTAAGTGATGCTTATTGACCTTCTTGTCATGCGTACCAAGTGTTATGTGGTGCTTAACAACCCAAGTGGTGTGTACCAAGTTTTAAACTGCACGTAGTCATCTTCCAAGTGGCGCATAAAATGGTCAAGTACCACGTACCAATAATCAAGCAATGAATACTAAGTGCCAAAGTTGTGCGTAACATCATTCCAATGAGTGTGTAAAGATAATTGAAGTACCGCATATCAAGAATAAAAAAACACATACATATTGACATGGTAAAACAGGAGGCCTTTCCTGAGCGTTTTGGAAAATTTTTAATTCATAATTGGATGACCTTTTGGAAGTTCTATGTGTGTATCATCTTGTATGATCAGAATCCTTCATATTTGGAATATTCAAAATCATTTTTAGGGATTGATTAAAGGGATAATCCAAGAAATATTTGATTCATGCTAATGCCAGCTTTCACTAGATCCCACTACATCAAGTCTACCTTGTTATATGATGGTACATATCTAAGGCAAGAAATTCCTTTCCCAAGTGATATATTCACCTCCTTACAATGAATGATTAAACCTACAAAAGAGGTGGAACCAAATAGGATGTATTTTCCTTTTGGTAATATGGATCCCGGTCTCATTAATCCTTTCAACAAGGACACAAATAATAATCAAAATAGTGGAAATACAAAGGTTAATAATAATGGGGGTAATGGGGGAGGAATTGACCCTAATAACCAAGGGGTTGACAACAATGGAGGAAATAATGATGCTCAAGGTGAGGAGGCTACCGAGGAAAGACTAAACAAAATAGTGCAAAGCCCATTCTTCATGAAACTCATGGAGAATGTTCTAGAAAGAGATATGGAGAATCACTTCTTTGACCTAGCACAACCAAGGACAAAAATTCCCCATGATTATGATGTGGATAAATTGAAAATGAAAGAAGATGAAACTAATCCCATCGATATCATGAAAACAAATTTTAAGTTATTCCAAATGCAATTGGATAGCATGAAACAAATGGGGGTTCCTAAACCCTTTTTAATCAAATAATTATGTCCTTTTTCATTTGATAAAACCCTAATTATGGTGTCATTCCCTACTAATGCAATTTTTCCCAAGTATGAAAAAATACAAAGGGGCATCTAATCCATAAGATCACCTACAAGAATTTTGTGCATTGAGCTTGGAGTTCATGCATGACACAACCTATTTAATGTGATTATTCCCAAGAATCCTTGGAGGAATGGTGATGGAGTGGTTTTCTAAACTACCCTCCAGTATTCATACTTTCAAAGAATTGGCTTCTAAATTTGTGACACACTACTCCTACAACATCAAACAAAAAGTGACAATGATTAAATTATGTAATATGAAGCAAGGCGATGGAGAAGGGTTATTACTTTTCCTATAAATAAGGAGATAGTTATTTTCTCGATACCCTCAAAGTGTTCCCGAAATGGGAATGATGCACATTTTCATAAATAGCTTGAATACAGAAATGAATTACCGATTGAGATTACAATTCCCACATTCTTTCCAATACCTAATAAAAAAAGGAGTCACAAAAGAGAAAGTGTTAATGAAAAGTGGAGAAATCAAACTCTAAAAGGACAACAAAAATTCCAATAATCACAACACTTCTAATAGCAACAACAATAGAGTTCCTCCTAATAATAACCATTTTTGGATCAAGAATACTAACAAGGGTTTGGTAAATGGATTTGTGGAAGAAAACAACTTAAAACATACTCCCTTCAATCTCACGCAAGGATCTAATCAAGCTAACAATTTGAATCAAGCACCTAAGGTTCCCTTCAATAATTATAACAATTTTGGGAACAAGCAAGAGGCTAGCAAGCCTTAACCCTTCTTTGCTCCATCTCCTAGAATAAAATTCACTCTTGGGTGAACCTCTTGAAAATGTGTTGAGAACCCTCATTGCGAATAAAATTATTGACTTACCTAAATCTCATCCTTATGAGCCACAACTGAAACCGTCTTGGTGGAGTGATTCAAACCATTGTGAATACCATCGTAATAGAGGACATAAGAAAAATGATTGTATGCAATTGAAAAATGTGGTGCAAGACCTCATAGATAATGGAGTGATTAAAGTGGAAGGACCCCAAAATAGTGAAGATCACACAGCTTTTAAAATACCTTTCTTCAAACATGAGAAAGGAGAATCTTCAAATACTAACAACAATGTAAATAATTCAATGGGTAACAAAAAGTCAACTTTACCCATAGCTATGATAATATTATCAATGCCCTATAAGGACATAACAATACTATCAATGTTGTGGTGGTGAAGGAACAACCTAGAAAAGAGATCTCTAATGTTGTCGCTAGGGGGAAAGCAATAAGGATAACCCTACAAGGAATTTCTGCTAAACCTTTTGGTCCTACTCAAGCAACCACTTTGACAAAAAAAACACCTTCTTAACTGAATCCCTATTGCTTAGTGGATTAACTGCAAAAGACACCAGCTCAAATTTCTATCTTTGAGCTATTGAAACTTTCACCTAATCATAAGGAAATATTGGAGAAAGACCATGTGGAAATGAACATTCCTAAAAAATTGGAGGAAGAAAGGTTTTAAAACATGGTGGTTCATCTCATTACACCTCATTGTCTATCATTTTCTGAGAAAGATGACATGTCTATAAATCATCCTCAAAACCTCCCATTGCATATAGAGGTTTTGATCCAAAAGCACTGTGTCAAAAGAGTCCTCATTGATGGAGGAGTTGGTCTAAATATTTTCACCTTGAGTCTAGTTAAGGCTTTAGAGTTATCAAAATCATCCATTAATCCAAAGAAGAAAATCATCATCAAAGCTTATGATGAGGAGGAGAGGTCTTCCAAAGGAATGGTATTTTTTCCCATTCAAGTGGGCCCGATAAGGAAGGATACCATTTTTCAAGTACTAGATATGAAATTAACTTATAAAATTTTGTTCTAGGGAGGCCATGCATTCATGAAATGCAAGTGATGCCTTCAACATATCACCAATGTATCAAGTTTCCATACATGGGTGAGGAAATTACTATTGGAGGAGACTCAAATCCCTTTCAATATTGTAACATGGTGAAACCTATACATTAATTATTTATTCGACACAATAGAGAAGGAGCCATTTCTCATGCAATCATTGAAGAAACTAAGGAAGAAGGAACTGGTTCAAAATTGAATGTTGATTCTACCTTAATTAAAAATGAAACTAACTTATCCACATTGACTAAGGGAAAACAGAAGGTTAGTTTTGAAGCTGAAAGTTCTAATCACCTTTCGATAAAAGTTTATACTCCAAGGGAAGAAATTTTGAAAACTTCTAGGGTTGAAAGAGAATAAGCCAAAGAGGAAAATTATCAAAAGATGAATGAAATGATGCACAAGTTTGAAAAACAATGTAAAATACATCAAAAAGGAGTGGGAGATTATTTAGTTTCATTATTTAACTTACCCACTTCTCCAAGGACACATGGAAAACCTTCTAGTTCTCATCCACCTAAAAAGTAAAAGTCTCATTTTGTGAGAGAAAGTGATCAATCATCCTTAGAGAAAGAAGACAATGAAGTCTTGCAATGGCTTTAGAAAGATGAGGATAGTACAAACGTTCCAATTGAGAGAATTCAACATATCAACAGTCAAACTGATCAATATGGAAAAGGATTCCAAAATATTGAAAAGATGGGTTACAAGGGGAGAGGACCCCTAGGAATAAGAAACAAATGCTTGTTAGAACCCATTCAACCTCCTCGGAGATCCAAGGATGAAAAATAAGGCATAGGATATCAAGAGCAAGGAAGTAGTTCAAGTAATAATCATGATTCCTATGAACATGTACATATGTTAGGATCCAAAAGTGAAGATGATTCTAGCGAATATGAATTGGGTTATTTATCCAAAGCTTCTTTTCATGAAAAGGAAATACATGTCATTCATACCTATGCTCCTATAGCTAGTACAAGCAAAAAAACCAATATGGACCAAGGATCGAGTTCTACACAAGTTCCAAATGATTCTCAAACACCTAATGTAAGACAAGAATCTAGTGAAAATCAATGGGTAGGTGAACCATGGGTACCTTTTTGGGTAGGATATTTAATAGTTAGGTTTAATCCATAAGTATTTTTCCCGTGGAAATCCACAAGGAATTTAAGTGAAGATAATTTTGGTCTAACTTCTATGGAACACGTTGAACAAGCTCATGTCATCGATTTAAATGATACAATGTATGAACCTTCAAATTAATTCATGTCCTTAAACCCCGTGAATGAAATCTTACCCAACGAATACTTATCTATTATCCATCCTGAACTTGTTAATTGGGATTAGACCGAGCCAAATGACATACTTTATTTCCCTAATGACAACGCCATGTCCCTATACCTCAATGTGGTTGAACCATCTTCCACCAATGAATTAGATCCAAGCATGGTTATGGAAGCAAGTGTACAATCTCTCAATCCACAAGAAAAAAAGTAAAAAAAAATGAAATGGTCTAGTGGTGAAAACCACCATGTGGCAGTGCTAGATCCAAAAAATGTAAAAATAAAGGATGTTTCCAAAAGTGAAAACCCAATTGTATGACCTTAGGAAGAGAGATTGGATACGTTTCCCAAACATGAAGAGGAAAGATCTCCCATCTTAATTGAACCACAAAAAAAGTTAACATTGGCACAGAATTGGAACCCAAGTTCATAAATCTTGCAGCATCTTTAAATCCAACAGAAAGACATGATTTCATCAAATTCTTCCAAGAAAAGAAAAACAATTTTTCATGGTCTTATGTAGATATGCCAAGATTAGATCCTAGTTTCATAATGCATCATCTCAATTTGAAACCCAGAGTGAAACCAGTTAAGAAAATGTTAAGAGAGATGCATCCTCATGTTGCTTTGTTGGTCAAAATAAATTAGAGAAGTTACTAAAAGTTTGATTCATAAGGGTTATAGCTTATGCGAAATGGATTTCAAATATTGTACTAGTGACTAAGCATAGCAAGTTCATTCGAGTGTGCACTGATTTTAGAGATCTCAACCTTTCTTTCCCTGAAGATGACTTTCCATTACCAAGCATTGAGTCTATAGTGGACTTGATAGTGGGACACTCCATGTTCTCTTTAATGGATGAATTTAGTGGTTACAATCAAATTATAATAGCACATGAAGATCAAGAGAAGACTACTTTTACTTTCCCTTGGCGTACCTTTTGTTGGAATGTCATGCCCTTCGGCCTTAAAAATGTCAGAGGTACATATAAAAGGGAAATGACTACAATTTTCCATGACATGATGCACACATTTCTTGAAGATTATGTGGATGACATTTTGGCTAGGTCACATGAAAGAAAAGATCATCTACCTATTTTAGAAAAAATCTTTACAAGATTGGAACAATTTAAAGTTAGTTTAAATCCTAAAAAATGTGCATTTGGTGTCCAATCTAGAAAGTTATTGGGTTATATAGGTTCAACCAAAGGAATAGAAGTAGATCCAAAAATGGTTCAAGCAATTATGGAGATGGAAACAACTAAGAATAGTAGCCAAATGAGATCATTAAAAGGAGGGCATCAATCCATTAGAAGATTTATATCTCAATTGGTGGAAAAATGCCATTCTTTCACCAGGTTATTACACAAGGATACCATCTTCAAATGGGATGATGAATGTGAAGAAGCTTTTATACTCTTGAAGACATACTTAGTAAATCCACCTATTTTGATGCCACACATCAAAGATAAACCCTTATTATTGTTTGAGATTTTCCTTTGTGCAAATAGTTGATTGTATGTTTGTCATTGATGACAAGATATAGTATACAATAGTGAACTATATTCAATTTTAAGTATGGATGTGTGGAAGCCTTGCGCATTTTTTTTTATGTTTTAGACATACTTACTATACCATGTTCATACACGCAAATGCAGATGTTCAGTAACAGTTTTGTTATGTTACTCTATTTACCAGCCATAGTTTCAGAGGATTGTTTTCAGAAAGCCGACAGTAATCTCATTGATTCTTCAGTTGCACCTATCTATGGGATATGTGTGTTCAGATTCATGTTTAGTTATGATTAAAAGATAATTAACCAAAGGCGCTAATCGTGTTTCATCTAAAGCGTGATGTTTGGGTAATTTTGGTGGAGCCGACTATGTGAAGCGATGCGTCTATTTAGTTTGAGTTGTGCATTTCTAATTATGTTGCATGCTTTGTTTAGCTGACAAGAGAAGCATTGGAGGGATTCTTACAGTCGACAAAGATCATATCTTTTGTAGAAGATAGTTATAGTAGTTCATTTGAAGATCACCAAGCATGAATGTTAAGAAAAGTGACAAAAAAAGAACAGAACATAATGCTGATTGTTTTAGGATAGTAAAGCCATTTCATTCATCAGTTAAAGATCTATGTGAAGAAGAAGAGAGAATATACAATTCATTGGAACTGATCAAGATAGCAGGTCTACTCAAATAGTTCATTATCTGATATAGTGTATATTTGTTTTATTGAAGGTTGCAGACTTCATCATTTTAGCAGTGTGCTTTTGGACACTGAGTCCTCACCCCTAACAAGGTTATTTATAAAAGACTCCTAGTAGGGTCTGACCCTTAACCAAGTCACTATACTTATTGCATTGTAAAGATCAACTCCTAATAGGGTTGTAAGATCTTCTAATAGGGATTATTATACTCAAGTACAGTTCTTTGTGGGTGCTAACTCCCACCAGGGTTTTTACCTATTTTTGTTTCCTCATAACCAAAATTGTGGTGTTCTATTTTGTGTTATCTTAATGTGCATATTCTCAATGATATTCTATACTTAATTAGAATAAATAATTAAATTAGCTGATAACTGATTCACCCCCCCCTCTCAGTTATCCCTTGGGATAATTCTAACAATTGGTATCATAGCCAAGTGCCTTGGAGAGAAAGCCTAACAGCTTAAGGTAGATCAAATGGCATACTTGAGGAAAGAGAGTCCTAAGTTTGATGGAGAGAATTATCTTGACTAGAAGAACAAAAATGATAACGCATCTCTAGTGCATTGGTTTTGAGATCTATGAGGTTGCTACTCATGCAATTGATGTTCCTACCTTGAAAGACCTTGTAGAAGAATATTCTACAAATAAACAAAAGGAAGTATTCACCCAAAATGAAATTTCCAAAGAAGCCCTAACCAGTGCCCTATCTGACTATGAATTTTCTGAAATCAAGAAGGCAGAAAAAGCATATTCAATTTGGAAATAGCTAGAAGACATTTTTTAAGGAGACATCCAAGCCAAGAATGCACGAAGAAAGACATGGAAGAAAAGATACAACAATTTAGAGATGCTACCTGAAGAAAACATCAAAGCTTACAATCAAAGGATTAATGAAGCGGTCTTAGGAATCAAGAACAATGGTGGAGAAATATCAAAGGAAGATATAATGGACAAACTAATGACTACATTGACAGTAAACCATGAAAGAAAGATAAACATCTTGGATGAAACCATGCAATTCTCAAAGGACTTCAAAAGAGAAACATTAATCAACAAAATATCAAGATTGAAGACAAAACCTACAATGGAAACAACTTTCAAAGCCTCAATTCATTGTATGAAATCCTTGAGCATCTCTAGAAATATTGAGAAAGAAGAAGTTGATACAGAACTAGAAGAAATCATTGCTATGATTGCTAAGAAGGAAAGGAAAGGTAAAGGAAAATATGAAGGACAACTACCATTAAAATGTTTCTCATGCAACAAAGTTGGCCAGTTTGCATCCAAGTGTCCTACAAGAGTCAAGAAGTTCATATCATATTTCAAACCCAAATATACTAAGGAATGCTATCATGCTGAAGATGGTGTGACAGATTATGATTCTGGGGAAGATGAAATTGGATTTGTTGCAATTAAAGATAATGAAAAAATGATTAAAACAATAGAAATTGAAGATGAAAAGAAAGCATAAGAATTTTCTTTAGTTTCACAAGCAGACATCAAAACATACTAGATCATAGATAGTGGGTGTTCACATCACATGATAGGAGACAAAGATGGATTTGTACATCTAGATAAGTACAAAGGTGGCATGGTTAGATTTGGAGATAACACTCCCAAACCTATCATAGGCAGAGGATTCATTACCTTAGATGGAAAGAACAAGACAGATGATGTTCTATATGTTGATGGTTTACATCATAACCTACTAAGTGTTGGACAGTTGCTTGATAAAGGATACCAGTTAGAATTCAAAAAAATAAGGTGCATTATTAACAACAAATAAGGATTCATGATTGCATCAGGTTCAAAGACCAAAGGTATTGTTTTTCAGCTTAACTCTGGAGTAAGTTGTTTTGTTGCAAAAGTGGATGACAGTTGGTTATGGCACAAAAGACTTTCTCATATCAATTTCGACAACATAGTAAAGATAAGGAATGTAAAAGTAGTAAGAGACCTTCCTAGTATTGCAAGACCACTTGATACTATGTGAAGGGAATGTGTGATGAGAAAGCATGTGAGTACCTCATTCAGAAGCAAACAGAACTCTATAGAGAATAAATTAGATCTAGTGCATATAGACTTATGTGGACCTACTCAAACAAGATCATACTATGGTGAAAGGTATTTCATTTTTTTTTTTATGATTTCTCCAGAATGATGTGCGTTGCATTCTTGAAAGACAAATCTGAAGCCTTTGAGAAGTTCAAAATATTCGAATCTAAAATTGAAAATGAGTCTGGATTAAAGATAAAATGTCTGAGATCTAATAGAGGAGGAGAATTCACCTCTGACAAGTGGTGTAGGAGCACCCCTAAGAAGCTAGTTGGTTATCTCATTTTTGGTGTGAAAAAGCATGAAAGACCATCTTGAAGGGCATTGTAAATATATAAGGTCATGTGGACCAAGTGTGGTGTGAGTAGATATTGTTAGTGCTCACTTTTTAGGCTAAAAGCTTTCAGTCTAGTTCATTTAATGCACTGTACTTGATGATGTCATCAAGTGGAAATTTGGTATAGTGGATATTATTAGGGTCCTTGGATACCCTACGAGGTCTAACTTAGGTTAGATAGGTTAGATTGGAGTTAAATCACTCAAAAAGTGAAAAGATGTAAAAGATATAAAAATGTTGCTATGCAACATTTGCAACTTTTCAAAAGTTGCTAACAACATTTGGTTGTCTTAAGGATTTTGATGTTTAAGGTGGATTAAGTTTATCCAAGGGGTTAGACACATGAGGTATACTATATATGCTAAGAAAACCCTAATTTTTTGGTTCAGAGGTCATTGTGTACGGACTGAATACTGAGAAAATAGTGAGTTTTAATGAAAACAGTGTGAAAGTTATCTTATATGGATTGAACTTGGTACTGTAACTAGTGGAATCCATTGTGGGCATGTCATTGTGTTTTTCTAGTAGTTAGTTTGTTTTTTAGTTGAATTTTCTTTGCATTTTGTAAATTCTTTTGTTTTGTACAGTCTGTTGTCAATTTTTACAGTGTTGCAATTATGTGGACCAAATTCCATTCCCCACCGTTGGTTCTATATGACCTCTTGGGGATGGAGACTAGGTTCATTGAGCTTCAAGATTCCACAAGGTGGATCTCTGCAAGTGAGTGTACTAGTTTTTAAAGTATTTCCCTAGGCGTGTTGTGGATGAAGCCCGACTAGGAAGACTGTGCAAAAGAGGTTAGAAGTTGCAGGAGGGATGTGTTCATGAGCCAAGAAGGCCATGTATGTGTTGGTGTGTGGTATGCAGGTACTCAAGAACAAGGAGGAGTGCCCAAGAAACCTTGTTGCCAAGTTTTGAAGCCAAAGACCATAGACTAGTCTAGAACCAAGCAAAAAGTCCTATTTCTGAAATAGGGTGTACGGACAGAGTTGGGACCTAAAACCAAGAAAATCTTGGAGGTCTTACATCATATGTGTGAACTGCCAAAACACATTTGGGGGTCCTTTGATAATTTTCACTAGAAATTGAAAATTCCTAAATTGTAGGAGGACTAATTGGTGAAAAAGGCTACAAGGCCTAAAAGATACAAAACTAGTGAGTGATGGAGAAATGGATGAACTTGGAAATTTTAGACCCAATTTGGGAGTCAAGAATGGATTTGAATGAAGCCCTATCCCTCTTGCAATACAAACTAATGGTTAGGGCTTGGGAAGCATAGGTGAGGAGATTTCTTGCAAAGAACAAAGATTAGGAACCTGACAAGATAGGAAGATTCTTGGTAAAGGGAAGGAATTGGTTCTTTCCAAGTGTTATAGGGTGGATTGAGGAAACCCTAAGAGGTCCTAGGAGTGACCTAAGTTGAGTTCAAGACAACTCTAGAGGTAGCTAGGAGTCTCCCTATCAGAGTGGTATCAGAGCATAGGTTCAAGATTTGGGATAAGAAGTGTTGCAGATAGTGAATGTTGCAGACCAGAGAATCAAGTGAAGAGTCAAGTGCATCTAGAAAGATGGTGACCAATGCCGAATTGGCCAAGAATGTTGAAGAACAAGAAGAGGACAATAGACTACTAAGAGAAAGATTGACTCAATTAGAGAAACTCTTAGGTGAAGTCCAAGACAAGGAAGATAAAGTGAAGGACAAGGTAGACCAAAAAGAGGAAAAAGAAGCTAAGGAGAAGGAGTTGGACTTAGAGGAAGAAGCACCCACTCCTAACCCTATTATACCAGAAGAACCCTTGGTAAAGGCACTCAAGGCCTTAAGTGGAAAAGATTTGGAGGGTGTTCCACTTTTTAGTGGACAAATGAATGTTGATCTAGTCATGGATTGGATAGACAGTATAGAAAACCACTTTGAATGTGATGGCATAACAGATGTTCAAAAAGTGAAGGTGGATAAGTCTAGATTGAGGGGATCAGCACTCACTTGGTGGAAGTATGTTCAGACTGAGAGGGAGAAAGAGGGTAAGAACCCTATTTTTACATGGAAAGGAATGTTGAAAAAGTTGAATCATACTTATATACTAGATGATTATGAGGTGAAAATTATACATAGAAGGAGACAAAACCTCTGGCAGAAAGACCTAGATGTTCAAGCATATACTGAGGAGTTTCAAAATTTGTGCTTAAGGTCCAAGATAGTGGAGGATGAGTGCATCAGATTGGCTAGATATCAGAATGCACTCAAATGGTCTATTCAAGAGGAGATGAGCCTTACTACCTTATCAAGTGTGAGACAATGCTATCAACTGGCTATGAAAATAGAAGAGAAAGGGAAAAGGAAACATGATCAGACCTCAAGGGGAAGAGGTAGAGGAAAAGAGAATAGAGGACATAGAGGTAGCTTTGCAGGCAGAGGCAGTGAGCATAGATCTCAAGGAGAATCCAAATTTATTGAGATAGTCAATGAAACCAGTGGTAGAGGAGGTATGTATAGAGGTAGAGGTTTTAGTTAAGGAAGAGGTAGATTTAGAGGATCAGGCAAAGCCTCACATTTTGCAAATATGAAATATTTTCATTGTAATCAATTAGGCCATACAGCCTATAGATGCTCTGAGAAGGCTTCTAGTTCACATGGTGAGAAGAGGATAAATTATATAGCCCAAGAAGAGACTAGCAGTGGTAAATCTCTTGAAATCAACCTAGATTCAGAGAGTGGAGAGACTCTAATGATTAGGAGGATTCTCATTAAGGATCCTGTCAAAGAAGAAGCTAAACAAAGCAGGGTACTTTTCAGAGTGAAGTGAAAAATACCTAGCAAAGTTTGCAAGATGATTGTAGACTCAGGGTCTACTGATAACATTATCTCAGAGGAGGCAGTCGGCAAACTAGGATTGACCAAAATACCACATACAAACCCTTATAGCATCACATGGTTGAATAAGGGACAACATGTTCTTGTAAATGAGAAAGCATGGGTTGATTTTTCAATAGGCAAATATGTGGACAAAATATTGTGTGATATACTCCCAATGGATGCATGTCACCTACTCTTAGGTAGGCCATGGAAATTTGATAGGAAGACAGTTCATGCTGGAGAGAAGAACTCTTATACTTTCAAGAAAGATAGGGTCACTTACAAAATTCAGTCACTCATGGATGATGAGGGGTCTACATCAGTAGGACCTAATGTCTTATTACAAGGAGGTAAAGAATACATGTAGGAAGTAAAGAATGAAGAAGGAACACACTATGCTATCATGATTAATCCTAGTTAAGAGAAGAAGGTGGAACAAGAACCATTACCAAAGGAAGTGCGGGATTTATTGAAGGAGTTTAAGGACATAGTTAGTGATGGGTCACCTATAAATTTACCACCTCCTAGAGACATAAGTCATTAGATTGACTTTATACCAGGAGCATCTCTACCAAATAAAGTTGCATACAAGGTGACTCTTGACCAAAACAAGGAGATAGCTAGTCAAGCCCAAGAACTTTTGGACCAAGGTCTAATTAGACAAAGCATTAGCCCATGTGCAGTGCCAGTAGTTCTAGCATCCAAGAAAGGAGGTAAGTGGAGGCTTTGTATAGATTCAAGGGAAATTAATAGGATCACTATAAGGTACAAATTTCACATTCCTAGGACTGAAGATCTTATGGATTGTTTGGGAGGAGCAAGGTACTACACCAAGTTGGATTTGAAGAGTGGGTACCATCAAATCCGAATTAAGGAGGGAGATGAATTGAAAACTACATTCAAGACCACATAAGGGCTCTATAAATGGTTGGTCATGCCCTTTGGGCTTAGCAATGCTCCAAGCACCTTTATGAAGTTGATGAATGAGGTGTTAAAATACTACATAGGCAGATTTGTAGTTGTGTGCCTAGATGATATCATAATTTTTAGTAAGACCAGGGAGGAACACCTCCAACATTTGTAGATTGTGATGAAGAAACTTCATGAGGAGAATTTGTCCACTAACTTGGAAAAATGTGAATTTATGAAGCAAGAGTTGATCTATCTTCATTTTCTGGTGTCTCAAGGAACCTTGAAGATGGATCCTAGCAAAGTTGAAGCAATACTGAATTGGCCTACCCCTACATGCAGCACTGAGGTAAGGAGCTTCCATGGACTTGCCCAATTTTATAGGAAGTTCATTAGAGGTTTTAGT
This sequence comes from Thuja plicata, assembly GCA_018584345.1. Lineage (NCBI taxonomy): Eukaryota > Viridiplantae > Streptophyta > Pinopsida > Cupressales > Cupressaceae > Thuja > Thuja plicata. The sequence goes on from MU224499.1 coordinate 1,583,389, forward strand.
GAAATATGTGCACCAATCCTAGATACAAATAAAGGTGGAGTGAAAAAAAATTCAAATGGACTCCAGAGGCTGGTCAAGGTTTTGAAAAAGAGTGGCTACACAACCTATATTGGTTTTGCCAAATTTTGATAAGTTGTTCACCCTTGAATGTGATGCAAGTGGCATAGCTGTTGGGGCAGTATTGAATCAAGAGAATAGGCCAGTGTCATTTTAGAGTGAGAAGTTGAATGAGGCTAAGAAGAGGTATTCTTATTATGACCTAGAACTATATGCATTGGTGCAATCCTTCAGAAAATGGAGACAATATTTGTTGCCAAAGGAATTTTTGTTTTATACTTATAACAGAGCTTTGAGTTTTAACAATTCTCAGGAGAAGTTGGGCGATAGACATCTCAAATGGATGGAATATTTGCAGGCCGATACCTTCACTATAAAACATAAGAAAGGGCAGTTGAATAAGGTGGTTGATTCCTTGAGTAGGAGACTCTTGACAGTCCAAGAGGTTCAGCTACAAAGTATAGGCATAGAGAGTTTCAAGGATCTGTATGAAGGAGATGGGGACTTCTCGGAAGCATACAAGGTATGTAAAGACTTCAAAAACCTTTTCCATACTAAATTTGTAGACTATATATACTATTCAGAATGATCTCTTGTTTAGAGGAGGACAGTTATTTATTCCTAAGGGATCTATGAGGGAGAATGTTATCCAAGAGAAGCACAATGGGAGCTTAAGTGGGCATTTTGGCCTAAACAAAATACTAGAACTAGTGCAGAGGTTCTATTATTGGCCTAAGATGCAGAAGGACATCAGGAAATATGTAGAGCAATGCTTGGTTTGTCAAAAAGCTAAAGGTAACTCATCTAATGTAGGTTTGTATCAAGTTCTACCAATTCCTAATAGGTCTTGGGAATGTATTAGTATGGATTTTGTAGTTGGATTGCCTAGAACCAGGACTGGTTTAGATAGTATATTTGTGGTTGTAGATAGGTTTAGCAAGATGAGCCACTTCATTTCTTGCAAAACCACTCATGATGCCAGTCATATTGCATATTTTTTCTTTAAAGAGGTGGTACGAATTCATGGCTTGCCCCTAAGCATAGTATCTGACAGAGATGTAAAATTTATGGGTCATTTTTGGAAGACCTTGTGGACAAGGTTAGGAGCTAACCTATCATTTGGATCGGCCTACCATCCCCAAACTAATGGTCAGAATGAATTTATTAACAAAGTGCTAGGTAATCTACTTAGATGCTTGACAAAGGAGTATGGAGTGATGTGGGATCAGTTGCTACCATAGGCAAAGTATGCCTATAATGACAATGTTAATAGAACAACAGGAAAAATCCCTTTTGAAATAGTTTATGGGCTACACCCTAGAGGTGTGTTGGAGTTAAGACACTTGGAAAATGAAGAAGGAAGGAGTGCATATGTAGAAGACTTCACTCAATCAATGAAGGAGGTTCATGACCAAGTGAAGAAGCAGCTACAAGAGGCTACACAAAAAATGAAAGCCAAAATTGATGAAGGAAGAAGAGATATTTAGTTTGTTATGGGTGATCTTGTGATGGTACATCTTAAAAAATCTAGGTTATAGAAGGGAGTCCCCATAAAACTTCAAATGAGGAGGATAGGTCCATGTAAGATTATAGCAAAGAATGGACAAAATGCCTATAGAATAGACTTGCCATCAGACTTGGCAATGTCTCCTATTTTTAATGTGCAGGATTTGGTATAGTATAAAGGGCCTACACCAGTACCAACTAAATCACAGTTAGACAGTAAAGAAATAACACAAGATCTTCAGATTTCCCATGCACCTAAACCAGTGGCTATAAAGATTTTAGACTCTAGAGTGAAGAAAAAGACTAGGCAGGGAACTTACATGGAGCATTTCATTCAATGAGAAGGAAAGTTAGAAGCTAAAGCTACTTGGGTAGCTGAGAATGAATTCAAGAAGTAGGGAGTTGATCCTAAGCTCATGTCCCCAGAGGTGACTTAAGTTCTTAGCCTTGGAAGTATGGTGTAGGAGCACCCCTAAGAAGCCAGTTGGTTATCTCATTTTTGGTGTGACAAAGTGTGAAAGACCCTCTTTAAGGGCATTGTAAATATATAAGGTCATGTGGACCAAGTGTGGTGTGAGTGGATCTTGTTAGTGCTCACTTTTTAGGCTAAAATCTTTCAGTCTAGTTCATTTAATGCACTGTACTTGATGATGTCATCAAGTGGCAAGTTGGTATATTGGATTTTCTTAGGGTCCTTGGATACCCTAGGAGTTCTAACTTACGTTAGCTAGGTTAGATTGGAGTTAAATCACTCAAAAAGTGAAAAGATGTAAAAATGTTGCTATGCAACATTTGCAACTTTTCAAAAGTTGCTGATGTAACATTTGGTTGTCTTAAGGATTTTGATATTTAAGGTGGATGAAGTTTAGCCAAGGGTTTAGACACATGAGGTAGACTATATATGCTAATAAAACCCTAATTTGTGGGTTCAAAGGTCATTGTGTACGGACTGAGTACTGAGAAAGTAGTGAGTTTTAATGAAAACAACATGAAAGTTGTCTTATATGGATTGAACTTGGTACTATAACTAGTGGAATCCATTTTTGGGCATGTCATTGTGTTGTTCAAGTAGTTAGTTTGTTTTGTAGTTGCATTTTCTTTGCATTTTGTAAATTCTTTTGTTTTGTACAGTTTGTTGTCCAGTTTTGACAGTGTTGTAAAGATGTGGACCTAACTCCATTCTTGATAGTTGGTTCTATATGGCCTCTTGGTGATGGAGAATAGGTTCATTAAGCTTAAATAATCCACAAGGTGGAGCTCTGCAAGTGAGTGTACTAATTTTTAAATTCTTTCCCTAGGCGAGCTCTAGATGAAGCCCGGCTAGGAAGACCGTGTAAAAGAGGTTAGAAGTTGTAGGAGGGATGTTTTCATGAGCCAAGAAGGCCATGTATGTGTTTGTGTTTTTTTTTTAGGTACTCAAGAATAAGGAGGAGTGCCCAAGAAACCTTGTTGCCAAGTTTTGAAGCCAAAGACCACAAACTGGTCTAGAACCAAGCAAAAAGCCCTATTTCTGAAATAGGGTGTACAGACAGAGTTGGGTCCTAAAACCAAGAAAATATTGGAGGTCTTACATCATATGTGTGAACTACCAAAACACATTTGGGGGTCCTTTGATAAGTTTCTCCAGAAATTGCAAATTCCTAAATTGTAGGAGGCCTAATTGGTGAAAAAGGCTACAAGGCCTAAAAGATACGAAACTAGTGAGCGATGGAGAAATGGATGAACTTGGAAAGTTTAGACCCAATTTGGGAGTCAAGAATGGAGTTGAATGAATCCCTAGCCCTCCAGAAATAAAAACCAATGGTTAGGGCTTGGGAAGCATAGGTGAGGAGAGTTCTTGCAAAGAACAAAGATTAGGAACCTGACAAGATATGAAGATTCTTGGTAAAGGGAAGGAATTGGTTCTTTCCAAGTTTTAGCGGGTGGATTGAGGAAACCCTAAGAGGTCCTAGGAGTGACCTAAGTTGAGTTCAAGACAACTCAAGATGTAGCTAGGAGTCTCCCTATCAAAATGTTTCTTGAGTACTGCGAAGAACATGGGATCAAAAGAGAACTAAGTGCACCCAGAACCCCTCAACAAAATGGAATTGCAGAAAGGAGGAATAGGATAATAATTGACACAACACACACTATCATGATTGAAGGGAAATTTTCACACACCTATTGGAGAGATGCAATCAATAAAATAGTCTATACTATCAACAAAATTCAACTAAGACCAGGCAAAGATAAAACACCTTATGAACTTTGGTTTGGTAATGTACCTATGGTAAAATACTTCATAATCTTTGGAAGAAAGTGCTACATCAAGAGAGATGATGGTGTTGGTAAATTTGATGCTAGAAGTGATGAAGGTATTTTTCTTGGTTACTCTACTAAGAGAAAAGCTTATAGATGTTTTAATTCCAGGTTGAAGAAAATCATTGAAAGTGCACATGTGAAGATTGATGAGAAGTTCATGACTCGAGAAAGATATTATGAAAATGCACATATGATTGAAGATGAACCTAAAAATATCAATAAAGAAATGGTTATAGAAGAAATGTTTGATTGTATTGATGTATCATGCAATAACCCTAAACCAAGTCAAGAAGAATCACAGATCACAAATGAGAGTGTCACACCTAAAATTTCAAAATATACATCCAGATACCATTCAAAATAATATATCATTGGAGATCAAAGCAGTAAATTTTTGACAAGATCTAGAGAAAAAGGTTCAACCATTGATGAAGAAGTATGTTAAATTTCACAAATTGAACCCTTAAGTGTTGAAGATTCGTGCAATGATTCAGATTGGAAAAATGCAATGCAAGAAGAATTAGATCAAATAATTAAGAATGACACATGGGAATTGGTCCCTAGACCTTGTGACACGAACGTGATTGGAACTAAGTGGATATTTAGAAACAAAATGAATGAATATGGTACAATGATAAGAAATAAAGCAAGATTGGTATGTAAAGGATATGCGTAGAGAGAAGGAATTGACTATTCTGATACATTTTCCCCTATGAGCAGACTGGAAGCTATAAAGTTGTTTTTAGCTTATGAAACATTCAAGAGCTTCAAATTATATCAGATGGATGTCAATTCAGCTTTCCTGAATGGTGACTTGAAGGAAGAAGTCTACATAGAGCAGCCTGAAGGATTCAAACTTTCATACAAACCAAACATGGTATGCAGACTAAAGAAATCCCTCTATGGACTTAAACAGGTCCCAAGAGAATTGTATAAGAGATTTGATGGCTACTTAAAAAAGATTGGATTCAAAAAGGGAGCAGCATATTGCAACCTATTCATTAGAGAGACACCTAAAGGATTATTACTTGTTGCTATCTTTGTTGATGACATTATTTTTGGAGGTAATGACAAGCTCAGTGTAGAATTTGCCAAAGAGATGCAGAGTGAATTTGAAATGAGCATGATTGGACCTATAAAATAATTTTTGGGATTAAATTTAAAGTAGATAGACAAGGGTATATTCAAAAATCAGTCAAAATATGTGAAGGAGATATTGAAGACATTCAAAATGGAAGATTGCAAGCCAGTAAGCACTCCTGTGATAACAGGAAGCAATATTTCTAAAAATGATGACTCCACAGCAGTTGAAAAAACACTTTACAAGTCCATGATTGGAAAACTTATATATCTCACTCAATCTAGACCTAATATATCTAATGCAGTTCACATTGTTGGGAGATTTATAGCTGAACATAAACAAAATCACCTAATGGAAATCAAAATAATATTCAAATATCTAAAGGGAACTATAGACTATGGTTTATGGTATCCTAATTTAGAAAATGTAGAACTTCATGTATACACAGATGTAGATTGGGCTGGTTGTGTTGATGACAGAAAGAGTACCTCAAGAGGAGCAGTATTTCTTGGAGACGGGTTGGTTACTTGTACAAGCAAGAAGCAGAACTGTATTTCTCAGTCAATGGAAGAATTCGAGTATGTAGCAGCTGCATTGAATTGTTCAACAATGGTTTGGATCAAACATATGATTAAAGACTTTGGAATTCAGATTGATTATCACATTGTCATCCATTGTGACAACACCAGCACCATTAATATGTCAAAGAACCCTATGATGCCCGCAAAGGCAAAACACATAAAAATAAAATATCATTTTCTAAGAGAAAAAGTTGCAGAAAGAGAAGTGAAGCTGGATTATGTGAGCACCAAAGCTCACTTGGAAAACATATTCACAAAACATTTAGGGTAAGTGCACAAAGATGGGGAACCAAAAAGGGGGTATAAGATGCCACTTTTTTCTGAAATCAGCAAACTTTGAACTTCAATGAGAAATTGAGGATAGTTACACTTAGAATTTAAAAATGTGACAAAACCAACAGTTGTTCTACTCCAAATCTAGTTTCTAAACTACTCATTTTTTTTAGAAATGGTGGAGATTAAGGCCCTCAAAAAGGGGGAGCACAAAAAGTGGTCCTTCTTTTTGTGAAAAAACATAACATAGCGTCTGGTGTGCTCGCCCTAAAATGTTAACTTTTTAAAAAAAAAATATTTAATCGCTCTGGTGAGAAATTAGATAACACCACCTAGTTTATCCCAGATTTTTCTACTAATTTTTTGATGAAAGTGTGTGATTTTGCCATTTTCCGAAGTGGACACATCCTGAAAATGTGAATTTTTTGTGTGCTCCCCCTAGAAATCATTGAAAACTAATTGAAAATAAAAACTTCTTTTTTTTTAAAGTGTGTAGAATGGAGTCTAGTTTCTGAAAATGTAATTTTTTCAAAATTCGATGAATGAGCAAAAATCTAAGCCCAAATGAATACACATTGGTTTTTGACAAAAATCGGACATACTTAAAAAAGAAATTGAAAATGAAAAGCTGAACACAATGATAATTCAAAATAAATTACATCGTTAGATAGCTATCAGAGAGATCTCCAATATCATGGTGTCTAATTTTATCATTATTGAACCACATGAAAACCTGACAGAGAGCACACAAGAGAAAATGTTAATTTTTTCTATGTTTGCTGGAAAACACATCTCAGGCCTGCTTGAATCCTCCAGGCCTTTGGGTTGGAACTCCAAGGAAAATCCAAGACTTAGGCTTGGTAAATATCAATGTCGTTAAAAGGGCGCATGCCCTATATGGTGCACGCCCTATAGGGGCACACCCTATATAGCGCACGCCCTATACTCACTATAGGGTGTACACCCTATAGGGCATGCACCCTATATTAGACACAAAATAGAAAAATGAGAGAGAGAGAGAGAGAGAGAGAGAGAGAGAGAATCCAGGATTTATACAAATATAACATTTAAGTATAAGTCTGCTACCTTATACTTTAATTTATATTTGTATAAATACCTTCTAGGATGTTTGAGATAGGTTTCAGCTTCATAGGAGTTAAGATGCAGATTTTAGATTTTGGGGATTTTTAAAAAAAATTTCAAACTTAGCCAAATTTCAGGCACATGAGGGTTCCCTAGATTTATGAACAAGCTATGGAACATTGTGTTAATGCATATGGAAATTTATATGTTGTACCTTATGAATGTTTATACATAGTTTTGTTGGCATTATAAGATGTTACTCATGTGATTTTACTACTTGTCTTATGATAAAATTCATAATAGAAGGCTAGGACTCGTTCAGGTGGCCAAAGTGCACCGGAGGGTTCCCTAGACCTGTGAGATGGATCTTTTGAAAGTAATTGATGTTTTCATGGCTTGTGTGTTTGGGTAGGGGACTAGGTACCCTAGGTGAGTGGCTCACCATAGGTGTTGGAACCCTAAAGTGGTTTCCAAATGATCCTATGGGCGGGTTAGTAAAAAATTATAACCTAATAATGAATCTGGGAAAGGGGGAAACAAAAGATAATGAAACAAAACATATTAATGGCCACATAGTCATGTTGGAGTATCGGGACCATGGGTAACTGTCAGGCAGGGTCCCTATTCAAAAAGGGGGTACTAAGGTTACATGGTTGCAAGGGAGGATCCCAAAATACCGGATATGTGATGACACTCACCTAGAGAGTATGCTAGAAACCTAACCCTTGTGATTAGTAATGTGATATCTTGTAATGTTTTGTATTTATTTTCAAGTGAGGGTTTGTGAAACTTTAGAATGCTTAGGGCCTTGTGAGTATCTTGGTTCTATATC